>ML660781.1:3482930-3875728 GCA_007570785.1 Antilocapra americana
GAAGAGTTGACTCATTGGAAAAGACCCTAATGCTGGGAAGGATTGGGGACAGGAGGAGAAGGGGAAGACAGAGGATAAGATGGCTGGATGGCATCACTGACTCGATGGACATGGGTTTGGGTGGACTCCGGGAGTTGGTGATGGACAGGGAGGCCTGGCGTGCTGCAGTTCATGGGGTCGCAAAGAGTCGGGCACGACTGAGCAATGAACTGAACTGAACTGATTGGGTTGGCCAAAAAGTTAAGTCAGATTTTTCATACCATCTTATGGAAAAACTCAAACCATTTATTTATTTATTTAATTGCAGAATAATTACTTTCCAATACTGTGGTAGTTTTCGCCAAACATCAACATGCATCAGCCACGGGTACACATGTGTGCCCCCATCATGAGCCCCCCTCCTACCTCCCTCTTCACCCCATCCCTCTGTGTTGTCCCAGAGCACTGGCTTTGAGTGCCCTGCTTCATGCACTGAACTTGCACTGGTCATCTATTGTACATATTGTAATATACATGTTTCAATACTATTCTCTCATATCACCTCACCCTCACCTTCTCCCACACAGTCCAATAGCCTGTTCTTTACAATTGTGTCTCCTCTGCTGCCTTACTAGGTTCATGGAGCAAATGAATTTTTTGACCAACCCACTGGAATCCCAACTAAACCAGCTTTCATTCCTTTATTCCACTTCTTGGAAACAGATGAAAATAAAGCTGTGCTATAGAAGACATTCTGGGGTCTAGTTCTGGTCACCTATTTGATGTCTCATCTATGTCTGTAGTCTGAAACTAAAAAGTGATTAGAAAAATGCAACCAACATTTATTGCAACTACTGCTAAGCAGTGCTCAGCACTGCAGAGAAGACCAGGTCACAGACTACAGTGAGTGAGACAAGAGTCAGAATCAACCAGGTAATGGTAACACAAATCATGTTCAGAACGCTGACCCTGGGGCACTATACAGTGTCCAAGCAGAGATGGGCAGTAAAGATCAGCAATTCACTGATCATGGGATATGCAGATCAGAGTGTTGACTCCAGCCCAAAGATTTTCAGCAGGTGAGAGGGTTGTGCCCTCTTCAGAATCTCAGGAAGGCCTTTTCCCAACAATTCCTGTTTCTGACGCACACACCCCCCCCCAGAGACCCTGCAAACCTATAATACTACAGCTACAAAAATTTCAGCATGTGCTTCCAGTGGAGCCATGAACAGAGATAATGGGACAGATCTGACCAGAGATATCTGTCCCATCCCTTTAATAATTTTAATTGTGGCTAAAAAAAAAAGTTTAATCTGAAGCTCATGTCCCTAACTAAAGCTAGGATTTTAAAAGTTTGCCCCATGTGGGTTTCTGAGAAGCCACAGGAAGGGTTAAATAAATGGAACACATGGTTAGTGCCTTCTCCAACCCCACTTCACCCACAACAGCTGGGTTTCCTCTTTTATATTCAATTACACTACCCAGTAATATCTTTATTTAAGGAAAGGATCCGCAGCTAAAAGAATTTTACAAATCACTGATACAGTTCAGTCATCAAAAGAGCAGGATTTGAAAGTAAGATGATTTCTGAGCAGTTTCATGACTTGGGACAAGTCATATAAAGCTATTGTGTGAAGACTGAGATCAAAGGTTCTGACAGAGCCTTTTCACTGCCTGGGTAAAACTCAGCTTCACCACTTGCCAGCTGTGTGACTTGGGCAAATGACTGAACTTCTCTGTGTCTCTTCTGTAAAATGGAGATAATAAAAATGCCTGTGTCATAAAATCATTTTAAGGACCAAATGAGGTAATGCATAAAGCATCTTGGAGAGTGCCTGGCTTAAAAACTGTTTGTGCTCTCACTGCTACTGTTGTATCACCACCACCATCACCATCATCCTTGTAGACTTGTTTCTTCATGTACGAAATGAAGATCATTTGTACATGATCTCTTAAGAATCACCAAATTCTGAGCCACAAATTCCTCAAATTCACATCAACTTCAAGTGGTGCCCCCCACCCCCGCCGAGTTTTGTCAGATGCACAACATACCAAAGCTTGATCAGAATATGGGAGCGCATATCTATGTTCTCCAAGTGTCACATACCAGTGCCCACTGCAACATTTATCCATATCAACATGCTTCATGAAACAAGGCAAACCTTGCCATCAAGAGAGAAAAGCAAAAGAGAAAATCTAGTCCAGGCCCTAGATGCAGATAGATCCTCAGCATAACTAGCATAAGAGAAGCCACACATCCCATGGAGGCTGGTTTGCAAGTTTCCATTTTATGCCAGATTTAACCAGTCAAAGTTAAATGGAAAACATGTGTAGTATTAATAAAGGCTCAATGTCACTTAATTTCTTATGCTAAAGTACAATCAATGATGCCAGAGAGAGCTAAGAGCTTTTAAAATACACCATGTGGTCCCTTAACAAACTTGATGCCTCTTGATGAACACTTCTCTGCTGGTGTCCCTGGCAAATAAGCAAGAACAGGCAGCAAATTGCTACATGCGATAAGCAAGCCCCCATTTCCCTCTCTGACACAAATGGCTCGGCAGTGACTCATGGCTCAACCAGGAGGCAGGGAGAGGGGGGGCAGGCAATTGCATACTTCTCTCAGTGGGGCACTTAGAGGGATAATGAAGCAGGAAGCAGCTGGAATCATCTTGGGCCTCCAGAGTAGCATAAAGAGAACAAAAGGTAACTAGGAGAGAGGCATCTAGATTCAAAACCTGGCCCTACCAAGTTCTAGCTGGATAACCTCTCTGAGCATCTGCAAAATAGACAAAACTGCTCCTCTCTTCAAAGGGTTGCTACACAGAACAAAGGATGAATAATAGAGACAGCTATCATCACTAATGGCTTCTCAGTTGTCAGGACGATCATACCATCCATGTGCATTATTGTCATGGAATCCTCATAACAACTCTCTGAACCTGGATTATTATCATCCCCATTTTCAGATGAAAAAAGCTGAGCTCTGTAGGTCCTCTTAGCCATCACTCCAGGCCAGGTGCTGACCCCACACTGTTTCTTTTTCATGATGCCTCCCTTAACAACCCCAAGCATCGTCAAGGTCTCTTGGGTGCTTCTCAAGGGGGTCCCATTAGAGTAACCATCACATTCCGAGAGCGATGAGACCTGACATTTACTGTGCACCTCTCGCTGGTTCTCTGCTCTGTTTCCCCCACTATGCACGTGCAAAGCAGAAACTGCAGGGATCATCCTTAAAACTGTACCTTCACTATCAGGCACATTGTACGGCTCAATACATCTTTTTTTTTTTTAATGAGTAATCTGTCTTTTTAATTTTTTTTAATTGGAGGACAACTGCTTTACAATGTTGTGGCAGTCTCCGCTATACATCAATGTGAATCAGTCATAATTACATATATATATTCCCCCTCTCTCTGGAGCCTTCCTCCCCACCCCCCACCCCACCCCTGCAAGTCATCACAGCGCACCACCTCAGGCTCCCTGTATGCAGCAGCTTGCCACTGGCTCTCTGTTTTACACATGATAGGGTACATATGTCAATGCTACTTTCTCACTTTGACCTACCCTCTCCTTCCCCTGCTGTGTCCACCAGACCATTCTCTACATCTGCATCTCCATGTCTTCTCTGTAAATAGGTTTATGGTATTATTAATCTAGATTACATATATATGCATGTATATATGATATTTCTCTCTTTTGGACTTACTTAACTCTCACTAGATCTTTGAAACAAGGAGTGAATACTAATATAATTATTGTAATTTTTTTTTAAATTTTTTCTAGGATTCCATATATTTAGACTAACTGAAATAGAGTCCATGTGTGCGGAAAGTGAATGCAAGTTTCCTGAGCACCTAAGGCAAAGCCCTTTGTCACTGCCCCAAAGGAGCTTAGTCTCATAATTTGCCCTCAATGGGTATAAACTGCAGTGATTCAACCCCACAAAAATCCACCTCATCCACACAGATTAAATTAAGGGCTTTTAAATGGGGATACAAAAGAGGGAGAAAAAAAAATCACCACAAAAGGATTATTCACAGATTACATTTACAATAATTGTTCCTAAATCCAGTTTGGATAATTCTGTTTACATATATTCTTTGGAATGCAGTATCTTTTTATTTTGTTTCATGTCCAGGTATCAGTTTTCTGTTAATAGAGCCACATCTTACAGTTTCAAAGATGTGGTCAGCCATCCTCCCAGACACACAAGGCACAGGGCACAGGGCAATAACAGAGATGTCACACTTGCCACCATCCATGAAACTGTAATTTTGTGCCTGTCTTCTCAGCCAGCATGCATATGAATCTGTCTATTTACACACAAGAAAATGCTAGTTTTGACCAAAACATTAAAGTTAAAGAAGGGTAAGAGGTTGATACACAAAAATACACAGTCTTTTAAACACAAGTCTGTCCCTTTGACATTTCTTATACACACAACTAGGCTTCTCTGATGGCTCAGATGGTAAAGAATCTGCCTGCAATGCAGGAGACCTGGGTTCGATACCTGGGTTGGGAAGATCCCCTGGAGGAGGGCATGGCAACTCACTCTAGTATTTTTGCCTGGAGAATCCCCATGGGCAGAGGTACCTGACGGGCTACAGTACACAGGGTCACAAAAAATCAAACACAGCTGAGTGGTTAAGCACAGCACACAAAATTATTTAAGGCCTTCTGATAGTCAACTGAAAAAACAGGCAAGCAGTGGCTCGTGTTGAATCCTTCCATCAAGTAAGTCAATAAATCATGGCCAGAAGGCAATCTGTTCTAGGACAATGAACTGCTACTGCTCAAACGCACCCAAACTCTGATATTGTCAAATCTCTTTACCTTCTTTCCAATAATCAGACTGTCACTTGTATGTCTTCACCTCTGGAGTGGTATATATAGCATTCAACACTTTTAAGTGCCCTACATGATTCTAGGAAAAGCATTTGTTCAACCACTAACCTCCCCAAACAATCAGCAACCAGCACTGAAACTCTGGAACAACAACATGCACTACTCATCTCAAATCAGTCTTCAGCCTTCCCTAAACTCACTGAAATCACTCTGCTTCTACCACAATCTCCAGCTCTCGTCAAGTGTACGGGTTAACCATCAGTTAAGACAAGGTCCACAGTATCTATCATGGTTTGCAGGATTCTCAGCACACGTCTTCAACACTGAATCAAAACAGCTCTCAAGACAGGGACTTACTAGTGGTCCAGAGGTTAAGAATCTGTCTTGCAATGAATGCAAAGGACATGGGTTACATCCCTGGTTGGGGAACCAAGATCTCACATGTTGCAGGGCAACTAAGCCCATTCATTGCAACAAAAGACCCCACTTGATGCAATGAAGACCCCACATGTCACCAAAATAATTAATTTTTGAAGAAGGCGTTCTGAAAAAATGGGATTTAGCTCTCTAACATTTTCCTCTTGCCAAAAATTCCATCTAAACTTCCATTAACAAGAAAGAGAGAACTCATTGTCTAGTGGCCAAAATGCCCTGGAGTACTGGATCAAGAAAGATCGTATCAGAGTTCAGAGATCTATTTATGATATTTGCCATGAGCAAGAAAAAGGAGAACAGTCACAGACATGCTATAGATGTTCCCATCCTTGTACTATTATCTCCTCCATCCGAAGCTCCAAATGGGTTAAGGGTGTAACTTTAATTCTCTTGTCCTTGTTTCTAACCAATATTGATGACTTCTAAGGCACAGGTGTTCTTTGTAGCTTGCTCTCCTAACAAACAACTGGCCCCAGAAATTAGTGAGATTGAAAATGGATATAGAGGAAATCATTCAAGGTTAACCTTGGATAAATACCCCAATGTCTGGCTAATTCTCAAATTATACAAGATTCCCGGCTCTCCAAAAGCAGGAACTAGGAGAATATGCATGACAGATGAAAACAGAAAGGTAGGGGAAAGATGGACAGAGCAGAGAGAAAAGCAGAGAAGAGATACAGATGGAAAAAATAATAAACAAGGGAGAGAAAAGGGAAGTGAGAATATAATTTATGAGAAAAGGGAAAAGGAAATATAAAAAAAGCAAGAGCTAAACTGGTCTTGCTTTATTTGGTTATAGCAGTTGCTTGCTTCAGGCTCAGGCTCAATAAGAAATTTTACGGGATTCTCCGGATCTGGCACTTCCTGGCTCCTTTTAGGAGCCCGCAGTGGTAATGTTAAGTGCTTAGTATTATCACAGAGCTTTCTAAAGTAGCTTGTGTTTGAAGTCTGCATCAAGGCTGGGTTTGAGTTTCTGGCTTTGCATGCTAGCTGCCACACATAAGGCCGGGATTACGCTGGCGGGAGCAGAGGAACACACAGAGAATCCAGCACGCCAGAGCAAGTAGGGTTTATCAGATTAGAGTCATAGAGCAGAAATTCCTCCTGTGCATTATTGCACAGAGCTCGGATCAAGTGACTCAACAACATTCATTCTGTTGACAGTGAGGGAGGGAGCCTGGCTCTTTCAAAACCTCCCTCCTGCTTCGTGAAGCCTTGGCTTAGAAAGCTTTGGTGACACAGCGTGACTGCTCCTTTATTCAGGTGAGGCAGGGAGACTAGGGAACTCAGCCTAACTGGAGTGTAGAGGAGGAGACTGGATAGATCCCAAACAAAGCAACCTCATTTTAAAATGATTTAAACTCGAAGACTAAAGGCCCTTCATTTCATACACTTGGATGAAGAGTCTATTGGGCTGTTTTCCTAAGTCCAGATAAAATGAAATACAATGGGATGAGGCTGATCAAGCTGGTAAGAAGGGTGAAGTAGGGGAATGATACAGTATAATGAGGGGAGAATTGGTTTAACAGTGAAAAGAAGGCAGAGCAGCAGGTAAAAGCAAGTGTAAAGGACTCACCAGAGGGATTTCCCCGGTAGTCCAGTGGCTAAGCCTCTGTGCACCCAATGCAGCGGGCTTGGGTTTGATGCTTGGTCAGGGAATTAGATCCCACATGCTACAACTAAGACAGCCAAATGAATAAAATTTATTAGAAAAATGGATTCACTGCAGGTCTCTTCTCCTGCTCTCCCCAGGGCCTAGAACAAGGCTTCTCAATCCAGTTGCCTGTTAGAATCTCTTGAGAAACTTTCAAAACTACATTATTTCTTGGTGCTCACTCCCAGAGATTCAACAGATTTAAGAGAGGCCCAAGAACAATTTTCTTTTTTTTAATATTTCAGATGATTCTGAACATGAATGTAATTTTCTCTGGAGCAATTTATTTCATGTAATTACTATGGAGTGTAATACACATACCAGGAATGTGGATTCTTCACAGCAGTTTAGGACAGATTTCAAGTTCAAGCAAGACTTTTTAGGATCAAGAATTCAGATAATAAGGGTTTACAATTACTATGAAGCTCAAATATGACCAACCTATCATAAGGTCAAAATCCGATTGCTATTATATGATAATCAGGTGAATGCTTTTGGGGGCCCTAATTTTATACCATTTCATGCAAAATACCAGCCTGGATGAAGCACAAGCTGGAATCAAGATTGTGAGGAGAAATATCAATAACCTCAGATATGCAGATGACACCACCCTTATGCAGAAAGTGAAAAATTAAAGAGCCTCTTGATGAAAGTGAAAGAGGAGAGTGAAAGAGTTACTTAAAACTCAACATTCAGAAAACTAAGATCATGACATCCAGTCCCATCAGTTCACGGCAAATAGATCGGGAAACAATAGAAACAGTGACAGAATTTATTTTCTTGGGCTCCAAAATCTGCAGATGGTGACTGTAGCCATGAAATTAATAGACACATGCTCCCTGGAAGAAAAGCTATGACCAACCCAGACAGAGTATTAAAAAGCAGAAACATTACTCTGCCAACAAACGTCCGTCTAGTCAAAGCTATGGTTTTTCCAATAGTCATGTATGGATGTGAGAGTTGGACTATAAAGAAAGTTGAGCACCTAAGAATTTATGCTTTTGAACTGTAGTGTTGGACAAGACTCTATCTAGAGTCCCTTGGACAGCAAGGAGATCCAACCAGTCAATAAAGGAAATTAGTCCTGAATATTCATTGGAAGGATTGATACTGAAGCTGAAGCTCCGATACTTTCATCACCTGATGCAAAGAACTGACTCATTGGAAAAGACTCCGATGCTGGGAAGGATTGAAGGCAGGAGGAGAAGGGGGCAAAAGAGGATGAGATGCTTCGATGGCATCACAGACTTAACGGACATGAATTTGAGCAAGCTCCAGGAGTTGGTGAAGGGCATGGAAGCCTGGCGGGATTCAGTGCATGGGGTCGCAAAGAGTCAGACACAACTGAGCAACTGAACTGAACTTTATACCTGCTGCATGCAAGTAAGATGAGCACAAAAAGACAAGGAATCAGAGATAACAGCAGCTCTCAATGGGTGGTTCCCAGACAAGCAGCCTAGGCATTACTAGAGAACTTGTTAGCATTTCAAATTCTCAGGCCCTATCCCAGACCTACCAAATTGTGAGGGGTGGAATCCAGCCATCTATGTTGCAATAAGCCCTCCAGGTAATTCCGTTGCAAGCTCAAGTTTGAGAAGGATTGAGGCATAGTAATAACTGATTACTAACTTTTCAATAAAGCATCCTTGGTGCTCCTTGTGGACACCCAGGAGGGAAATTACACTCTCTCAGGATCTCAAGCACCTCTCGCCAATGTCTCACAGTATCACCAACTAATGAGTACTTACTGTCACCAAGACAGTTTCCTCAAAACCACTTTTTCATCTCTACTGCTTTGCCCTCAGGAGGGTGGTTTACAGCTATAGTTAATGACGTGGTCTTTGCTGGGAGGAGCTGGTGCATGCTGTTTCTCTCCTGCAAAGCAAAATTTTCCAAGGATCTCTGAGCAAAACCGAGGGCTAGATTTTCTAAGTGGCTCTCGCCATTATCCTCTTAGCTCACTGTTGATTTATTGAGTTACATCACTGAAAATTTATTAGCCTTCTGTGGCAGCAACATGAGAGGCAACCTGAATAGGTGAAAAGGTCCTTGGCCTTAAGGTCTCTCTACTATCCAACACCAGGTGATCCAGCTGAGAGAGGGAATCCACAGCACACAGACTCTGGCTAGCAAGGGGTCAGCAGTGTTCTCTGAGGCGATCAAATGCTGGGGTTGTCAAGATCTTCCTTGTGACGGGGGATACACCGCAGCAACAGCAACTCCATTCTACAACTGCCAGCTGGTACACATACTGCTCAGGGAACTCACCCCCATATTCAAAACCACCATTCAACTGTCAACTTACTTTCATCTACACTTCTTAGTAGATGAACAGAGGAAGAAAACACTGTTGCTATTTTAAATGGAAGAAACAAAAAATATAAAACACTACAAAAGTTAAATTCAGATCCAGATCTTACAACCTCAACTGTACCACTTCCTCTGAAAACAGAAAGGCATATATTTCAGGAACCTGGAAGACCTTCTCAGAATTTAGCACAGTGGCTACCTTAGGGATTACCACGGTTCAAACAGTCTTTTGAAAATGTCACACAAAACACTAATGCTGCTTCGGGCAACTTAACAAATGAGTTAAAACCCTGAAAATTAAGTCACTTACAAAACATCACTTAAACCTATCCTTATTTAAACCAAGTTGAGAACCAAAGCCAAGTGCTTTTCAATTATGCAGTAAAGTGATGTTAGGATTTTTATTTTCTCACTCTCTCAGCTCTTTAAGAGAGAAGATTTAGGGTACAACTGGGAGCCTCCTGAGATTTATTTTTCATCATCAATATGGAAGATTCTATCTTCTCCTGCCACGCAGGGCAAGATCTCCCAAAAGCTAAGCCATCTGGGATCCCAACTGATCCCAACTGATGCCCAAGACAAAGGCATAACACTTTCAAATAACTCAAAACAAACAACCAACAAATTCTGAGAGGTTAGTTGGGTATTGGCCTAGAAAAGATAAATCATGACTTCTTAAAAGGCTTACAGTGACACTCAGAAGACCAAAGTAACTTGGTTTTTCAGACTCTCTGACCCACTGAGAAGATGAAATATCCAGCCCAGAATGAGGACATGCTCCCCGACCAGGACTGGCCGCAGTAATGGATGGGTCAGTCAAGAAATTGTTCAGACTTTGTTGCTGTTTGGACTCCGGAGTCCTCAGGATGTAGTAATCCTAGAGTTCAGCATCTCACCTCAAGTGATGATACCCCACAGTTCTTTCAGGGCAGAAAACTCACAAAACATTGTTCCCTAGTTGTAATCATCTAATTCATGAATTATTTTTATTCCTTCTTGAATAAAAACTCCTTTTTATTCAAAGTTGCAAACTGCAAAAGGATGAAAAAGTAAGTTCCAATCCTTCTCTCCTTTTTATGGCTGGGGCAAGTGAGATGAGAATCATAATATATAGATGAACTATTTACCTGACCTTAGAGTTTCCCTCTTGAATAATGATTTTAGTGCTGTGATGTCCAGGAAAGTCTTTTCCTATCCTTTCACTATTATAAAGGTTTCTTGACTCTCAACCTCCAAAGGGATTACATTCAGTTCAGAGATGGGAAAAGGAGATAAAAATTATTGGCAGCTCTCACATCAATACTTGTACTCAGCCTCAGAACTCTCCCCTGTCCCAGCAATGAAAGATGACTTTCCCCTAATATGATGCTCTGTTACCCACAATTCTGAGTTCCCAGTGCTTTCTTTATTTGTGCCCTATACCCAAACCAAAGAAAATATTCAACTGGCTGGCTGGCTTTCAGTAACAGCTCAATAAACATGTACTGAATGGATGAATGCACACAGATAAACGTGCTTCATTACAACGTGTTTGTACCTTGGAAATCAACCCTGAATATTCATTGGAAGCACTGATGCTTAAGTTGAGGATCCCATACTATGGCCACCTGACGAAAAGAACTGACTCATTGGAAAAGAACCTGATGATGGGAAAGACTGAGGACAGAAGAAGAAGGGGGCAGCAGAGGATGATGAGAGGTTAGTGTCAACAACTCAATGGACATGAATTTGAGCAAATTCCAGGAGATGGTGAAGGACAGGGGAGCCTGGCGTGATGCAGTCCATGGGGACACAGAGAGTCGGAGATGACTTAATGACTAAACAACAGCAACAAGGTATTTGGGATTCTCATTTTAACAAATCAGAAACATTTCCTCAGTAATAATGAAATCAAAGGTGGTTAGCTAATTCCAGTAAGGATGTGATACATATTTCCAACTTGTTACAATGATTAAAATAAATAAAACCAACTAGGCTAAGACTAGACAATAGACATTCTTGGAATTTAGGAGGAAGTATCACTAAGCATTGAAGTTAGACTGGACCTTCCTAGGAAAACAAAACATAGGGAAAATATATCAAGTTATTTTGTCACTTTCCAACAGTAACAAATTTATCAGGAATGTTTTACCTCATAATAAGTTAAGGAGTTAGTTTGCCATTTCAATTGTTATAAAATAAAAGTTGCTAGAAAACCCCAAACACAACCTTTAAATAGCTGCTTTTCATCTTGATGACCTGTCCCTTTGCTACAGAGAAAAGTGCTGTCAAAAATTATATAGGGCCACAGTACGAGAGCAACAGACAGTATGGACTGTAAAATTGCGATGTTTATGTTAGTCATACGTGCAGTACACAAGCAAAAGCATTTTCACCATTTTACATCTCAAACCATCCTTGGGGATGGGTAGGAGACTTATTCTTCCAGCAGCACAAGAGAAGACTCTACACATGGCTATCACCAGATAGTCAACACCGAAATCAGACTGATTATATTCTTTGCAGCCAAAGATGAAGAAGCTCTATATAGTCAGCGAAAACAAGACTGGGAGTTGACTGTAACTTGGATCATGAACTCCTTAGTGCCAAATTCAGACTTAAATTGAAGAAAGTAGGGAAAACCACTAGACCATTCAAATAACCATTCAAATGACCTAAAATAAATCCTTTCCAATTATACAGTGGAAGTGAGAAATAGATTCAAGGGATTAGATCTGATATAGTGCCTGAAGATCTATGGACAGAGGTTCATGACACTGGACAGGAGACAGAGATCAAGACCATCCCCAAGAAAAGGAAATGCGAAAAGGCAAAATGGTCATCTGAGGAGGCATAACTAAAAATTATGAAAAGAAAGAGACATGAAAGGCAAAGGAGGAGAGGAAAGATATAACCCTTTGAATGCAGAGTTCCAAAGAATAGTGAGGAGAGATAAGCAAGCCTTCCTCAATGATCAATGCAAAGAAACAAAGGAAAACAAAAGAATGAGAAAGACTAGAGATCTCTTCAAGAAAATTACAAATACCAAAGAAATATTTCATGTAAAGATGAGAACAATAAAGGACAGAAATGGCAGGGATCTAACAGAAGCAGAAGATATTAAGAAAAGGTGGCAAGAATACACAGAAGAACTATACAAAAAAGATCTTCACAACCCAGATAATCACAATGGTGTGATCACTCACCTAGAGCCAGACATTCTGGAATGTGAAGTCAAGTGGGCCTTAGAAAGCATCACTATGACCAAAGTGAGTGGAGGTGATGGAATTCCAGTTGAGCTATTTCAAATCCTGAAAGATGATGCTGTGAAAGTGCTGCACTCAATATGCCAGCAAATTTGGAAAACTCAGCAATGGCCACAGGACTGGAAAAGGTCAGTTTTCATTCCAATCCCAAAGAAAGGCAACGTCAAAGAATGCTCAAACTACCGCACAATTGCACTCATCTCAAACGCAAGTAAAGTAATATTCAAAATTCTCCAAGCCAGGCTTCAGCAATGCATGAACTGTGAACTTCTAGATATTCAAGGTGGTTTTAGAAAAGGCAGAGGAACCAGAGATCAAATTGCCAACATCCGATGGATCATCGAAAAAGCAAGAGAGTTCCAGAAAAACATCTATTTCTGCTTTATTGACTATGTCAAAGCCTTTGACTGTGTCGATCACAACAAACTGTGGAAAATTCTGAAAGAGATGGGAATACCATACCACCTGACCTGCCTCTTGAGATGCCTGTATGCAGGTCAGGAAGCAACAGTTAGAACTGGACATGGAACAACAGACTGGTTCCAGATAGGAAAAGGAGTACATCAAGGCTATATATTGTCACCCTACGTATTTAACTTATATGCAGAGTACATTATGAGAAACGCTGGGCTGGATGAAGCACAAGCTGGCATCAAGAAATATCAATAACCTCAAGCTGGAATCAAGAAATATCAATAACCTCAGATATGCAGATAACACCACCCTTAGGGCAGAAAGTGAAGAAGAACTAAAGGGCTTCTTGATGAAAGTGAAAGAGGAGAGTGAAAAAGTTGGCTTAAAGTTTTCAACATTCAGAAAACTAATAAGATCATGGCATCCAGTCCCATTACTTCATGGCAAATAATGGGGAAACAGTGGTTGATTTTGTTTTCCTGGGCTCCAAAATCACTGAAGATGGTGACTGCAGCCATGAAACTAAAAGATGCTTACTCCTTGGAAGGAAAGCTATGACCAACCTAGATAGCATATTGAAAAGCAGAGAGATTACTTTGCCAACAAAGGTCTGTCTAGTCAAGGCTATGGGTTTTCCAGTGGTCATGCATGGAGGTGAGAGTTGGACTATAAAGAAAGCTGAGCGCTGAAGAATTGATGCTTTTGAACTGTGGCATTGGAAAAGACTCTTCAGAGTCCCTTGGACTGCAAGGAGATCCAACCAGTCCATCCTAAAGGAGATCAGTCCTGGGTTGGGTGTTCATTGGAAGGACTGATGTTGAAGCTGAAACTCCAATACTTTGGCCACCTCATGGGAAGAGTTGACTCACTGGAAAAGAACTCAATGCTGGGAAAGATTGAGGGCAGGAGAAGAAGGGGACGACAGAGGATGAGATGGTTGGATGGCATCACCAACTCGATGGACATGGGTTTGGGTAGACTCTGGGAGTTGGTGATGGGACAGGGAATCCTGGAGCACTTGTGGTTCATGGGGTCGCAAAGAGTCAGACACACTGAGAGACTGAACTGAAGAAACTTATATTTATCAGTTAGAATATACTAGACTGTAGGAAACAGAGAACCAAAATAAAATAAAAATTTTAAATAAAAATTATTAAATAAAAATTTTTTCCTCATACATAACAAGAAGTCCTGAGGACAGAATGAATTTTAGGCTGCTTAATTCAGCAATTCAACTATATGAACAAACACGCAGTCTTTCTATCTTTCTCTCAGCTCTGCTACTGGTCTGTCCTCCAAGTCAGCTCATGGGGCAAAAATGCCTGCCACCACAGTCAAGGTGCCACACAGACAACAACCAGAAACAGAAACTGTGCATTTCTTCTCTTCTCAATCAGAAGGAAACTTCCCACACCCATATAAGATTTTCCATACTGCCATATAAGTGAGACCTGGACCTTTAACTGGCTTCAGAGCAATCATTGATTTGGACTAGTCAGGATGTATCCTCTGAATATAAGTCCAAATGGACAGTGAACACTTACGTGAAATTGGGATTCTACTAGCAAGGATGGGGGGGTGAGCTGATAGATATGGGTCAAGTTCACACAGAAAGATGTTAACCCTGCTTCCCAGTCCACTGATCAAGTTCCATGGAACTTCTTTACAACCTGTAGTATGTGACATGTTTTGAGGCATGGAAATTTCTATGAAAGAATTACTACTGAATGCCTTTGTCTACAAAAGTGACAAAAGAAAACAGAAAAACCAAAGAGGAAGGAAACCAGGACACGGGCTTCCTCAGTGGGAACAAACACACCAAGGGCACTGTGCTACAGACATGGAGTGACAACATGAGACACTCCACGAAGGATTTCAGTGACTCAAGAATGGGACATAAATGACTGAATCACCCTCCTCTCCCCCCACATGAGACTTTAAGAGTCCCCTCTACTGCCAACCAAAGAGATAAGCTTTGTTTATCCTCACAAAGGTGACAAGTCAAATACTTATTTCCCTTAAAAGGAAATGGGTGCTTTTGTTCCTTTTTTAAGTCTTTATGCTCTAAATACGAAGAGCTTCACGTGTTGTCCTCATATGCCCTTCATGTTTCAAATTTCTACTGAAGCATCCGCTGCAGCCATATTCAGAATTCTGGGGGTGGGGGGACAGGACAGGGGGCTTCTTTTTGTTTCGTTTTAATGGTTATGATCCATTTCTGCAGAGTAAGTCTGTCCTGGATGGAGACAAATGTGCTGCACTAATACACAAGGGAAGTGCCTCTTGAGTAAAAAACCACTTTTCTGCATTTGAGATCTTCAACCCTGATTGCCTTTCTTACATTCAGCCATAATTAACAATCTCTCTGGGATGATGCAGGAACCAGGAATAAAAAGAGGCTTTGCTTGTGAGAGGGTGGAAAGAAGGAAAAGAGAAAACAGCAGGGTGGAATGAAAGAGCACACCATCCAGGCGGCACTGGGTGTGGCTTTTTCCAAAATTCCCAGCAGCCACAACCACCTCTCCATGAGACACTGGTGGGGATCAAGGAGGGCATTTCCCATCCTCAGCCTATCAGGTAACTGGGGGAAACTCTCATTTCAAGAAATCAGTAAAGCTCAGTAGCCAGCTGGCCTGACAAAGAGCTGAAGTGAAATGGGTACTGACTCTTTTCCCCTTCTGCCCGAGCCTTCCTTAACAGGGGAGTAAAGGAATGTAGTGGGCTTCCCAGGTGGCACCAGTGGTAAAGAACCCACCTGTCAATGCAGGAGATGGAAGAGACGCAAGTTCAATCCTTGGGTCAGGGAGATCCCCTGGAGGAGGGCATGGCAACCCATTCCAGTATCCTTGCCTGGGGAATCCCATGGACAGAGGAGCCTGGTGGGCAACAGGGTCTCTATAGGGTCACAAAGAGTCAGACACGACTGAAGTAACTTAGCATGCATGCACAAAGGCCAACAGTAGGCACTCAATAATCTATCAGATGAATGAAAACAATCCACAAACCACCCAGAAAATTTTTCTCTTCTATAACTGCATATATGAAACTTTCAACATTATCATTTTAAGCAAAGAGCATAGCCTGGGAAAAATACTTTGCCTAGAAATAAAAGACTACACATGAATATTCACACTAACAGTAGATTAAAAGTGGAAGTAGGCCCCTTGATGAGAAAAAAAATATCACAACTGTTAATAAAAGATGACACTCTCTTGAATATATCAAATGTCAAATGTACATTACCAGTTATCACATGCATTCCGCAAAGGTAAATGGCAAGATGCTTAATATTAATGGACACACACAAATGAACAACCTTCCCAGATGGCGCTAGCAGTAAAGAATCTACATGTCAGTGCAGGAGATGCAAGAGACACAAATTCAATCCCTGGGTTGGAAAGATCCTTTGGTGGAGGAAATGGCAACCCACTCCAGTATTCTTGCCTGGGAAATCCCATGGACAGAAGAGCCTGGCAGGCTATAGTCCACAGGGTCACAAAGAGTCAGACACAATAGAGCACAGTGCACGCATGCGCGCGCACATGCGCGCGCGCACACACACACACACACACACACACACACAGAGCAAGCAAGCATACACAAACACAAAGGATTCATACCACGACAGCTGGGAAAAAAAAAAACCTTGGGGGTCCCTTAGTCACACTTATTACGGGTGTTGTAATCCAAGGGAAAGCACTCCCCAAAGCTCAGTGTATTGAAGGGATTTATGGTAAAAAGCCATAAATTTAAGGCCCAACATCATCACCTAAGGCAGATCACTTAAACTCACTGAGTCTTCAATTTTTTTTATTCATAAGGTGGAAACAATAGTTACTTGCCCTGCTAATCCACAGCCTTGTAGGATATTTAAAAACAATCTTGTACATAGGGAATTAACACTATCAACACTGTAGATGGGGGAATTAACACACAAAATAAGCACTACCTGATAACAAGGGGCTACTCTTACTCAATATATGCTTGGTACTACTCAATCTGCAAACCACACAAGTAACTCAAACTCTAAGGCCATGGTCACTTGTGTTCACAGAATTCTCCCTTTATCAATAAACACATCTTCAGACCCTGATGCAATTTGGGCTATCTAAAAAGGAAAAACAAAGAAAGAATAAAAAGAGGCACTTGTGTCCCCTGAACAAAATAGTTATGCTGTGTTTCGGAGCAAAGTAGGGCAACAGAGAGCTTATTTCCATTTGGTGTACAGAACCCTCACTAGGAAGGACTAGGTGTTATAGAGGTAATAAATGGCACTGCATGTACCACCTACACCTGGCAATTTATGTTGTACACAGCAAGCCTTTATTGACCTTAATCAAAGATCAGTGTTATGCCTAAACCATTTCAAAACTGGAGTCTTTCCCCCTCCTAGAACAACAAAAAAATTATATATGCTTGTGGACCTACTCCCTCGTGGACCACAGAAGGGGAAATTACTGGCTGGTACATCTGGGCTCAGTTCCAGCATTTTAGTCATCGAAAACTAGTAGGGAAGGAAGGCAGCACTGACATCTAGTAATATGCCCAGCACTATGCTGGCTGGCTGCAGAAGATTCAGATGCCAAAGGCACAACTGCTACCCTCTGAACCGTAACCCAAGCACTGCTGCACCACGCCACTGTCGGAACGGGCCCTGTGATGGGAGACAATGGAATTCCTGCTGGGGAAAACTAGAACTTCTCTCATTCCACTGGTTCTTCCATCAAAGGGAATTCCTTTCCTGTTAGTGCTTCTCAGTGTAGTTACACACTGGAATCACCTAGGGATTTTTTTTTTTTACAACATCAATTTTCAGGTCCCATGTTAGAGCAACGATATATTTGGAGTTGTGGCCCAGGCACTGGAGTTTTTTTAAAAAGCTCCCCCAAGTGATTCTTGTGATCCTAGAGTTCGTTGAAAAGTGAAAGTTGCTCAGTCGTGTCCGACTCTTTGCCACCCCATGGACTATACAGTTCATGGAATTCTCCAGGCCAGAATACTAGAGTGGGAAACCTTTCCCTTCTCCAGGGGATCTTCCCAACCCAGACATCGAACCCAGGTCTCCCACAATGCAGGTGGATTCTTTACAGTTTAACCACAAGGGAAGCCCAAGAATACCAGAGCAGGTAGTATATCCCTTCTCCAGTGGATCTTCCCAACATAGGAATTAAACTGGGGTCTCCTGCATTGCAGATAGATTCTTTACCAATTGAGCTATCCAGGAATGGGAACCACTAATTTAGGTCCTTCTGTCTCAGGAAAGTTTCCTTTATAATGACAGATGGCAGTAATCTATTTAGCATTAGAGATCTAAAACTGTTAAAGGACAATTGGCTTCATTCATACGGATCACAAAAATTAGTATTAAAAAAGGTAACTGCCTAAAACCTAAAGAAAGCTCAATTTACTGGGTAAGAAATTTCTCCCTTGAGTAGCGTAGGAAATTATGTGCCAGTAAACATAGTTCCTGCTTTTAAGTTACTAGCCACACAAAATCATCAGTGAAAATGAGGCACCCAGAATGAAGCAAAAGTATTTTCTTCTTATTGCTCAACCTCACCAACCTTTTATTAAGTCAGTCATTAAAAGTCTTATTTCACAATCTGCATAATAGATGCAGCTTTTAATTGCCTTTCAAACTAGACCAAAAGTACACAGACACAGAAACAGGTGTAAAGCTCAATCTCACCAATAACTACCCCACGCTTACAAACTGCAGTGAGAACTATGTATCAATCCTTATCTGACTGTTCTCTTTCGAGGCCACACCAAGACCAAAGGAAATGCAAAGCTGTTCACAGAAGAAACAGACGCTGAAATAGCTGGTCCAGTGAGGCGAGTTCTCAGAACTAAGAGATTCTGGAGCTAGTGGAAAGAGCAGAAACAGGAGCCCAACCAAGAAAATGAGAAAATAAGCTGATTTCTGATCCTATAGAACTTACACTTCTGCCACAAATGGACCGATTTCCACAAATGATAATAATGATGACTAATGATTTGTCATAATTATTAGTGATTGATGTATTTAGAATGTATATTTAGGGATGAAGCTAAGCACTAAATCCTCACAGTATCTCTGAGGTATTATCTCCAGTTTACAACTGAAAAGAAAGAGACAAAGGCAAGTAAGATCTGGGTCAAAATCACACAGCCTGGATTTGAAGTCATCATGATCTCTTCAGAATACTACTTCAGAATCTTTTCTCAATTCCTCTGAAAGTACCTAACAAAACCACCTCAACACCTATCACACCCATTTCTCTTTGGCAGTAATCCATTTATCATTAGAGGTCTAAAGGACACGACCTCATTCATATGGATCACAAAAATTAGTATTAAAAAAGCTAACTGTTCATACAAAACAGTTACAGTTTTCCTGTGTCACTGAGACTTTCCTGCCTTTGTTCCACCTATCATAAACGTCTTCAATATTTAACAAGCACTTCGTTTTATGTGCACATAAAAACCAATGTCATGACATCATGTGGAATGAGCTGAAGTGATCCCCAACGTAAGCAAAACCTGGTGATCACTTGGCCTAGCACTGCAGTATGAGTTTGATGTGCTAGTTTCCCCTAATAAAAACAGCAGTCAACAGTTAAGCACACAAGTCAGTAAACTGAGACGACTTAGTATTAACAGTGGGGATAACTTACTAATTTGCGGATAGACCATGCTGATGGACTTTAGCTGCTGTGGGACATATGTTTAGGCATCTTTTCACCACTGCTGCTGACGTGCGCTTCAACAAGCAGGCTCCTTTCAAGGGCTCCTTATCTAAACAAATCCCCCCTTGTCTCCACAAGAACCTGCAGAGTGGAGTTCAAACTTAATGAGGCATGCAGCCTTATCCCACTGCTAAGCCAACTACTGTCCTGCAAAGTTGAATTTTGAGATGTAACCTGATACCCAAAAGGGTCTCCCCTCAGCTTCTACTCAGCTGAGGAGAGCAAGGCAGCTGGAGCAGCACACCCCACCTGAGACGGTGTGAGAAAAGGTAGAGGAGAGTAAGATACTGAAAAGGAGATTCAGGTGTGGAGACAAAATGACTCACATGGTTCCATCTCCCAACATTGCTAAGTAAATACCAGTATGCATACTAGGAGGTGGAGATAAAAACAAATACCCTGAATTAAACAACTCAAGGTCTCTAATGTATTGAGTTGTAATCTTTTCTCTCCTCTTCTCCCTAGCATTTCATTTTGGACTCATTGTTGTCCTTTGCAGAATCTGAGGACCTTTGCCATAAGTAAGCTGAAGAACAAACAAGACTGAAAACTTCCATGTCCTAAAATGGCAAACTTCACAGCAAAGCACAGGAGTAGGAGCCATATGTATATTGTTCTGATTTTGCTTTTTTATATGTATGTTCTGATGGGACCAGGATTCAAAGAGCTGCCTAGGCCAATGTTGGGTCAAAGAACCCATTCTCAGCTCTGATTTCTAGACCACTGGTCAACAAAGAAAACAAAACAGCCCTTGGGTCTACCTTTGGGTGGCGCAAGATGCTATCTGTCCCCTGCTGAAGCTTTCAAATAAATACATTTTCATGGAAGGAACTTTAAAGTCCTATGCTGTTGTTTCCCTTTCTCTTAACACCTCCTCCTAGCAGATTTCTGCCAACATAACCACCGACCAATTCTAAACAAAATGCATCATTCTATTTGCCAAAGTATAGCATCTAGAACAGAAAGGGTACAGGCTTTTCAGGCAAACAGATCTTAGTCATCTAGAATTTGCCACTTCTCAGCTACAAAGCCTTCGGACCTTCTGCAAAAAAAATGATTTCCATATCATTAAAGGGGTGACCACAGTTAAGATACACTAGTGACAGCTGCAAGTTTATTAAACTACCCATAGAAGACATTGGTAGCTAGTCCATTGTTTCTTCTTTTTCATTTTCAACCACCGTGACCCCTTACTGCTGCTCACACCATCACTTTTCTAGAGCTGCACTAGTTCAAACCCAGGTCATCTTTCACTTTTACAGTCGGAATAACCTTCTAACCTATCTACTTCCCTCTAGTCACTGACAGCCCTCTAATTAGATTCAGGAAATGTTTAGTAACTCTCATCTTGCCATTACTTTCAGTGGCTCCTTTTTGCCTTTAAAAACAGAAACTTAGTAGACGTTAGTTTTTCTTTTCTCACACCCCCACTTCTCTGGATCCACGCCCACCCCTACGTTAGATCTCAGTTCCATCTCTCCAGTACACACAAAGCACTTTACCTATGCAGGCATCTCATCCCTTTAAAATAGTTACCCCTATTTTTCACCAGCACCAAAGGCCTCCCACTTTTAGAACGGCGGCTTTAGGTAAATCTGGGCTTTCCTGCTGGCTCAGACGGTAAAGATCTGCCTGCACTGCAGGAGACCAGGGTTCGATCCCTGGGCAGGGGAAATCCCCTGGAGAAGGGAATGGCTGCCCACTCCAGTATTCTTGCCTGGAGAATTCCATGGAGAGAGGAGCCTGGTGGGCTACAGTCCTCAGTGGGGTCTCAAAGAGTTGGGCAGGACTGAAAAACTAACAATGGTAAATATCCTCTTCTTGAGATCCTCACTTTATTAAGCCTCGCCAGGTACAAAATCCCTGGACCCAGTTAACTACACCCCTGCCAGAGGTGACAAAAAGAGATGAACCCACATTAGAATTCAACCTGTGAGGAACATTTTTTTCTTCTTCACAAAACTAAGTTCTGTACTTGACATTTATTTTTCTTGGCTCGAGTTTTGAGAGTTCATGTTCTCCCCACAATGAACTGTGCTCTTTGAAGGAACAGAGCCCTCACCATCACACATGCACTCATTCACGCTCCTCTCCTTCCTCTCTCCTATTCACCCCTCAAAACTTGGCTCCACATTCCCCTCGCCCAGGAAATACTGCCTTGATGATCCACAGCCCCGTTCCTCCTCTGATCTCTTTCACACCTAATGCACAGTTCAGGTTAGCATCCCTCTGTAGAGTATCTTATTCTCTCCTTTTCTGAACTCTACAAGCAAGCAACCCTTCATTCTACGTGCCTTACCAATGTATTCCCCTAGAAGTGCTCAGCCTAATGCATAGGTTCTCAGACTTCAGCAAAAATCTGAATCATCTGCAAGTGTTAATCTCTCGGTCATGTCCAACTTTTGGCGATCCCAGGGACTGTAGCCCACCAGGCTCCTCTGTCCACGCAAGAATACTGGAGTGGGTTGCCATTCCCTTCTCCAGGGGATCTTCTCAACCCAGGGATCAAACTTGGGTCTCCCACACTGCAGGCAGATTTTTTACTGTCTGACCACCAGGGGAGCAACTGAATCATCTGCAAGGGTTTATAAAACAGACTGCTGGCTCCACCCTCCAGGGTCTCTAATTCTTCTGATAATCACAGGGTGGTCACTGGGAATCTGCAGTTTCCAGAGCAGGAGGATGCTGCTGCTCTGAGGACCACACTTGTAGAAACACTGACCTAAATTCTCTCCAAGTGAACAGAATGCATCTTTGGAGCCGAGAACTCATACTTCTTTTGTGTTTCACAAAGCTGGGCACAGAGCAGGTGAGTGATAAATATCTCAGTCAATTGACTGACTGCCTTTGTATGTCATTCTCTCCTGCCATGTTGTAAGGTTTCTCCTCCCTTCCTCCCATACGATCCATTGCAGAGTGCCACTGCAGAAGCAGCTCTGTATCAATCCTGTACTTATATTACATTCCAAGCAGTACCATCTGATTGGAGCAGGGCAGAGGAAAGCACACCTCATAAACTCCATGAAATGCAGCAGCAATTAGCCTTGTGGAACAAGAAACTAAGTCTTAGGTAGAACAGTCTCCTTTGAAAAATACAGGTCCTATACGCCTCAAGATTGGCTCATACTTTAGTTATAATAAAGCTACTTCAGTTATAATAAAACTCTCTGAAGATGCCGATTTCTGGGAAACTTCCTCCTTACGCCTACTATCCACTGTGTGCACCATGAACCGGGCAACTAATAGCTTACACAAGCAACCCAGCATATATGTCAGTTCACAGGAATCCAGTTTCTTCCTTTAGGAACAATTAAGCCACAGCATCAGGGGGAAGATACAAATTGACAGAGTGCCTAGAATTTCCTGAAGAAACATTTAAAGAACCGCTGAAGATGGAAGGCAGTCTGCTGTGTCTCTGCAGCACTTAATCATACCTTCTTATTAAAGTCAGGGAAACTGAACTTGGAGAGCATTTCTCTGGCTCATTTCCCCACGTCAGTTGTGGAAAGGGGAGGAAAGGGTGAGAAGGTGGCAACAACGCCAAGAAAAGTTTCCTTGATTTGGATCAATTTTTTTATTTCTACTTATAAAAGGAAAACCCATCATCATTGCTTGGATTTATTTGATGTGGTGCCTTACTCCTTTCCATTCAAAAGTCATTTCTATTAAACGTGCCCTTGCTAGGTCCCCCGTACCATTTTTCCTTAGAATCAAGCTCTGAGCTTCTGTCCTCGGAAAGAGCTGCCCCTGCAGGCAGATCTGTTGTCCCCCCCCCCAAAAAAAACCAAAAAACAAAAAACCAAGGAGAGGGACACGTTTCCCCTACTCAGCAAAATTCAGAATCTCCTTACCAAACAAAATCAAATCTTGCAAGGCACTGAAGTGATAACCCCCAAGCAGAGAGCCCATGAGACCATAAATATCTTCTAAACACAAAGGTCACAGGCCCAGGTGTTTACGAGCCCCGAAGATGTTTATGGCTATCCACTCGGCCAGAAATCTGCTTTCAACCTGACTCTCTCTTCTTTATTGCCAGCTACATTATTATTATTCTCCAATTATTTTTGGAAAATCCAAAGCAAAGAGGACTATAAAGAAGCTTTATGAGACTGTTGAGCCAAATCAGTATGCCAGAAACAAATCAATGCTTCGAAGAGTTCTGAATACAATTATAGGCAAACAATAGTCCAATGTGTCTGGTAATCTCCCTCCAAACCATTATTGCATAGATTAAAAGATTACAGATATCCCTCTTTGCTTCTCAATATTAATAGTGATATAAAGCACATTTAATAAACCCAAACTGCCACAGCTCTAAGTTGGATTATGGGTCTGGTTCTTCATAAACTGACATGTACATGCAGACTCAGTTTAATAATATACAATCTAGGGTCAATCAAAATCTACCCTTGCCAGCCTTCTATTTATTATCACTTTTGCCACAACCCGAACCCAATCAGATACTGTCCTAAAACTCTCTTGGCTGGCAGCTGCACAAAAATCTGCACAGCATCAGCATAACAAGTGACAGGCCTCCCCATCAACTACAACTCTGAGGGAAAGACAGCTTCGGCGGGGACACAACTCCACAGTCATACACCACCTTCACTTCTGACGGACCATCGGATCAGAAAGGAAGCTGTCATCAATGGGGAAAAGGAACCTGGCTCCTCATTAGCCAGGGTTTTCTTTTTGTTTCTGTTCTTTTTTTTTTTTTCAACATACATCAAGGAATAATCATGGGCCAACTCAACTCTGACAGCTCCTTATGTAAATGGCATTTAAATGCAGGCAAACAGCTCACAAACAAAGAGGCTGCAGCTAGGTTGGTGCTCACAGACCCACTCAGACTAGGGGCCATGCTGTGGGCCTCTCTGGGCTTTATCTCCTACCAAATGACCAGAAGCATCACCATGAACACAAAGATGTTATTATGGGGCTTTGCAGAGGGTGGAAATAGGCTGTGTGTATCCTGTTGGGGTCCAGAGGCAGGTTTTCCTACAGCAGTGGAGTGGAACTACCTCTGGGACCACTCGCATCCCAAGGCAGGACTCTCCCCCTCCACTGAAGGCAGTCTGCGGCTTTAATCTCACAACACCGCTTCTCACCAGGCTCTCCATCCTTTAGTGGCTCTTAATCCAAATTCCCGGAGAAGGCACTGGCACCCCACTCCAGTACTCTTGCCTGGAAAATCCCACGGACAGAGGAGCCTGGTGGGCTGCAGTTCATGGGGTCACTAAGAGTCAGACACAACCGAGCGACTTCACTTTCACTTTTCATTCTCACGCACTGGAGAAGGAAATGGCAACCCACTCCAGTGTTCTTGCCTGGAGAATCCCAGGGACAGAAGAGCCTGGTGGGCTGCCGTTTATGGGGTCGCACAGAGTCTGACATGACTGAAGCGACTTAGCAGCAGCAGCAGCAATCCAAATTATACATTCTCTCAGCTGTGACTCAAGGCCCCCTTTCCCCACAAAGTCCACCTCCCTTACCAACCCACAAGAACTTACTCACACCTGATTTCCTGTGGCACTCACACAGAACAATGCACACCGGAGTACTGGAATAGGCTGTTCTCGACAGTCCTCCAATTGTGAAGTACAGGTCTTGTTTCTCCAGATGACTGTTTAGCCAGACATATTCTATTTCCCCACGCAAAGTACCTCTAAGACTTGGTACACTAAATACAGCCTTTAGTAAGAAATGCGTAAGACAGGGATGTTACCAATGGTGGGCGTGGGGGTGGAAGCTATAAGGATGAGCTGCTAGAGAGCTGGGTTCTTGGCAATAAAAGCATAAACATTCCTTCTTCTAAGCTTCCCCAGAGTCCTGCTCATATTTTAGTTATAAACTAACCAAACAAGTTGGTTTTGTATTTCTATATTTGCTTCTCACATCAGAACTAGGGACTCTCAATAACTTAGTTGCATCCTAGTCTGTCTCTCCAGTGACTGATCAGAGTAAGCCTCTGATGACAGTGATGGTGGTGGTGGTGATGATGAAAAAAAGAAGAGGAAGAGCAAACATCTACTGAGTACTTCCTATTTAAAAACACTTCATGAAAGCCTGTTTTAAGTACTTCAAAACAACCTTGCTAGATAGGGTCTATTACTGTTACTCATCATTTTACTGATCAAGGAAATGAAGGTCCAAGGGAAAGCTCCCCAAGATCACAAAGCTGTCTGGCTTCAAAGTCCATGTGAACCAAACACGTCCTGAATGAATGAGTGAGTGAGTGACATACCCTGAGCAGGAAGGTAACTGCAGCATACAGAAGCAGTAGATTTGGGAACAGATAACCCAGCTAGACTCTTGGCTCTGTCACTGAATAAGAGACCAGGGCTGATTTATAACTTCTCTGGCCCTCAGCAAAACCTCTTATAATTCTTATGGGAAGAGCATATATTAGTAAAAGCTCTTGGTCAATTGTAACACCCTCTACAGTTATCAGTCAACTGACTCAAAAGTGAGCCCGTTATAATAATCTTCGATTAATGCCAGGGGGCTTCTGATATCAGACAAGATGGAGCAAAAAGGTACAGTTGACAGCAGCTGGGAATGCCATGGGCAGAAGGTAGGAGCACAGCATCAACGTTGAAAAGCCCCTTCTGTGAAGCTAGCCTTCATTTCTAGCACTCAACCAATGTCACTCCACATAAATTTCAGTTCCACCCTACCCCAGATTCTGATCTCAACCAGAATAAACGAGTTTAACACATAAAGGAAAGTACAAAGCCCAAACTGACTCAACCTGCTAAATATTCTTCTAATATGCCTGGGGAGGACAGAATGTGATCGGATACATTAATTTCCAAGAGCTGATGAAATGACCTGAATTTCACTGAAAAGAATGGAAATTAAGTAAACGAATGGATGGTAAAGTACCCAGCACACGCTTGAGAAACATGGATGACCAAAAAGTGTTTCCTTCCTCCCTTTTAGAGATCCCCAGGAAATAAATGCCTTCAGATGTCAGAAATCTTTGGTTCTCTGTTAATTGACTCCAAAGGAGAAAGCTTCTGCCCACAGTAAATAGCTATCCTCAGAAACCGATGCCCAAAACCGAAACCTCACTTCTATCCTCTGTAGTACTCGGATTTGAGAGGCAAACGGCCTGATCTGTCTTCCCAGTAGAAGACTGTGCAGCAGATAGCATGACCTCTCTTGACTGGACTCAGACTGAGAGTCACCCAAGTCCAAACACAAATTATTCTCTCCAACAGTAAGTCGTTGACTGATGGGGGCCTCATGGGGGCCTCTTAAGAGTGTGAGACATAGTCAGGGAAGGTGTTGTTGTCTCTCACCATCTATATGTAGAATATATGCACAGCTGAAATGTGCAGTTCATTATCCCAAGTCTCATTTAAGCATTAAAAGAAACAAAAAGATCAGAAAGCAGTCTGCAAAAGATGCAAAACAGCAGAGCATTTCCTCCAACATACTAAAATCTACTTGTCCTGATCTTGTTTCCTTAGGATAAAAAGATCTATCATCCCAAAGATGACTCTCAGATTGGTGCTTCAACTTGATCCTTTCAACTTGACAACTCTGTCCCTTATCAAACTTCCCGATAAGGATGTACTGTCAAGTCCACAGGGGAAAAAAAACTTCCCAATTTCAATAAAAAGAGGTAAGTCTGACTGCATTCAAGATGCACAGTAAGGGAAACAGACCCATTCCCTTTCAGAAAACATATCCATTTTCTAGGTGAAGGCAATCAGCTACACAGATGGGCTTTGGAAGTCTTTGATGCCTTATCTCATTTTGGCATATTATCTGAAGATTCTATAAGATGGTAGCTTAAACCATTATCAGAAGACTAGCTGTAAATGTTTTTATAGCAAAGCCAAGGTAATTTGCAACTGAGGTATCACTATTTAAAAAAATAAATTTTAACTGAAAAATAATGGGCTTCTTTCTCTGTCTCTAAAATAGGGGCTAGCTCCGTAAAAGAATGCCTATTATTCCTGAAGAAAGGAACTGCTACTGCCTTTCATTCAGATGCCATGAATGCTTTTCCTGTTGGCCACAACACTGTCAAGGGCGGTGCATTCTTGGCAAACCCTGCCTCATAAAGAGGGCAGCCCCTTCTCTGCAAGGACCGGCCCCCAGACATCTCCAGAGTGTGTGCTCCACTCCCCCCACGCCGCTGGGCACACACTGCGCACACACAAAGTTCCTGCAGATTCTTCCAAGTGCCAATTGTGCCCCCAAGTGCACATTCACTGTGCAGATGCGAAAGCAGGGCTGTAGGTGACAAAGGGAACACGGCTCCTATTCTTTGGAGTCCTATTCAGGAGACTGGGCAAAAGAGGCTCCAGACTGTGCAGGGCGCTCTGCTTCAGAGGCCCTCGCCCGGGTGGCCTGGCTGGGAGCTGGCCACTGGTCCAGCAGGAGGAATCCACACAATGGATCCACGTCATGCAGACACCCTGCCAGGACACACGTCTCCTGCCAGGCACAACCCATCCACAAAAAGAAGCTCCCGTCTCTCCCTGGCTTTCTTTTTTCCCCACTCTCACTTTCTCACTCCAGACTGCCTGAGCAGAAACCCAGGGGAAACAGTGGGTGGGGGCAGGAGTGTCACCACTTCCTATAAGGAACAGAGGAAAACAAATGACGTGGTTCTGCTTTTCACAACATTTGTATAGTATTTACAAGGTAGACCAGTGGGGCTTAAAATTTATGGTGCCAGGAAAATGTTAAAGCAACAAAAAAGTACGACTCCCTAAAACTGCAGAATCTTTAAACCAGAAATTTACAATGGGTTTTTCTTGGCAAGGAGAGCCTCAATGCAATAATGGTGAAACTGTACTTACCCTGAGGATGTAAATGGAAATACCACACTTCTGGCACAGCCCAAGGTCTCAAGCACCCTGGACCTAACTGCCATTTTCATAAATGCAGTCCCTGCTGAACCACAAGCAGAACTATGAACCTTCCCTCACCCAGTTGCTGACTTCTCCCTGTGGACCAAAATCCCCTATGCGCCTACAGGGTCACCCCAGCTGATACTCTGAATTCTGAGAAATGTCTAACTCTGATGATTAGGCAGGAATACTTTAAAATTACCAGAAACATTCAAACTATTGTCAAACACACCCCTATCCTGTATGTAGGCAGCTTCCCAGGTGGCTCAGTTGATACAGAACCTGCCTGCAACGCAGAGGACCCAGGTTTTAATTCCTGGGTTGGAAAAACCCCCTGGAGAAGGAAATGGTAACCCACTCCGGTATTCTTGCCTGGAAAATCACATGAACAGAGGACCCTGGTGGGCTATTATTCATGGCATCACAAGAGCCGGACATGACTTAGTGCTAAACCACCATCCTATATATGAGTCCACAACTAGGAAGCAGGATATATGAGAATTAATAATCAGAAAGCATCCAATCTGTGCACCAGAGACAACGTCAGGCACTCTGCTAACGTTATCTGACATACTCTTCATAATGATCACATGCAGCAGGCAAAATCTCACTTGTGTGGTAGAGTAACATAGGCTGAAAGAAGCTGAAGAATTTTCTCAAGGTGGAACATCTATCAGATTGGGGAGGATGACAAACCCAGCAGTGTGGCTCTCACATCTGACTCCACACTGTTCCTCCAGGCCACACACTCTCTCTCCAAGTTGGCTAGAATAGCTGGCCAACGCTTACTCACACTTCAAAGACTTCCTATATCCTTGCCATATGCCAGGCATTGTTTTAGCACTGGGGACACAGGTGGACAGGACCTCCCTGGCAAGGTGACACGTAAGCAGAGACAAATGAAGTAAGGGTGAGCCATACGTACATCTGAGTACAGAATATTCCAGGCTAGGAGAACAATAGTGCAGACTCTGAGGTTGGGAAGGCATGGCTTGGTTTAAGAACAAGAAAGCTCAAGGGTCGGAGAGGATCAATGAAGGCGACAGTGGAGATGAGGTGGGAGACAGCGGGTTCCAGAGCATGCAATATTCTGGAGGCCACAGTAAGGACAACCTTCGAACTGCATTTTCAGTGAAGTGGAAGACTAGCTGGAGGATTCTGAACTGAGGAGTGATGTGATCCAAAGAACATTTTAAAAGAGCAACTCTCGCTGCTGAGTGAAGAACACTCTGCAGGGAGACAGAGGTTAAGAGGTAGGAGGCTACTGCAGTGGGTGAACGATGATGGCAACAGCGGTGATGAGAAGTGGCTGATGAGAAGTTCTGCTCAGTGTGGTTTTAGCCCTCGGTGTCTGATAAAATCATTCCTTCTCAATTCTCAAAAAAACCTGGATGCAGAACCCAAGGGTTAAAAACGAGCCAGGCAGACAGTCAAGTAGTCATCAGTAAACAAAATCCAGCGCAAAGCCGTACCCCACAGCAAAGGATTCGCCGAGGGCGTGCTTGAGCCAATGGAGAAGCAGCACTTAAAAGAATATGTCATGTTCAGGTGAAGTATGACAGAAATAAATTTCCTGGCATTCCTTTTTGGATGACACATTCTGCCCTCCAGGTACTGCCTGGCATCTTGGAAACCCCTGTGCCCAAATTTATCATGCAATGCAATCAACACAGCATTAGGTCTGGCATAAGCTGGGAGGAACCAGAATATCTGTGCTGAATGGAAAATGTAACCCCCTACTCCCACCTTGCCAATTGCGAGAAGTGTTTATAAACATAATATCATTTGTTCTTTGCCTGTGTCTTTTTATTTTTCCTCCCAGAAACACCCTAATTATCATGCCAAAGAGTTGGGGAAAGATGGCTTTTATGTGGTTTTATCTCCCAAACACAGTATTGTCATGGGTTTATTTATTTGTGTTTTTACAGTAACGCAATGCTCTCCTGTAATTGAGACTACTATGAAGAGGGCTGGCATGTGTTTTCCACAAGATTAAAGGCAATTTCTGCTTTCAAAGCTAGTACTGCTTCTTAGAAAACTCACTTCCTATGCTGAACTAAATTCACTAAGCCAAAATTTTACATTCACCTGGTCTGTATTACACTATTGCAAACAAGACAAGAAGAAACAATTCCATTTGTGCATTGATTCAAGCAGTATTTACTAAACCTCTATTGCATCAGGCACTGAGGGGGTGGGAAAAAAACAACACAAAATAAAACAACAGTCCTTGCCCTCCAGGGGCTCTGAATCCAGAGCAGGAAACACACAGAAATGACTGTGCTACAAAGCAGACTGTGATAAGAGCTATAATAGAAGTAAAACAACATGCATTGGAAGAACAGGGGAATGAAGGCCTGATCCCACCTGGTGGGGAGGGGTGGTTCTGGGAAAAGTTTTAATGTGAATATGACCTTCAAGTTCCACAGGCCTGGGAGATGAATCCCAGTAGGAGCACAACAAGGCCAAAGGCACAGGAGAGGGGAAAGCCAGTGAGAAACTGAAAAATTATCTGGAGCGTTTTCAGTCTGAAGGATAATTACTTTTGGGGTTGGAAGGTAGAGGCAACTTAAGAGGTAATAAGGTACAAATAAGATCTGAAGAGGGGATGCATGGAGCCTGTCTCTGGAGCCGCCTCCTTGACTGAAGATTTTGGAGTGGAATATTCAGGGACACGGGGGAACCATTTCAGGCATCCAAGTAAGAAGAGAAAAGATGGTCCTGTCTCAAATAGCCAGACACATGCTAGCCATTCATGCCTGCCTCTTAAACTTCACAATGATGAGACCGCGCAGCCATCATCACCCCCAGATCACAGGTGGGAAAATGGAGTGTTGGGTCAAGTCTTACTTGGTCCAGGTTTCACTCAATCCTCCCCACTAAAAAGCTGAGATCTTCGGAAAGGAGAGATACACAAGGTGTGAGGAGAAGCATGAGAAACACTCCCAGGATGTATGACTCTAATCACCTGGCAACTTCTATCTCTAGAAAGATGAGGAAATACATGCTTCAGTACTGATTATATGTAAAGATAAAAATGCTTCTTTCAAAAACATTTTTTAAACATGCTGTGTAGAACTGGCGGCATAACACTGTCAGCTTATTTTAGAGTATGCCTTATATTCCTCAAAGAGCTTTTAAACATAATAGCCGAGTTAATTCTAATGGCCAATCCATTTTACAAATGATCTAACAAAGGCTAGAAAGCAGTGACAGACCGAAGGCCAGGTTGTCAGTTTCTTCTGAATCCCGGCCCACTATCATCTTTCCCAGCCCCACAAGGAATGTTATTAGTTATATTCTACTGGAGGAAAAATCACCTGGAGATACATAATCCTTTTCAAATCTATTCCTCAAATCCTCTACCGTCTTCCTCCCTGTCTCTTAAAAACCTGCACCTCTACCTTCACCACTGCCGCTCCCAGCTCAATCAGACTCTGAATGTCAGGGCATCTCACGATCAAAGACAAGACTACGGCCGGGGAGGGAAAGGCCTCTCCTTTACTAAACAGCTACTATGTGCCTGGAGCCTTCCACACCGTGGGTAACGGCAGCTGCAATATTTATTCAGTCTTAATTACAGGGCGGGCACTGCACTGAGCATTTTAAATATTATCACAGTCAATCTTCACAAGAATCTTGTGAGGCTAGCAGTGTATATTTGCAGATGAAGAACGAATCTGAAGGTCCATAAACATCTAGTATAATTTGTCCAAGATGACACAAGTTAAAAGTCACAAGAGCTGTGGCTAGAATCAAAGCCTAACGAGCTGAGCTCTAAGGCCACTGCCTTATCCACTCTTACATGGCACCACAGAGATGGGTACGTTGGGGTCATGTGACGTGGGGAGTGCCTGGGGACTGGAGAAGCAGCGACTTTCCTCTTAAGTCGTGCTAGGAAGTATGGGCTTTATTTGGATTCTGATCATGAGCCACAGCATTATAAGTAGGTCAATGACCTGGTCAAGTTTGTATATTTTAGGAAAATCCACTCTGGTTTCAATGCACAGAATTGATTTAACTGGAGCAGGGATAAGCCTTAAGCTAGGCACAGAGGTTAGGAGGCTTGCATTGCTCTAACAAATAGCTGATGAGGGCCGTGTGAACCAGGGTGCTTCCTAGGTGTTCAATAAATATTTGTTAATTGCGGTATTGATTGGTTGCAAGCAGAACAATCGGTTGTACCTATTGGGGCATGTCAGCTCTATCATATGGCCGTCCCAATGTGTGATCACAGACTCTGGGTGCAAATGTGCTCATGCTGAAAAGGCCTCTCTTTACTGGAAGCACTGTTACTTCCTCTCTGGGGTTCTTAATCCGCTAACTGTGTGCTCCTACCAATTGAGGAATTTCAGATGAAATGTGAGACTAGGGTTCTGAGCATCTGTATTTATCTGCCTTCTTTCATTAGGGGCAGGAGGGAAGGAGATGTGGTGGGTCTATAGATTTGAAGAGGAGTTATGTGGCTCGAGTGGTAAACAATCCACCTGCCAGTGAAGGAGATGCAAGAGACATGGGTTCGATCCCTGGATCAGGAAGATCCCCTGGAGAAGGGAATGGCAACCCACTCCAGTATTCTTGCCTGGAAAATCCCATGGACAGAGGAGTATGTAGGAGTCTCAAAGAGTCTGACACAACTGAGTGACTGAGCGTGCACGCGCACACAGGCACACACACACACATATTTCCATGATGTGCATCCTCCACTCTGAAATAACTAGTTGTGTTCCTCATAGGTAAGGATTCAGAGGACAAAGAGGTAATGCTGGTGGGAAGGTATGAAAATGATAAAGGGGCCTGGTTGCCCACTAAACGCCTTTAACATCTGAGAGGGAGTGAAGTACAGTTAGAGGGGCTCTGGAAGTCATCTGACTGTTCTCTGCAACTTCCTGGTTTTATACCCTTTTCTCTCCTTAACAGGAAGCACGCAGCTGCAAAAGTCAGGGAGCCATTAAGGATCATCAGACATTTTGCTCAGGTGCCTAGATCCTGTAACAAGAACCCCAGGACACCCTTTTGCCTTGCCCTGCCTGGCCATATACTTAATTTCTTTGTAACTGTGAGCTAAAGTTCCTACTCTGGCTGTGTGTATACACAGAAGGCAACTGCTCAGACACCACAGGCTAAATGAGAGGAGGGCTCATGTGTCCCACTGAGTGACAAAATGAAAGCTAAAGACCTGTTCAAATAAAGTAAAACCCGAGGAAAAACGTTACTATATTATCTAATTAAGAACCGACTTAGTGCCTAAGCATACATCTTAACTATTTAGAACACTAAATTTAGAACACTAACATGAAACACAAACTTGGCTTCTTAAATAAGCCTGAATAGTGACATAAAGAGTACCCATTTACTTCGAGACTGAATCACCCAACAAATATTACTAGAACACTTACCTAGTGGTCCTTTAAGTGTACACAGAAACCATTTGAGGGAGTCTGTTAAAAATGCAAAATTATCATACCCTGATTTAGAAAGTAGAGTCATACCCAGTGTGATGGCTAAAATGTCCACAAATTCTTTAATACTCTTCCCTTCACATGGTAAAGCCTAATTCCCTTGAGTGCAGGCTGTACTTAGTGACTCCTTTCTAATACAATGTGGCAGAAGTGACAGTTATGACTTGCATGATTAGGTCATTTGTCTCTGTCTTCAATCATTCACCCTGGGAAAATCAGCTGTCACGTCAAGAGGTCACTTTGAAGAAGTCCATGTGGTGAGAAACTGAGGGATCCTGCCAAAAGCCATGTGAGTGCGCTCTCTGAGAGTGAGTCCTCCAGTCTTTCAGGAGATGCCAGTCTCAGCCACCACCTACTGCAATCTCATGAAAGTAGTGAGCAAGGACCACGTAGGAATTTCTGACCCACAGAAACTGTGAGATACTAATTGTTTGCCGTTTTAAATCGGTAAGTTTTGAGGTAATTTAATACCAGCCATGCATAACTAATATACCTAGAAATAAGCATTTTAAATCTTGATCTTGATGATTTGTGATTTAAAAAAATAATTAAAAACCCATAGGGACATAATCCAGATGTTTCCAATGTGGTGTGATCTTTGTTAAAAGAAGGAAAACAACTTTAAAAAAAAAAAATTAAGACTCTCCTCATCTTATCTGAGCTCATTACACTTACATCATCTCATTTTCATGATACTCCTGTGCAACCACTATACCATTTAAGCTTTAGGGAGGCCACATGAGGTCCAGTGAACTGAACATCATTAGAGCAAGTTAGCCAACACTTGCTATAAATATTTTAAGTCTCCACCTAACATCTACACTCAGTGGTATGATAATAATACATAACAAATATTTCCTGATCATATGTTAAATGCAAAACACACACACCCACACAGTCTAAGGGCAAAGACTTCTTTTCCTGGGACCAAATATAATGAAGGCTCTAACAAACAAGCACTTTTACTGTAGTAAAAAGCTAATCCATGACAATTCTTTACTTGGAATCATAAAGAAAAGCCCATGGATGAGTAAAACGAAGGGCTCTGAATGAATCTGCCTGGGCTTAAACCCACATACTAAGCTGTGTGACCCTAGGTGGCCAATCTCTGACCTCTGACTCTGTGCTTCATTCTCCTCAACTAAAACGAAGATAACAGAACCTAGCTCAAAACACCATGTCAGTAATCGGGGTTGTAGATTATATTCTTTCATCACTTTAAGTATGTCCTGCCATTCCCTTCTGGCCTGAAGCATTTCTATTGAGAGAGATCAGCTGTTATCCTTATGGGATTCCCCTTGTGTGTTATTTGTTGTTTTTCCCTTGCTGCTTTTAATATTTGTTCTTTGTGTTTGATCTTTGTTAATCTGATTAATATGTGTCTTGGGGTGTTTTGCCTTGGGTTTATCCTGTTTGGGACTCTCTGGGTTTCTTGGACTTGGGTGACTATTTCCTTCCCAGGTTTGATGCATAATACAGGGTGCTCAGGGCTGGTGCACCGGGATGACCCATCAGGAGAGAGGTGGGAGGGGGGTTATGGAAGGGGAACACATGTATACTCATGGCGGATTCATGTCAGTGTATGGCAAAAACAACACAATAATGTAAAGAGAAAAAAAAAAGAAAGAAGCAAAAAAATAAATAAATAACAACATGCCCCCAAAAAAAAAAAAAATCACCATGTCAGGAGTAACAGTCTAATATTTTTTAAACCCTTAGAATAATACTGCATACATGGAAGCAACAAATACAAGCTACTGCCATATTCCATTCCAATATCATCTTCTACTACGCCTTTAGATGAATACTCCAAGAAAAGGCACAATTTTAAATTTTATCTTCATCCTCTTGTTTTTCTTCTGTGGTTTTGAACCTAATGAAAGACATCGGTTAGAATCAGTCGGGAGAAAGAAAACTATCTTTGTCCCAGTTGCTGAAATACCATCATCCAATATTAACTTAGTGCTCACTGGGGATACCATATCTACATTTCCTAAGGGAAATACAAGTTGGCTCTGATTCCGATACTTGTCTCAAAAGTAAAGAATTCATTGCTACTGCAATTTTTAGGATGATTCCCTACCTCACTTACTAGGTTGCTTGGTTCCATCTTTACAAAGATTTGCAAAATTCACCCAGAAGAATTTGCACTGTTTCTTTTACATATTCTTTTCCCCACGTATTTTCTTGTCTGCATATGGTTGGCTATTTTCCTACAGTTGCACTCTATTCCTCCTGCGTCCTACCATGATCATTTGCCTCTCTCAAGATATGAAGCAACTTAAACTCCTTGCTGGAAAGAAAGTCTGCTTTTTTGTAGTATTTGTCCCTTCCTTCTGTTCCCCCATCATGACAGTCCAAAGTAAACATAGTTCTCTCTGTCTAAAGTAAACACAGTTCTCACAAGGGAATTTCTAGGCAGGGGACAGAAATGAAGGATGATTTCAAAAATGGCAATACCGTGCAAAGCACTTGCCACAAACATAAAGTTGTTGTGTTTTGAAAGTCTTGCCATGTAGCCTCACAACATCCTTGTAGACTCATCTACCTGTAACCAAGGGTGCTACTTAAATCCACAGGGCACTGGGCTGAGGTGTAAACATTGCCATACTGAGTTGTATTCACAACCGCTCCTCACATCAGTATTCTGCATCTGACAATAAACTGCATCAAGGAAGAATTTAAAAGAAGACATAACTGTCCTCCCTCATATGAAAATTAAAATATCAACTGCTGCAAGCTCAAGAGACTACAGGAAAAGCAACTCCCACCTGTGTGTTGACTGTGAAACTTGAGTGTGCATCAGAAACTAGGAAGGGCTTACTAAGACACAGACTGCTGGCTGCCTCCCACCCCCACTCTCACTCCCAGGCACTCAAGACGGGACTTTGCAAATCTGTGTTCCAGACAAGCTCCCAGGTGAAGCTGATGGAACCCAGAGATGCTACAACTCAAGACACGAGACATGTGATGACAAAATCCACACAGCTCTTAACCACAACCCAGGTCGGTCACCATCCATGTAACTGTGATCCCATGATCCTACATTTTGGCTCTCAACAAGGAATAAACCTAATAGTTCAGAAGAATGATGATTTAAATATTCATTAAGGGTGTTATAGTAGTAATTATCATGGCAACTCTTCACTGACTTGAGAAAAGTAAGGACCAAAGTGATACTTTAAATCCACCCTAAACTTGGCATTTCAGAGCCACACCAGGAACCAAGTCAGGCAATTTTCTGACAGGCTGCAGAAGTCAAAAATGAGTTCTAATTCAACATCAAAGGTACGGGAAGTTTCACAGGATGAAGAGTGAAAGCTCTGAATCCTCACAGAGGACATCTACAACACGCTGTGGTTTACGAAAACCCACCTAGGAGTAAACTACAGGGTGAGTGTGTGGGTATCCCTATGTGCATGCATTATTTTTGTCACTTACATTCATCAGCAAAACTCCCATGCCTTTCCCAATTTCCCTGTTTAATACGTCACTGGAAAACAAAATTTAAAGAGCTCTGAAAAAATGGTAACAATCCCAAAGAGAAGAGTATGTGCCACCGTGTTTCACCCTAGGAACACCTGTGAGATTGAGTTTAACTAGCTTACAGCTGATACTGTGTATGAGCAGACAGGGATTTATTTTTTGACTGCAAGTCTTCAGGTTGTTATTTTCCATAACTATCAATCGCTATATAGATTTTTGTGTATGGGCAGAGAAAATAGAGATGGTTTGGGAGAGACACAGAAGGTTTTGAGAAAGGCAGTCAAAAAAGTCATTATAAGGAAGCATATCCAGTGAGCGAAGACATACTGGCGGACATCAGAGGCTCCTGGATGACACCCTCAAAGTCACATGCACACTCTCCTAGGGGGGTCAGGAACCATATGGAACAAGTGGCAGCTTTTATTCAAGAGTCATCTCCAGTTGGTGCCATTCAGACTAGACTGCCAATAGAAAACAGTGCACAGTACATCAGCAGTTTCAACTACAGTATTCCAAGCAAAGCAATTCCTAAGGAGAGCCATGAAATGCAGCCATTTATAATTCTGCTGAAACACAGATCTGATTATTGCCCACGTGGGAGGAGCTAGAAGCTAGAAACTGCCCAGACGAGCACCCACAGCTGAACCTAGCTTTGTCATTCTCTTTTACTAGAAATTATAGTAACTGTCTTGGAGTGAGCAACTATTTTTGAGACAATAACCATCAAGAAAGAAAACGGGAATGAAATTTTAAAGAACAATTAATTTGGTGTGTCAGATGGTAAAGAATTTGCCTGCAATGAAGGAGACTGAGGTTCGATTCTTGGGTCAGGAAGATCGACTAGAGAAGGAAATGGTTACCCACTCCAGTATTCTTGTCTGGAGAATTCCATGGACAGAGGAGCCTGGTGGGCTACAGTCCAGGGGATCACAAAGAGTCAGACACGACTGAGATAATAACACTGTCACTAAATTTTTTTTTAATAGTAATTGTCTTGGAGTGAGCAACTATTTCTGAAGCAATGACCATCAAGCAAGAAACAAACTGTCAATAAAATTTAAAAGAACAATTAACTTACAACGTGTATGTCGTGAACAGTTAGCAGAGGATTCTCGCAGAACTGTCAATCTGCAGAAAATCACTGTTCTGTACAAAAACCCTTATACTGGAAGATTTATGGATAAAAATTCACAAAGGATTTGTCCCTTATTAACTACACTGTTCCCCTGGGCTCTCCAGCAGTGTACCCAGGCCAAGTCTTAAGTATTACTGAGCTCAAGACATAGACTGTAAACCAGAAAAATAAAACACTGGGAAAATAAGATGCTGGTTCACTCGCCCAAAAGGGACAAGCACTATGACCAACAGCAACCAGTGATGCGTATACATAGCATACCCACTGTGAGCCGGCACTCCAAAGTTCAGAAAGAAAACCTAAGTTCCCTTCTAGTTGGACAGATAAGACAACTGCACAAAATAAGCAATAATAAAAGATAAAATTTCATTAAGTAATGAAATGAGTTCACAGTCAGTGCTACAGGAGAACAGATAAGGAAGCCATCAAGGCGGACAGAAGTAGACAGAAAAGCCCTTCCATTATCAGCCAAAATAAGTTATCAGGTCCCCAAGCAGGGGACAGTGTGATAAGACTTGTGTAAACTAGTTAAACAAGAAATGTGCCCTGCCCTCAAGGAATACAAGCTCTCAGAGAGGTGTTTCTGCCACAGACTAGAGCTCAAAGCAGAATTCTGACCCACAAGAGGGAAAAGAAAGGCTTCTTTGGGGCCTTTCTAATAAATTTTTTAAGAAGAAATAAATCCACTTATGCTCCAAGTACATTTTCAGGCTAAGGATTTAGCTAGGGCAGCTGTCCAAAGAGGGGGAACATTTACAGATTCTGATGAGCAGTTCACTTTGATCCCAACATGCTGGTTCTGGTTCATAAACATGGAACATGCTGAAAACATTCTCTTACCCTATGGTCTCCACATCTCTCTTGTCTCTCAGATACCTGCCCAGCTCACAGAAGTGAAAGTGTTAGTCGCTCAGTCGTGCCGACTCTTTGCAATCCTGTGGACTGTAGCCTGCCAGACTCCTCTGTCCATGGGAATTCCCAGGCAAGAATACTGGAGTGGGTAGCCCTTCCCTTCTCCAGGGATCTTCCTGACCCAGGCATCAAACCTAGGCCCCCTGCTCTGCAGGCGGATTCTTTACTGTCTGAGCCACCAGGGAAGCCCGCCTAGATCACTACCTCGCCCCATTCGGATCATTACTCAAGAGCCATGTTAGTGACTCTTTTCTTGGCCAGTGAAAGTAAAATTGCATCCACCATCACCACCACCACCACACACTATAATACTTCTTATGGCCTTTTCCCCTTTCCTTTTTCTCATGGAACTTACCAGCTTCTCATAGTCTAGATATCTTATTTATTTTCTTTCTTGACTATCTCCACCACTAGAATGTATGTTCCTTTGGGTCAGATATTGTATATTTTGTTCACTGTTGGCTCCTAAGCATATAGAACAGTGTCTGCACATTTACAAAGACTAAACCTACAGCCTAGATGAGAGGGGAGCTTGGAAGAGAATGGATACATGTATATGTATGGCTAAGTACCTTTGCTATTCACCTGAAACTATCACAATATTGTTAATCAGCTATTTATCGTTTAGTTGCTAAGCCATATCCAACTCTTTTGCGACCCCATGGACTGTAGACCACTAGGCGTCTCTGTCCAGAGGATTTCCCAGACAAGAATACTGGAACAGGTTGTCATTTTCTTCTCCAGGGGATATTACTAACCCACTGATTGAACCTGTGTCTTGTGCTTGGCAGGCGGATCCTTTAGCACTGAGCCATATGGGGATACAAAATTAAAAGTTTTTTTTAAAAAACAATAAGCCTGCTGAGTGAATGGGCAAGTGCATGTTGTTATTGACACCTGAGATTTTTTTTTATAGACTGTATATAGTAAACACCATGCTGCAAAGTAATGTCTTTAATTTTTTGTATTTTATACTATGTAAATTAACTCCATCAAGGTATTTTTCTTTATTTGCAGAAAGTTTTGCCTAGTACCAGGCATCAAAAGACACATAAATGCTGTTGCTCGTAAGTTCCATTTCCCTTCTGTTTACTTTCAATCATTCTTTCTCATAAAACCAAGCACTTAAAACCTAGCAGTGTTAATTACTGACACTGAAACTGACAAGTATATCGTCACCAATAACCCCATTAACTAACGTATATTGTTTTATTATGTACTTACTTTATTCAGTCAAGAAAGGTGATTGATATCCTATCATGTCAAATGACTTATGCTTTGCAATGAGGAAACAAGGATGAGCAAGAAGACTAGAATCCCTGTCCTGGTAGAGCAGACTCTAGTCAGGGGGATAACAATTAGTAAATAAGAATTGAAAACTCTGATAAAAGCTGTTTTAACGGAAGTGAGGGAAGCACGGAAGCCCACAGCAGAGATACCCATCCTAGTTTAGAAAGACCAAAAAAAGTGTCAATTATAACTATTTATCTAAAAGGTAAGTAGGAGTCAGTCAAGCAAAAAGATGAGGAAGGTGGAAGTATTGATCCTTCAGACACAGGGAACAGAAACAAATGGGAAAAACTTCCCTGGAGGTCCAGTGGTTAAGAATCTGCCTTGCAATGCAGGGGACATGGGTTCCATCCCTGGTCAAGAGACCAAGAATCCACCATGTGGGGCCTTCTGAATCACTGATACTTGAGTCAGTTCCATTAGGAGGCTCTATGCCCCCAAGGGCTGTGCTAGCTGCTATCAGGGGAGCAGAATCACACTGTCAGAACTCCTGACCTCTGACACACTTACTGCTAGAGAGACTAAAAAGATTGAACTGAGGCTGGTGGAGAAATGAGCATTTTTTAAAATACCAAACCAGAATATGTGGGCAAAGGTAGCTTCACAACCTTACCCCAGCGGTGTGGCTGACCAAATCTGGTCAAGGAGAACTGGCCAAATCTCAGGGTGAGAGGAGTCTCCGAAAGAAGGGGCAGCTTTGCTTTGGAATTCTACACCAGGAATGCATCTGGTGACCCCGGACATAATTATGGCTTACCCACTCCCACCAACTCAACTGCTACCCTGATTTCTATTCATCTAGTCTAGCTGCTGAATCTTAACCATCACATTTTATCAATGGCCTGCAATCTTGCTACATAGAACTTTGCGTAAGAGCATTCCCAAAGCTGACACAGGAACAGATAACCCTGACACCCAAAGGCAGCTGGGAGCAGGCCGACCTGGAGTGAATAGTTAGAAACAAATTTCCTGTTATATGTTTATCTGACTCTGATTTTATTTGAATGTTTCTGAGAGTACATGCTCAATAACCAGATACTGAAATATCCTTTTAAACATAAGGTTATAGATGGTGTGTTAGTTGCTCAGTAGTGTCCGACTCTTTGCTTAATGTATCTGTGAAGTATGTAAATATATTAGCATTATATGATCAAATGCTTCCCACAAGAAGTGCATAATTTTTAAAACACTAGAAGCCACAGGAACACTTTTGCCCAAAACCAACTGAATACTCGTGTCGCAGGGGAAATAAAGGAAAATGGAATGGAAAGGCAACACCTTAGTGATGGGGGCAACACAACGGTTGAAGACACACTGAGGAGAAAGGCAAACCATCAGGTGAAAAGACCCCAAATGGTGCCTCAACCTTACGTAAAGTGAGTTGGGGTATCCGTGTGGTCTCGTGTGTAAGATGAACACAGGGTGAACCACCTGTTCTCGTAAGGTCCCCCCAGCACTAGCACACCACAATTCTGTGAAACGTTAGTGAAGAGATGCCATGAGTGCAGCAAAGACGGATGGTACATGCTTTACCTCACAAATCTGACAAAAATCTACAAAAGTCTATGATGCAGGCATTGAGCCCATCACTAGAATCCTAAGACACTATTACTGCAATAGCTTCAGGGCTCCCACATTTGAGAGAGAGAGAAAACGGCTCAAAGTGGAGACTGGTTCTGACTGAAGAGCCCCGGACAGCTGGTGGCAAAGCTGAGTCTCCTGATCCAGGGAGCACAGCCCTTCCACTTTACCAGTTTCCTTCCTTTCTAAAATAAAGAGACTTTTTAAGATGCCCAGAGGCCCAGCTTTCTGAAGATAAAAAATAAGTTCCATTCATTGTTCTCAAATATGATTTATGTTTGTAACCTTTAGAAAGAGGAGAGAAAAATGTTCTGGGATTTATTTTGCCTCCCTCTGTTTCTTTTTTTAAAACTTGAGGAGCTGGTAAAGACATAACCTTATACTGTTAGAAGAGAAAATTTAAGAGCATCTTAAATAAGGAAGCCCAGTAGCGATCAGACTGTGATTATCAGTGAGGATGCCAAGAGCCCATTTGAGAGCTGAGGTCTTCTGGACACCACAAATCCCCAGCTGCCTCCAAACGCAGGCACTTCCTTTATCTCCCTGAGACTCTGGAGACAGGCAAGGTCATTCTTCCTTCCTGCTTTGCTGCATATCTAAAATTCTCTTTAGTGTGAATTTAAAAGGACTAAAAAAAAGGTGGGGGGCAGGGTCCAAAAGCCCACATCTCTGCTGAGGAAACCTCTATCTTTCTACCAGCCCAGGAATGCTGAGTGGGCACTAGGGGAGCAGAGCAGGCCAAGTTTGGATTGCTCAGTTCCTCGGTCATGTCCAACTCTTTGCAACCCCATGGACTGCAGCAGCCCAGGCTTCCATGTCCTTCATCATCTTTTGCTCAAACTCATGTCCATCGAGTCAGTGATGCCATCCAACCATCTCGTCCTCTGTCATCCCCTTCTCCTCCTGCCTTCAATCTTTCCCAGCATCAGGGTCTTTTCCAATGAGTCCACTTTTGCATCAGGTGGTCAAAGTACTGAAGCTTCAGCATCAGTCCTTTCAGTGAATATTCATCTCTTTGTTGCCCAAGGGACTCTCAAGAGTCTTTTCCAACACCACAATTCAGAATCAATTCTTCAGTGCTCAGCCTTCTTTACGGTCCAACTCTCACATCTGTACATGACTACTGGAAAAACTATAGCTTTGACTATGAGGATCTGTAAACCTAGTCTCTGCCAGAGAGCACCTCCTCAAGATCTATGGAGCCTGACCCTATCCCTTGGGAAGACGGGGGAGATGATCCTCAGGCACATGACAGTTTGAGCACCACTGAGCTCTACACAAGGCAAGGACACCAGGGCTCTGGGCAGTATTCCTCCCCACCTACCACTCAAGACCATCCCTAGGTTCCAGAACATCACCCCTGCAAGATGATTTTCTAGGGGGTGGAGGTGAGAGAGCAGTATCCTACAGCTTCAAACTTAGCCATTCCCTGATTCAAAGTAGAAAGTAAAGATTTCCCTGGTGGTACAGCAGATAAGAATCCACCTGCCAATGCAGGGAACAAGGAGTTCAATCCCTGGCCTAGGAAGATCCCACAGGCGATGGAGCTACTGAGTCCACACTCCAGAGCCCAGGAGCTGCAACTACTGAGCCCCACGCTGCAGCTATTGAAGCCTGCGCACCTAGAGCCCGTGTCCTACAACAAGAGAAGCCGTCACAACGAGAAGCCCATGCACCAAAACAAAAGAATGGAGCCCCCTGCTCACTGCAACTTGAGAAAGCCCTTGCAAAGCAACAAAGACCCAGTTCAGCCAAAAAATGAAAATAAAGTTAAACACACACACACACACAAAGTGGAAAGAGGGAGTAAATGAACTCCTATCTGTTGTACTCAGCACTTTCCATACGTGATTCTACTGTATCTTCTCAATAAAGACCTTCCACAGTCAGAAGTACCCTAGTTAATTCAAACTTCTAAAGCAATCTGGACTCAAGTTAGGCTGGAAGGAAGTTTTATTGCTAATGTAAAGAGTCTTTTATGGGCAAATGAGAGCATAAATATGAGATCATACAGACCATCAAAGAGGAAAATATTCAAAGACATTTAATAACTGATATTCTTAATTATACAGTAAGCCACTGTGCCGCCCCCCACACACACACACAAAGCACTTAGGCAATAACTCATTGCCTTGCTCAGGTTACCAGTCTATAACTAAAAATAATAGAACTGCATTTCTTTCCAACTACCCCACAAATCTGTCTGCACCATCCCCACAATTGTTCAATTTAGTGAGGTCTGGCCATAAATGTTTTTCTTCTCCCAGATGATGCCACAAAAATGTTTGATTCTGGGACAGACTGCAGAATTGTGCATCTCTTCCCTATTTTCAACTTCTGGGCCACTCCATCTATCTTCAGTTAGGTTATATCTTTTCACTTCATTGTCTATTGATTGTGGAAGAAGACAAGACATGAATAGGGACAGAAAACCTAAAGGTGTCACACCCTGGAATCTGGAAAATATCCACCACAGCTGTTCGCAGCCCAACCACAGCAGCCTTGAATGTTAACGTCTGAAAGGACCCTCTCAAAGTAGTATATGAACATTTACAGCTCCATTTATAAATGTATTGTTTAATCGAGATAACTTTGCGCATGAACCCAAGTTCCACACAGCAATTAGGTGGAAAGGAGAATAGGCAGGCTTGCTTCACGAGCTATCTAGGTCCTACTGATAAAGAGCTATGTAAAAAATAGCACAGAACAGAACAGCACTAGCCACTCTGCCTCTAATAACCAGAATGACACCTTCATAGCTATCTCCCATCTCATCAAGGATGGAGATGGAGAGCACCAATTCACCAAGATTTTGGCTCCAAATTAACTGTCCATCTCCCCTTCTCAAGCCAAGCAGAATCTAAACATAGAAAGAATCTTTGGTGTCCAAATGTAAGTCTCAATTTCTGTTGTCACTACTTTCATTCATTTCCTGTTTCACTGTACCCTGGACCATTAAAACTGCCCCCTAATTTTTCTGATTCTGTGAATGATTTATTTTGAACAAAGGTGCAAGAATAACTTTCTGATGGACATCTATTACTAAGATCAAAACCAGAAAACTTTCTCACTAGCTGCACGTACGCTCAGATGCTCAGTCGTGTCCAACTCTTTGTGACTCCATGGACTATAACCCTCCATACTCCTCTGTCTATGGAATTTCTTAGGCAAGAATACTGGAGTGGGCTGCCATTTCCACCTCCAGGAGATCTTCCCAACCCAGGAATCAAATAAATCCTAGTGTCCTGTGTTACAGGCAGATTCTTTATCACTGTGCCACCTGGGAAGCCTAACCTGGAATAAAGGCCCTTCATGATCTAGCCAAAACTCCATTTCCAAATTTTTTTTCTCTATATATAAATTCTACAATCACAAAACTGGAAGCCAATATACAAAATTCACCTGCTGATATATTTTATATGTAATGATTAATAATAGCAAACCTAATAATAACAACACAGCAAACAGACAACTTCCCTTTGTCCAGGTACTTTTGAAGCACTTCACGTACATTAATCCCTTATCATCACAGCTCTGTGAGATTGTTACTATTACTGTGTCCACTTTAAAGAGGAAAAAGGGACTTCCCTGGTGGTCCAGGGGCTCAAGCTCTGTGTTACCATTGCAGGGGCCTGTGTTCAATCCCCAGTCATGGAATTAGATTCCACATGCCACAACTAAGACCTGGCACAGCCAAATAAGTAAATCAATAAAAATAAACTTACTATATAACACTGAAAGAGAAAGGGATTAAACAAGTAGAAAAGTCAACATTTCAACTCAAGCAGACTGGCTACAGTCTTTGTATTCTCAATGACTATACTGTACCACCTTCTCTAAACAGATAGGTGATAGCTGGGAGGAGGATCAAATGTGTCAACAGATGAATGGAAAGGTGGATACATGGGTAGCATTATTTTATGAACTATTTTAGATTTTTGGTTTGTGAATGCTTAGCCTATTAATGGAAGAAAACAAGTTCTCTCCTGAATGCTCCTGGTTTTTCTACCTGTAACAAGAAACAAAACCTTGAACCAAGGACCTCCCCCTGGGCTTCACAGATGGACTTGCCCAAAGCACAGAAAGAGCCCTAGATAATCGAGTGGCTTTACCTGTAACATTACTATTGAAACAGTGACATAAAAAGTACAAGCACTGAACAGACAAATGCAAAGTGCCTAATAAAGAGGAGAGGCTTCAAGGGAGAAAGAATAAATGAAGTATATGAACCATGCATATTTATAGCACCTGCAAATTAACTTCCCGGAAACAGCAATAAGCGGATAAAGTACCAGGCCTCCATGGAATCAGGCACAAAATGGATGCAGCTGCAAGAACACGGAAACATACACACTTTTACTTGCAAACATCTGCCCCCAGTATGCCCTGCAATTCTCCCACATCATCCTCACAGGGGACCAGTAAAAAAGAGGAAAAATACTGCTGTGTTCCTGCCTAATCTCAGTACCTTCCCACCACACTGACCCCAAGTTACCTTCAGTTTGCTTTTATAAAAGAAAAATGGCAACAGATGCCAAGAGAAAGTGCTAAAGGTGGCACAAGCTTGAGATGGATAGTCTAAGGCAAAGAGCCTTGCAAAGGGAGCTAACTGAGCATGCGTCCTGTCACCTGCTCTGACCAGCCAGTACCTTGGGCAGCAACAAGCTGCCGAGACCTCATTCTCCATGTTAACATGAGGTGAGAGTGGGTTCCAAACAGAGTGCAAAAACACACGTCTCCCAGTTCCTTGGCACAACATTTTAACCCAATCCTACATAATTAGCATAATAATTTTCCCTCCTCCCTCACTCCGGGAGTCCTACCCTCCAATCACACCCCACTGAGCAGCATTCTCCAACTAGAGCTTTCTCTCTGCTGCCTCTAGCTAGGCCTTTCTTCATCCTTGGAATACCTTTCCATCTCTGCCTATCCTTCATCCCAATGACAGCCCATCTGTCTTTCTGTATCAGTGGCTCTCAGTCTTGTGGATGCCCAGGCAAATCACGTAGGGAGCCTTAAAAAAAAAAAACCTGATGCCTATGCTCAAACTCCAGAAATTCTGATTTGACTGCTGTGGGGTATGGCCTTGATATTAAGGTTAAAAAAAAAAAAATCCCCCAGGTGATTCTAAAACGCAGGCAAGGTTGAGAAACACTACCCTGGATCATTTCCCTCAAGGAAGCCTCTGCCTAGCTGGAATGAACTGCCTCCACCCTGACATTCCCAGAGTGCTTTGTGGTGGTGACTCCCTTCTTCAGAATCCCCATCTTATGGTAGGTCACAGCTCATTTTGCCACAGTCTGTGTCAGGACTGATCAGAGCATTAGAGCATAGCCCCTTGGATGAAGGCTGGAAACTAACTTCTGTATGCCATTCCCCCTGGGAACAACACTTTAGGATCAGCAACTACTCAATGAATGTTTGCTCAATTTAACTGAAATGCTGTTTTTATATAGGGCTTACCCGATGGCTCAGTGGGTGAAAACTCTGCTTGCAATGCAAGAGACACAAAAGACTCAGGTTTGACTCCTGGGTTGGGAAGACCCTCTGGAGGGGAAATGGCAACCCACTCCACTGTTCTTGCCTGGAAAATCCCATGGACAGAGGACCCTGGCGGGCTACAAGTCCATGGGTCGCAAAGAGTCAGACACTACTGGGTGAGTTTTTAAATACTCCATCAAAAATACAAATAGTGCTGGAATGTTCAGTGAGTTTCCAATGGAAACAGAAACTACCATAGGTCCTAGATAGTGACAAGTTTACTGCTGGAGACAGGCCACCTCTTCCCTGGCAGGCTTCCCTCCTTTATTTGAAGTCTTTAGCAGTGGGTAAAATTGCAGAGCCCAGCCTTTTCAGAGGAACTGGAACCAATCAAAGCAGGCACTTCCACCGAACACAAGGAGCTTAAGCTGGGGACTAAGCAATAGGCCCACACATGACAGAGCAAATTTCAACTTAACACATCCTTTGGCACAGCCCTGCTCCTGGGGGAGAGAGCCCTAAGGCAATGATTCTCAAGATTTATTGTAAATAAGAATCCCCAGGGTGGCTGTTCAAAATCCACATTCCTAGACCTCAAACCCTCTCCCCATTAACCAACTGACCCAGAATATCTCTGGGTAGAGCAGGGTGATGAAGCCTGGGAGGTACAGCAAGCTGCCCAGGTAATTCCAATGCTGGTGACAGGCAGACCACACCAGTACACTTGCTATCAACAAACACTGGCCCAAAGCAGTTTAGATCCTCCAGGTACTTGGCCTTGTCGAATCGCAGAGAATCTGAGAGGAAAGGCTTGGGGAAGCAGAGATAATCTGCAGCGCCTGCATCAACAGAAATTATGTGGCAGTGGGAGGTATAATAGAGACAGGATGCCCTTATAGCAGTGTCTGCTGTAAAGTTTAAAGACGGTAACAAAAAGTTCCTGGCTCATAGTAGATAATCAGCAGATGACTGACAATAATAATTATCCCTTTCACAACTTCCTTCTATGAGCATTTTATATCTGCTGTTTCCTAGAAATGAAGGAGATGGAGACATTAGTCTTAAATCGCCTTCCCCTCTACCTTAATATTAAGGAACAGCCCTGAGCCTGACTAACTCCCCACTCTTCACCACCCAGGAACGCCTGCCAGCTGCCACCACTTACGCCTTCCCACCTTCCCATCCCACCAGGGCTCGGTCAAACTAAAGCAGCTGCAAGAGTCGGCAAGTCCCCGGCAGTGACCAGACCAGACACAGCGGTGCGCTAACCGACCTACCCGTGAGGAACAAGCTAGAGGGTGTCTTCCATCCTTACCAGAAACTCAGCCTCAGGTGAAACGTTTATACCCCTGCGACTGCGCTGCTTGCTGAAAGCCCGAAGGCTCTCCCGGGCCGCTGAGGTCAGCTCTGAGGAGAACGCCTACGGTCACATCTGCGTATCTGGGAGCTGAACCATGAAGAAACCCAAACCCATCTTTACCTTGGCAGCTGTTGTGCAACCTCCCTTCTTGACTCTGGTCAATGAAGCAAACCAGCTCCTTCCAATTCAGTACCATTCTCATCACCTTCCCATTAAGAGAAACCAATTTCCACATTTTGGCCATAAATTAGAAGCCTTCCATTTTGCAGACATATGAAACGACGTGACCGGACTCCACAAAGAGAGGCCAAATCTCAAACACCTAACTAAACACAGGGAGATGATTTGTGATACTTAAATATAATTACTGTGCTAGATTCAGGTTTTTAATCTTATGTTTTTCAATTTCATTATGAAATTACAGCCCCAAACCTCTGGACACAATAGCAGCATTGTCGCTGTAATCATTACCCACGTTACTGCCAGAGAACACACAGCCCGACTGGCGGTCACTCGCCAAGCGCGGCCAGTGCAGGACTGCCCAGAGGTTCTTGCCCCAGCTGACTCCATTCAATCCAGGGAGCACAGAAAGATTTAGGAGTCTGAGCAGATGACAAAATGTCAGCAATTTAGGGCCATTATTTTAAAAAAAAAAGCATGCTCAGGGCTGAGTTATATAAATTGAAAGATGGCATCAGAAACTATGAGGTCATCTGCCCATGGTATGGTAACCAGCCTCAAGCACATCTCTGCTTAACAGCATGGAAAAAACCAGGGTGGGTTCACATCAGTGGAGTCAAGGAGTCAACTAGAGAGGCAAACAGAGGAATTAAGGCCAGAGAGGGAATACAATACATTTTAGGTCCACGAGGAGAGAACTAGGGGGGGTCTCGGGGGACAACCAATCCCACATGAGACTCAGTAAGTAGCACAGTGTAAGGAATTTAGGTTGGAAAGAAGAACTTTCTGAGCAGGCAAATGAAAGATAATTTAGGAATGTTGAAGCATCTCCCTTAACAGTCTTTGTGGAATAAAGCATCATGTGAACCTTACAGTTTCAAAATATTCTTAGTGGGACAAGCTGCTACTGTGGTCTAATAAACACCTAAATAGTAGTGGGAATGTGCTAAGCACCATCCTAAGTGCTTTATAAACTATTTCATTTAACCTTCAAAATAATCTGAAGAGGCAGGTATTACAATTTTTCAGGTGAGAAAACTGAGGAGCAGAGGTTACTGCTTGCCTAAGGCCAAAGGACCAAGTGGCTCTTAACCAGAACACTATTCCTGCATGACTTCTACTGTGTGCTTCGCTATGCTTCAGTTCAAGATATTCTCATTCACATTCTCTTTCCTCTTTTTCTCTCTTTCACACACATGAACACAAACCCCAATAAACATGCACACTGTCCATTATCCCAAATTGACATAGTTTGGATTGTGATAAAATCCGGATTACATAAAAAATAATTGTTTCTCTGAGATTTCAACCCCTTGAGACAGGTTCAGTTCCTCCAAGCTGAAAGTTAAAAGAACTGATTTTTTCTTTTAAACAAATATCCACTGTCATATGATAGACACCTTTGTAAGGGTCAGAGAGTTCAGAAATTAAATGTAACAATGACAAGTATTTTTAACTTCCAGAGGAACTAGGAAATGCATGTCTCTCCTTGTCTCAGAGAGACAGTGGCACTCCTCCAAGACAACAGTCTATTCAGAATCAGAAATAATTGTGAGCTCCAAGAGTAATCTTAATGCATATTTACACACATGACCTACCGCTGTGTGCAAGTTTACCCCTTACTTCATCTAGGGTCCTATGTGCTCCAAGAACCACAATGAGGTCAGTAAAGGGCTGATTCGACATCACTTCTTGAACATTCTGGTTCTGGTTATAAAGAAGAAAGGTGTAGTGGCCCTTGGTCTCAGCATAAATATAAATACAAGTTTCAATGTTCTGAAGAGAACGTTAATAGAAACTACATGGATACCCTTAAATGATAATGGAATAATAGCATTTTAGGACTTAACTACTTGAGAAATGCGTGTGGAGGAATCAAGAGTAAGTAAAGATCCCAATGCACTGGTCCTCAAACTAGGCTCCTCTTTGGAACCAGTTTTACAAAATACTAATGCCTGGAACCCACTAACAGAGGTTCTGAGTTAATCCGTCTGAGATGCTGCCTGGGCACACGTGCTGTTTAAAAGTGCCTCAAGGAATCCTAATGCACATCAAAATTTGAAAACCACTGCTTTAATGCAAGTTACCTACCTTGCCTATTTTTTTCAGGCAAAAAAAAAAAAGGCACCACAAGAAACTTAGAAATGCTTAGCTGCACTTGGCAAAAGTGCTCTTAAACGCATACCCTTGATGTCTGTGGAGCAGACACCCAAAAAACCACCCATAAGAAGAATTCTGCATCTTCAGAGAGTTCCACATCTACTTGGAGACCTTTGTTGCTGCATCATACATTCATTTGTTCGATGCCCTTTGTCTAGACTTGCATACTCTCGTCTTATAATTTGGCTTCAGGAAGAGCTTGCATATCCTTAGAAACCTGCTATGATTCTTATCCTTAGAATATGACAATCAAGTGCCCTAGCTTACTGCCTTTATGAGCCTGCATGCTAGAAGTGTCGGAGCTCAGTTAACAGATAACCCTTATTTGATTCTCCTTCTGTCTATGCAAGTTTGGACTATTGCTTCCTCTTTCTTCTCTTTTTTAAGGAGTAAGATACAGAATACCTTCTGTGAAAGTTGATTCAAAGGCCACTGTGAAAATAGAAAAAAGCAGAGATTATGAAGAATGGTGAAGTCCATGAAGACTGACTTTCTAGGAATCTCTTGGGTGTCTCCCCTCTTCGTTCCTTGGACTTTGCACACTACTTGGATACTTCTGGTCTTGAAGAGGTGCACATACACACACAAAAACAAGTATGCTACAAACTATGCTATATTCAAACAATATCAGAGGAACCCCAGTGTAAGGAAATTAGAATAGAGTAACTGCTTCTTAGTTTGTTTTCCTCTATTTTGGATTTAATGCATGAAGTTTCCTCACACTGTTCTGACCTCACAGACTCCAAGTCTAGTCTCCAATGTGCCAGGGCTGCTCTTCCCCTAAAGCCTGTGTTTTTGTTTCCCCCCAACTTGCTACTCTTGGCAAAGTAACTTCCACCTTCTTCCTTTGCATCCTCTTCCATATGTCTGGAATTAATGAGCCTGCAAGCTGGGGGCAATGTCTCTCCACAGCTGTCTTTTCAAGCAATTATTTAGAGACAGAGAAGGAAGTCATTAACAATCCTGGGAGTCAGCCAGAGACAGCTCTGCCACACAAAACACTCAGATAGAGCCCTGGGCCAAAAGGTCACCTTTTATTGGGGGCTGGGGTGGGGTGGGGTAACAGAGCAGTACAGAGAGAAAGATAAGGGAGTAGGTAGCAGGTTTTCACTGTGTTTTTCTGGCATCTGCAACAAGGTCAATTTCTTCTGTGCAAAAAAGAAAAGGTCTATTCTCCATTGTATATTCTTGCCTCCTTTGTCAAAGATAAGGTGTCCATAGATGCGTGGATTTATCTCTGGGCTTTCTATTCTGTTCCATTGATCTATGTTTCTGTCTTTGTGCCAGTACCATACTGTCTTAATGACTGTGGATTTGTAGTATAGCCTAAAGTCCGGTAGGTTGATTCCGCCCGTTCCATTCTTCTTTCTCAAGATTGCTTTGGCTATACGAGGTTTTTTGTATTTCCATACAAATTGAGAAATTATTTGTTCTAATTCTTTGAAAAAGACCTCTGGTAGCTTGATAGGAATTGCATTGAATCTATAGATTGCTTTGGGTAGTATACTCATTTTCACTATATTGATTCTTCCTCTTTAACAAGTGGTGCTGGGAAAACCGGACAGCCACTTGTAAAAGAATGAAACTAGATCACTTTCTAACACCATACACAAAGATAAACTCAAAATGGATCAAAGATCTAAGCATAAGACCAGAAACTATAAAACTCCTAGAGGATAACATAGGCAAAACACTCTCTGCCATAACCCAAAGCGGGATACTCCATGACCCACCTCCCAGAATATTGGAAATAAAAACACGAATAAACAAATGGGACCTAATTAAAATTAAAAGCTTTTGCACAACAAAGGAAACTATAAGCAAGGTGAAAAGACAGCCTTCAGAATGGGAGAAAATAATAGCCAATGAAACAACAGACAAACAATTAATCTCAAAAATATACAAACAACTCCTGCAGCTCCATTCTAGAAAAATAAACAACCCAATTAAAAAGTGGGCCAAAGAACTTAACAGACATTTCTCCAAAGAAGATATAAAAATGGCTAACAAACACATGAAAAGATGCTCAGCATCACTCATTATCAGAGAAATGCAAATCAAAACCACAATGAGGTACCACTTTACACCAGTCAGAATGGCTGCCATCCAAAAGTCTACAAGCAATAAATGCTGGAGAGGATGTGGAACCCTCTTACACTGTTGGTGGGAATGCAAACTAGTACAGCCACTATGGAAAACAGTGAGGAGGTTCCTTAAAAAGCTGCAAATAGACCTGCCATATGACCCAGCAATCCCACTGCTGGGCATATACACCGAGGAAACCAGAATTGAAAGAGCCACGTGTACCCCAATGTTCATCGCTGCATTGTTTACAATAGCCAGGACATGGAAGCAACCTAGATGCCCATCAACTGACGAATGGATAAGAAAGCTGTGGTACATATACACAATGGAATATTACTCAGCATTAAAAAAAAATTCATTTGAAGCAATTCTACTCAGATGGATGAAACTGGAGCCCATTATCCAGAGTGAAGTAAGCCAGAAGCAAAAACAACAATACAGTACATTAACGCATATATATGGAATTTAGAAAGACGGTAACGAGAACCCAACATACGAGACAGCAAAAGGAACGCAGATGTATGGAATAGACTCGTGGACTTTGTGGATGAGGGTAAGGGTGGGATGATATGGGAGAAGGGCATTGAAGCATGTTAATTTTCATATGTCTAATCAATCGCCAGCCCAGGATTGATGCTCGGGGCTGGTGCAGCGAGATTTCCGGGGGGGGGGGGGGAAAAGGGGGGGGGGGTTCCCGAGGGGAAGCATATGTAAACCCATGGTGATATCATGACAATGTATGGCAAAAACAATTAAAAAAAAATTAAAAAAAAAAAAGAAAAGAAAAGGTCTAGCTGAAGCAATCAGGAATTCATTCAAAAGTGACTAGAGGCAAGAGGGAAGAAATGCCAGGGAAAATAATGCCTCTCTTAAAAGCCTGTCCTTTAAGGCCAAAATAGCTGCTTAAACATCGTGAAAGTTCCACCTCTTTCCCAGGAGGCTGGGAAAGTGGGTAGGACTAATGCCAGATGTTATAACAGTAGTTGCTAGAACAAATGTTAGTTAAGTCTATTCAAAAGTATGCCTGGTTACTGAGAACCAAAGCATTTCACACAAGGTGGCAGATTCCTCCTGCTCTGTCTACCCACTCACCACATCAACACGGTCTCACCAACACAGAGTTTTCTTGAATGCTAGAGAGACTACAGATTCCAGCTAGTTTCTCTTCTTAGCTAAAATGAGGCTGTCCTCTGAGAGAGGAAAAGAACTTTTAGATTTTTCTTGTCTGTTAATAAAGACAAATAACTAGATTCATTTTTCCTTTCTCTTCTCCAGAAACAGACTGTATAGAGATATTTTGAGAAACCAGTCAAACTTGGAACCGGTAATCTTAAAACAATGTTCAGGGGCAAGTCAGTGTCTCTGTGAACTCTGAAATCTTAGACAATCATCAGAGGTGGAAAGTCCTGTGATAAAACTGTCATGTCCTGGATCAAACGTAGAAAAGCTAGAAAGAGTTGAATTCAAGTTTTCCTATGATTAATTTCCTTAACTTTAGAGTCTCAGTTTCCTCATCCATAAATGATACCAAGCTTCATCCAATAGGCTTATGTTTCTCAAACTTTTTAAAGCACAACATAATAAAAATACATTATTGTCAGGATCTGATATACAGGCAAGCATACAGTGCATGCATTCACACACACACACTCATCTGTATACACATAGATCTGAAACAAAGGTTTTTTTGAAACAATACACACTTTTATTGTGATGTATTATACTCTGATATCATGCATCTGACTCCATTTTTTAAAAAAATGCTGATTGCCAGGAAAAGACAAATATCATATGACATTGCTTACATGGGTAACCTAAAAAAAAGCCAACCTCATAAAAACAGTAAAATAGTGGTTACCAGGGCCTGGGAGGGTGGAGAGGAAAAAAAATGCTGATTGTCATCCACTAATGGGTTAAGAAAAGCTGTTTTAAAAACTACTGTGAGGGGGTGTCTTGTGGAATAGATATAATCAGGTGTGATCCAACAGCAAAGAGCACAGCACACAGTAGAGCTATGACAAATGAGGGTTTTCTTTCCATACAATACAGTCCTTTCAGGGGAGCTGGCAGAAAATTTAAGTCCTGTTATTCAAGGTAGTCCAGAGAATACACAACACCATTCCATCCTTCTGACAGTGAAAAGCCACTGCCCTGGGTTGTGTTGTCAGACAGCCACTGAGTTACGTCTACAGCTGTTGGCACTCAGCTCTGCAGAAGGGATTCTTTGTTTATGGACTGTTTATCATTCACTTCAGCTTCGTGGAGGGGACTTTAATATTTCAAATTCCCAAAAGTTTCTTATGACCATTTAAAACAAAACAACAAACCCTATTGAAAATCCATTTGGCGTGAAAAGGAGCCTCTCAATCATATAGAAAAATTTATGCAAAGTAATACTCTTAAAATCCAAAACTGTCGTAACACAAGCTATACTAAAAGCAACTAATGAGGAACTCTAATCCAGCTAATGAAGGCTGAACATCCAGAGATAAAAAGGGAAGTTATGTCTTTAGAAAAACCCTCAAAACTTTAAAGGAAAAAAAAAAAACATTTAAAATTGAAGTGTTTAAAATATTTAGGGTAATAAAAACTCTATTGTCTCTGATTATTATTTATTTTTTTATTTCATGGTCATTTTTAAAGAGGCCTCCCCTAACCACACTTATTAAAACAGCTTACTATCCCATTTCTTCTATTTTTTTCTTGTTTCATACTATTTCCTATACCATCATCATTATAAATGCATTCTCACCACTATCCCTCACACAATTTAACTATCATGAGGACAAAGACCCTCCCTATTTATTAACTACTGTATCCCTAGTATGTAGTGCCTAGCACATAGTAGGAACACAACAAACATTTGTGAAATTAATGAATTAGCGACTTAAATAAGCAGAATGTTGACTTCTGCACTGGAATTAAACCCAAGAAGCCACATGTCTTTTCATTCGGCCCTCTCCATGGTTACAAGAGAATCAGAGAAAGACAAGCCCCTAGTCTCTGAAGGCATCAGCTGTACATCATGCACTGCCTCCTGGTATCTGTTCCTTTCTTCCTCTATATTTACAAATAACAACTCTCCAGCTCCCCTTAGCATTGTTATTGGTCAACCAGCTGTTTATGTCCTCTTAGCAGAACTAGATTATGTAAAATAAGAACCCATCTCCCGGATGCCACTCCTTCAGAGCCTGCCAAGCAACAGAAAGCCCTCAGACCCCCCAAACAACAGCACCCAAAAGTAGGAAAAGGCAAAGGGGCAAAGCAAACCAAAAGCCTCTGGGCTGATGTGCTACAGCACAGCTGAAGACAGCTTCATCCGTCCTCTCTCCTCCCCTTCAAAGAGATAGCTGGACCTTGAGGAGGAGGGGCTGGGCTCTCCTCCGGCTGGGTACTCCACACTGTGAGAGAAAAAATCATTCCAGGATTTGAGATTTTTCCAGCTGGCAGTTAAGTACTGATTTCCCATTGGAACTCCATCCAACTGACTCTCCAAAATCAATGTTAAAGGTCCACATAATCTTTTCTGTAATCGCTTCATCAAGCAGGCAGGGAGATTTTGCTGGAATCTATGTTCTCCTTGTTTCCAATCTTGTGTGGCTGGCACTTGATGTCATTTTGGGTAGCTCAATGCCTACTCACACTGCTCAACCTGCTCAACCCATCTGAGGGTGGTAGTTAAAGGTGCGTGGGGGGCTGTCATAGCAGCACAATAAAAGCAAATCATCTGGTAAAACAGGAGATGAATGCATAAATCCAGGAAGAGAATTTGAAGCAGAAATGCATTACCAACTAAAGAAATCATTTCCAATGACTCATACTACAAATTGGCTTTAAGAGACGTCTCAGTCTGCACATGTACTCCCTGCTGAATGGTGATACCTATTCAAAGTGATCAAAAACAGTCCGTTCTCAAATTCAGGATAAGTCTCAGCCCTCAGAAACAGGCAAAGGGGAAAAAAAAAAGTTCAAAAGCAGAAAGGCAGCAAATGTTACTCTCAGGACCAATCTCTCTGATATGCCTCAAGCTTGCTAACAGCATTTTTATGCCACAGGCATGCTACTTTCCTTTGCCCTCATTTTATTTCACAGGAAGTCCTTCCCTAATAGCCATGGGATATCCAAAAGGAGAAAAGAAGGGGAGGGCAAAGCATTCTGTTAGCTCTCCTGCTTGGAAAAGACTCAAGAGCCTGGAAGGATGCCGCAAAAATCTGTGTGAGTACAACAAACAACAGCAGCCAAGAAAACTGAATCCCAGAGAGAAATCTGCCAGCTGGGAGCCACTCCGTAATCGGAGAGGAAGCATCTACTTAAATGGCCACTGTCCAGCTCAGTGCAAACGCTGTGGTTACAAGGACCAGAGTGGAAATCCCTCCTAAAATCACCATGGGTCTGATCCCTCCTGAACTGACATCTTACCAGTCTCAGTTTAAAACCATCCCTCCCTCTAACATGAATGTTCTAATCTGCAAAGAATGACATGTATCGCAAAAAGATACATGAGGTGAAGGAGAGCAGCCACCAGAGCAGCAGTATTTCAAGCCATGGCAGGTTCAGAGATGTCAAGTGAGACAAGTGAAGCAAAAAAAAAAAAAAGATGACCCTCGAGAGGGTCAAAGGGTTTACTCTGCAATAGAGGCATGGCTGGGCAGGCCAAGGGACCACCAGAGAATGTGGGCCACGGACTTGGGTATGGGTGTGACCCAGGGCAGAGGAGATAACTTTAAGCCACTGCTAATATACAACAAACCATACAACCAGAATCTTATTACTAAGATTATTACTTATTACTAACTACCTTAAGCCCCTTTAAATAAATCTTAGTGACTCAACAAAGCCTTCCAGAAAAGGGAATACTCTTGCAAGGCACAACAGTGACACTTAAAATATAGCTAACCCTAATCAACTTCCCAACAACAAGGCAACATAACACACTGTTTCTTCCCAATAGAGGATGCTCTCCAAAAGCTACTTATACTTGGTTGTAACATAAGGTGTGATTTCTTTTTTTTCTTCACAGCAGATTTCCTTCTCAGATTTTCCTAAAATCAAGAAGAAAATTATCTTTTGGCCCCTGAGTGAACATCAAACAGGCAGCCTCGGAATATAACCTGGAGACCTGATTTAAAATCTTATCAACCCCAATTAAAATTAAGAGAGAGACTGACTATTCACAGTTGTTTCAGTTTGGCGTGTGGCTTGTTTTCAGGAAAGGCAATGAGGTGCTAGTGGAAATCATGACAGCCACTAATGATCCCATTTAACTCCAGCATTGACACTCACCAGTGACCATTTGTCCGCCAATTTCATTCTGTGCTTTCACCACTGCTCCCTGACCTGATGCAAACCTTCCTCTCGGGTCCCTGGATGTAGCTATACCCACTTAGAGCTCTATAAATAACAACAGTCCCAGCACACAGTGACCAGCCACCTGTGAAATTAGCATCAAATGGTCCGATCAGGTTTCTTTACCAGCCCTCCTCCTCTTTGCCCCGGGCCAAAAACACAGACACCGCAGTTAGACCACAGTTGTATCACGCTTCCCAGGACCTATGGATGGATAAGCACCCTCTCACCAACACAGGACACTGTTTCACTGTACATCACTCCACTGGGCCTGAATAGATGTCAAGATTTTAACACGTACCAAATCACCAGTATTAATTTCATAACTTCTGACCATATGAAATTTATTGTAACAGAGGCTCTAGTAGTTCCAAGAAATTGAAGCACAGGCTTATTCTTATAGTCCAAGTTATTTTATGATCGATTAAACTGAATAAAGTTAAAAATAAAATTTAACAATAAGACCTAAAACTTGATGTGGCTAAATATCAATTGGAACTGAAAAGGAAAGATTTCTTCAGGTATTAGCTAGCTATGACTAGGACTTATTAAGACAATGTATTTCCAGATTTACTTGCGGCATTTGCACTCCTTTATTTTAACAGATTTTTTGCCTGAGGTGGCAGCCTTTTTTGGTCAAGCTTTTTAAGAACAAGCTCTCCCTATGTCCTTGCTAATGCATAGGTATTTGATTTAAAGTATTTATGGTTCATTCAACAAACATGAATTTGATGAGCAGACACTATGTGCGAGGCACACTGCTAGATTCTGGAGGTCTCAAAATGAACAGAACAATGTTCCTAAAATTTTACTACATTTAGAAAAAAAAAGTTTGACTACATAAAATTCCTAAAATTTTACATACATTGAAATATTGACAACTGTGTGCAGTACTTTACTTATACATGAATAAACAGAGGCTTCTAGAGATGAAACCTAAAACTAGTGTTTTTCATTTTCTAGAGCTTCACTATCACTATTCCACAGCCCCTGTCCACACCTCACTCTAAATATACAGACATACAAGCTTGTTTGGATAAAAACAGATTTACGTCTAAATCAGGAAGAAGGGTGATCAGTGAATGTTTGTTACTAATGGTGACATCAAGCCCCTCAGTCCTACTTGCTGACCCCTTGCTGCATGGGAATCCACGCTATTCCTAAGAGCTCACAAGCTCATCAGTCTGTCTCAAGAAATCGATAGAAAACAGGCTGGACTTGTTCACAGCATTACCTTTGTAAGAACAGAAATCGTCCCTTTGTTTTTACTTACCACTTTAAAAGGTTGGGCTAAATAAATCCAATCATCTGTCCACACTCCTACAGCCATGGTAATATCATCTGTCTTTGAATTCTAAAGTTCTAAACTCCCAATGTGTGTTAGACCTGTGAGCCCCAAACTTGACTGCACTTTACAACTATCTGGGGAATTAAAAAAAAAAAAAGAAAACAGACTGGGTCCCACTCCACAGAGATTGTGACATGATTAATCTAGACTGGCATGGATGTCCTAAACTCCCCAGGTGATTCTACTATACAGCCAAGGTTGAGGACCAATGCTTCACACCAGCCTTCTCCAAATGTGGTCTCTGGACCAACAGCATCGATACCAACTGGGAAGTGACCAGAACTGCAAGTTCTCAGGACCCCTCAGGAAAAATGAGTCAGAAAATCTGGGGGTGGGACCTGGCAATCTGTATTTTAATAGGCCCTCCAGGTGATTCCGAGGCACACTAACATTTGAGAGCCACATTAGTCAATCTAAGGATCCTAAAAAATTCCTTTAAATTGTTAATCAATTTTAATGTATATATATGTTATTTTTCCAACTAGATGATAAGATCCTCAATGGCAAAAATTACTATTTACTACTTGTTTCTATGTATCTCTCTAGCAAGTACGATTCCAGATAGCTCAGTGATAAAGAATCTGCCTGCCAATGCAGGAGATGCAAGAGACACAGGTTCAATCCCTGGGTGAGGAAGATCCCCTGAAGGAGGAACTGGCAACTCACTCCAGTATTCTTGCCTGGAGAATCCCATGGACAGATGAGCCTGGGGACCTACAGTCCATGGGGTTGCAAAGAGTCAGATACAACTGAGAATGCATGCCTTACACGGTAGGTGCTTCATTAATATTTACTGGCTAAAACTAGAATATTGTAAATCAACCATCCTTCAATTTAAAATGCTAACACATCATAAATCAATTCTACTTACAATAATATTTCCTTCCTTTTTTATTTGCATGTCATCCACTGAGCCTCCAGATGGTACACAACCCACACCTGCTGTGGAGACAGCAGAGAGTCTGCACCAACATGAATGATCTGTCCCCAGAAACATGATGAAATGCAAACGCCTTCGCACCCCACATGGGTCAGCTTTCCCCAAACCATCCTGAAGAAGAAAGTTTTCTCCAAAGTATTCTTTTTAAAAGGAAGAAACAAAAATCATTTGAAAGCAATTTTACATTCAACAAAATTCAACATTTATTGATCACCTACTAAACACAAAATACTGTGCTGAGAATCATTAAGAATACAAACATGTCTTAAGAATCAAACCTCAAAGGCCTTGCAGTAGTGTCATAGGGCACTATCCTACAGTTGTAACCCTGGAAAATGTTATTTTATGATCTACATATAAGGGAAATGTTCACAGAGATTGCTCAAGAAATGCTAGCTGCTTCTCCCATAACCTCGGAGCAACATCTTCAATCAAACCAAAGTATCTCCACTGAACTATCATCTGATGAGTGTCTTTTAGAAAGACATAATACAATTTAAAATTAACATAATTATTCCAATAAGTGACTATTAACACTACATACACACATACCAAAACACAACCACAAAAGCATCTGGGATGAGAAACCCCTGAGAAGCCAATTAGCAACTGCATGGGGCAAGGAGGAAAATCCCCCACGCTGAAAAGTTTATATACTAGCGACCTTCCCTGCTTCACTAGTGGCCACACTTGCTGGAGTCGTCTAGAAATGCCCATGAGCTAAAGCGAGACACACCTCTCAAGCTCCCTTCAGAGACTGTGCTTTTATTACTCCTCCAAACACTCTTGAGTTGCTTTTAACCACAGAAAGGCATGTGAAGGCAAGGTGTGAGGGGAGAGGTTATGATTTTTCTTTGAACAACCCCATTTATTTTTGGCTTCAATAAGAGAGGCCTCCTCTAGAATAGGAATGGGGGCCCACTCCCCAAGAAGCTGCCTGCCTCAATCCCAGAAGGATTAACAGTCAATTATTTGGCTTTCTTCCTTAGGTCAAGCAACAGAGACACTGGAAAAGGCCATGCACACAACACATGATAAAAACAGACCACAACTGGAAGGGTACCATAATGCAGGCATCTCAAAGGAAAGACAGGAAGAGAGACACACAGTCTTTTCAGGACTGCCTGAGGAAACACTGAGACTTCTTGCTACTAACACCCAGGTTTACTGTACAAGTAAGCAGGTTAGTTAGACCTTTAGCCAGAAATGGTTCTACAGCTGCATTCATGGCTGACTTAAAAACAAACAAACAAACAAAGAGGATGAAATTAGAGAATATTCTTAGAAATTCCCTAATACCCACACCTTCTCTATCAGACCCATACCTTCCTTTAACACCTTTAGTGACATGACACTATTTGTATTTTGGAAAGCCTTGTCAGAATGTTATTCCTGAAACAGTCATAACACATTTCTCTACTCCTTCCTGTCACTGGCCGTGGTTCTACATTAGGAAAGAAAAAACTAATTCCTCTTAGAGACCACAATCAACGTAAATATTTGGAGACAGCTATCATGGGCACATTTTTCAAGTGTTATCCCCTCTAATGCACACTGAAGATTCTTAATGTGTATGTTTTCCACCACAAATAATTCCCAAAGGTCAGCATGAACACCCAGGACTTACCAAAAGGTCAGCATGATTAGAAGCTATAACTCTGTGTGACCTTCTGTGACATTAGTCATCTGATGACCCTAACCATGACACATACTAAAACACACAACAGAAATGAAGACCGTCTAAGTAAGCACGAGTACTTAGGAAGGCTAGAGACCAGGAGAATGACCCATGGACCAGATTCAGCTCTGGTAAGAACCAGGAGAACCCCAGAGTGAACTCAGAGAGAAAGTATCCTACCAACAACCAATCTTAGGCATCTATTATTCAAAGTGGAGAAACCAGATCCAGGGTACTTCCAAGGGTACAGTATCAAAACAGAAAAGCTATCAGCAATAAAACTCTGACACCCAAAAAAAAAAAAAAAAAAACTCTCACCCCCAGACACAGCTTACTTTAACTGTTAACAGATTTTTAAAAAATAAAAAAGACTTTCCTTCTAGCACCCAGAGAGGAGCATTAGATGCTCACCTGGTCCAGGCATGGGAGACATAGGCAGCTGACCCTCTGATGCAGCTGTGACTAGTCCTGCTCTGGACAAATGACCCCAGCTGCTTTGAAAGTTGTGCCCTGGGAGGAAAGCAATCCCAAGTACAACCCCCTCTACCCCTTCACATCCAGCCTTAGCCACTTTGCACTTATCTAGATGTACCAGGAAGAATAAACGGGGAGAAAGCCTCCTGCTTAAGTGGGGGAGAAAGCATAGGTCTCCTTGGTAGGATTAGAAAACCCAGCCTAGATGGCAACATGAGAGTCACTGGGTTAAAGTGAGGCCACCGGGAGAGGCTTAAAAGCTGTAATGACTGGATTAGGAATCATTTCCTAGCCTCTGTTAAGAGCAGGATGTTGACAGAAAGCACCACCCCCAGGGAGGTACTGATGAAAACCACGACTGTCAAGGCGGCAGTAGCCCGCACAGGCAGATGTGGAATCCATCCTGTCATTAGCCAGCAAGGAGACAGTGTTCTGAAAAGGAAAGGAGAGAAAGGTGTGGTCAAACAGGAGACAGAGCAAATGACACCACAGTGCAGGTTTTTATGACCCAGCATCAGAAGCGACAGCTTCTAAGGATGCCAAGTAATATTCTTTACAACATTACCCAACAAAAAACACACAAAAATTTATTTCCATGAGGGGATAATGCACTTAATGGTTTCTAATTATATATTCTGTTTACTCTGCAAGTACTTATCTGGTAATTCATAATTTACCAGAACAAGTTTCTCTTTGCACAGATTGCTAATAGATTGATACTCTGAAGAAAGACTCCTCAGAGTCCCTTGGACTGCAAGGAGATCCAACCAGTCCATCCTAAAGGAGATCAGTCCTGGGTGTTCATTGGAAGGACTGATGTTGAAGCTGAAACTCCAATACTTTGGCCACCTCATGCGAAGAGGTGACTCACTGAAAAAGACCCTGATGCTGGGAAGGATTGGGGGCAGGAGGAGAAGGGGACGACAGAGGATGAGATGGCTGGATGGCATCACCAACTCGATGGACATGGGTTTGGGTGGACTCCGGGAGTTGGTGATGGACAGGGAGGCCTGGCGTGCTGCAGTTCATGGGGTCGCAAAGAGTCGGACACGACTGAGCGACTGAACTGAACTGAACTGAACTAGATTACTCGAGAGATGAGTAATCCAAGAGCCACCAGCAGCCTCAGAATCACCTGGGGCATTTTTTTTTTAATGTTGGGCTTCATCTTAGATCTACTGAATAAATCTCTAAGGGTGAAGACTGGCCCAAAGCACCACTGTAAATCAACTTTGGTCATTTGCTCAGCTATATCTGGCTTTTTGCAACCCTATGGACTGGAGCTCACCAGGCTCCTCTGTCCATGGGATTCTCCAGGCAATAATACTGGAAGTGGGCTGTCATGTCCTCCTCCAGGGAAATCAAATGATACTGTAATATCATTTACTTAAAATAAATACACCCACTCCACGGTACACAGTTCGGCTATTCTCACAACATGGGCTTCCTCGGTGGCTTAGGCAGTAACGAATCTGCCTGTAATGCAGAACACACTGATCCCTGGGCTGGCGAGAAGCCCTGAAAAAGGGAATGGCTACCCACTCCACTACTCTTGCCTGGAAGATTCCACAGACAGAGGAGCCTGGCGGGCTATAGTCCATGGGGTTGCAAAGAATGGGACACAACTGAGTGACTAAAACTTTCACTTTCTTTCACTCTTAAAAAGGCATACATGACAATCAAGTTATACAATATTTCCATCACTCAAAAAAATTCCCTCATGTTGGGCCCATGGATTTTTTCTGAGTTTTTTCCATTTGTTTCAAAAAATAATAACAATTGCTTGTTGAAGCATTTTTATGGTGGCTGCTTTGAAATTCTTTCAGAATTCCAACACCAGGTTCATCTCACTGTCGAGATCTGTTATTGGTTGTTCTTACTCATGTTGTGGTTTCCCTGGTTCTTATGATATTTTTTATTGTATCCTGGAGACCTTTACTTAGCAGCAGTTTCCTGCTGAAAGGCAGCAAGAGAGCAAGGTGGGTTAAGCAGACTCTGCCCTGTTCTGGGCCCAGCAACACCAATACCCTGGCACTGAGTCACCTGCCTGTTGCAGGTGGAGGAGTAGAAAGTGAGCTCATTACTTGGCTCCGCTGACCTCTTCCAGGCAAAAGTGGGGCACTGCCTGATTCCGTCAAGAGAGGGTGCGAGATCAGACTCTTCTAGGCCCAGTGCAATCCCCTAGAGAGAGAGAAGCCTGCTGCTGCAGGGTGAGTGAGAGGAGAAGCTCAGCTTAGAGCTGGACCCTGCTCATACCTCCTTGGCTCTGCCTCAGAGCGCTGCCTCGCTTCCCACAGAGGGTGGAAGATCAGCACCCTGCCCAGTTCTGTTGATGCCACCCCTCAGAAGAATGCAAGTGTACTGCGGGCTTCCATGGGACATGGGGGAAGGAAGATGGACTGAAACAGAGGGTGGGGGCGGTGTCGGAGTACAGAACGCAGTTTCTTCCTGTGGTGCTTGGCTGCAACAGGGAAGGTTTTGCCGAAAAGGTTTCTGGTTGTTGTTAACCTGCCATTTTATTCCCAAGCCTTTGGCTTGGAGGGGAAACTGGCTTTTCTGAGAATATTTTTGGCCTGTGCCTCCTGGTGATTCTGGGTTGGAATTTTCTGCAGTATCCTGTCCAGGATTCACAGGCTCAATAAGCAAAGCCAAGGGACTCATCAGAGTGTGGTCCTTCAAGTCCCCAAGTTGTAAGCAACCTGCTCTCCCACTTTCCAGAAACTGTACGGCTTCTTCGTTAGGTCCAGTGATTTTAGATCCAGGGGGAGATCTAGGCGGAAAGGGCCTACTCCATTTTGGTGGAACTGGAAATTTTTGGACTGTGAATTCTACAATGCTCTCTGGAGGATTCTGACACACCAAGTTGAGAAACTGTCACAATGTTCTAAGGCATCACAGAAAAACTAACCCAGCTGGGACACTCAATCAGGCAACTCCCCAACTACCCATAAAACGCTTGCTAATAAATCAGGCACCTTACTATGTTATTTACGTTAGTTCATTTAATCCTAGTAATAACTTCATGGAGACACTATTTTCATCAACATTTTCCATATGGGGATGAGACACCGAGTGTAAGCAAACTGCCCACGGTTACATAGCTCGTATCCCGGAGGCAGGCTTCCAAATCAGTCTATCTGAGGGCTTCCTCAGTGGTCCAAAGGTGAAGAATCTACTTGTCAATGCAGAAAACATGGGTTCAAACCCTGGTCCAGGAAGACTTCATATGCCATGGGGCAACTAAGCCCTTGCACCACAACTACTGAGCCAGCACCCGAGAGCCGACGCTCTGCAACAGCAGAAGCCGCTGCCACAAGAAGCCTGCACACCGTGCACAGCAACAAAGACCTGGTGCAGCCAGAGTCAAAAAATAAACAAATACAAGTAAATTTTAAAAGTGAATAAAATTGTTTTCAAAAAAGTAGCAGGCAGTTTGGCCCTCAGAGTCCCGAGTCTTACAGATTCTACTCTCTCAGCCAATGCAAGACCTACCTTTATGCGTGTATTTTTATGTATTCAAAAACACTAAAGCCTTATCCCACAAAAGTAAATGAAGTCAAGGAAGACAGGAATCAGAAAGAATTTGCCTTAGGCTACAAGTTCAGAAACTCATTGGCATCCTCTCTAGGTTGAAAGGTATAAAATCCTTAAACCCTGACTCTTTACTCTGGCTTTTCATATTCTGAATCAGCCTATATTTTCAAAGTTAATCTCCACCTTAAGACTGAGACCCTTATAACTCTATCAGATGGTACAGTTGTTTATAACCAACTCAGGAAGCATTTACTGAACGAATGAGAAAAGGCATAAATCTAACAACACAGAAACCACAGCGTAACAACTTGGATGGAGGGCAGCGGAAATGGCACTGGACCAACATGAATGTCTGAGCTGAACTTCGATCCGACTTAACTAATCTGTGTGCACCTCGGGCTCGTGAGCCTCAGCTGCATGGAGGTTGGGCAAGGTCACAATACCGGATGCAGTCCCATTTCCTATGCCCAACACAAGGGAGGGAGTCATGGGGGGCGGCATTTCTCTTCCTTCCCAGCCAAAGATTAGGTCACATATCTAACACGTATGAGGTGGGAGTAAAACAAAAAACCCATTCTATGGGGTGGATTCCCAGCTCCTCCTCCTCCGGAGACACCACTGTCCTTCTGCCCTGGTAGTGTGTCTTGTCTGGCAAACCTCCTACTGTCCTCCAAACCCACCCTGACCACAGAGTCCTCCTAGATGCCTCCTCACCCCCTCCCCCACAGAACTAATGCTGCACCTCCTAGCTACCAACACGCCTGGGGTCCTACTGCTGCTGTACTGAGACCCTCTACTCATGCACGGTCAAGCACACCAACCTGTGAACTAAACTCTTTAAGAGCAGAAACAGTCCCCACTCACTTCTGTACGCCCAGGGCTGAACACAATGCCTGGGGCCCAGCAGCACTCAGTGCCTGGTTCTGACGAAGGGTCTCGAACCCAAGCGATTTTCTCTTTGGAAATGCAAATCCACATACTCACCACCTCCCACTGTAGGTACCTGCTAACGCTATGGAAAAAAACAATTTTAAACAAGCCATAGAACAGAAAAGCAAATTATTAACAATAACAAAACCTATGGGTACACGTACAAAGACCTCTGCTGCTTGAGTAGATTTTAGGGTAATTTATACATTAATATTCAAGAGCCCACATGGCACAGTGGTAAAGAACCCGCCTGCCAATGCAGGAGACACAGGAGACCTGGGTTCGATCCCTGGGTCAGGAAAATCCCCTGTAGTAGAAAATGGCAACCCACTACAGTATTTCTTGCCTGGAAAATTCTGGTGGGCTACAGTCCACGGGGCTGCAAAGAGTTGGACACGACTGAGTGAGTACACACATTCAAGAGCCAGGAGTGTACTGAGGCCAGAGTGACTGAAGAACTAGCCGTCCTCAGCTCCTCCTTCCTTGGGGGTCCTCAGTCCTCACCACGGTTCTCCAACACACAACACTCATCTCCTTAGACGAAGAGATCAGCAGGTGAAGCCACATTTCCATTCTAAAACCCACTGGCCATTAGCTCCTTCAAGTAGCAACCTGTTCCTGCCATATGTGAAATTACATTTTTTAAAGTACAACTAATTGGTGTTCATGAAGAGATCAGTCTTACATTTATCCTCTAACTTTAAATGGTGTCATTAAGTCCTTCTAAGTGCAGCTGAGAGAGAGAAAGGAGAAGAAAGTTATTATGCAAAGTAGTGAGACAAATCAGAGGCAGGCAATTTGTCTGGAGGGGGAAATGTCAGCCTTCAGTTGTTCTCTGATAGGACTCTGGGATCCCCGCTTTCTAAAGCACTTTTTCTGAAACTCACAGCACTCTGCAAAGCACTGACTTAGGGGACGCGGGGTAAGTGCCTCTAACTCCACGTAGCTCAGCCTAGACACATTACATGCCACACAGTTCAAGCCCCCAAGTCCAGCTAGCTCAAGTCAGAACCACTGGGCTCCAATGACACTGGAGCCAAGAAGTTAGCACTTCAAAACCTGTCTCAGGGGAATTCCTGGAGGTTCAGTGGTTAAGACTCTGCCCCTCAAATGCCAGGGGCCCAGGCCAGCGGCCCAGGTTTAATCCTTGGTCAGGGAACTAAGATTCTGCAAACTGTGCAACTTAGCCAAAAAAAAAAAAAAAGGAAGAATCTTTCCTCAGGTAGTCGGGAATGAGCCACTGCAGCTCTTCCACCTGCCTGTACAGAAATCCCTATGAACTGAGAGCTGGGATCACATCACACATGTAGCAAACTCTAAGTAAACACTTCATATAAAAATATTCCCACAATTTACATTAAAGAATTTTGTTAAACATCTGCTGAATGATTGTAACATCCACACAAAGTTCTATGGTCCTCATTCATGATGTGAAGGTGTAAAAGATGTCCTCCTCCATTAACTGAATCACCTGAAATGAACCAAACCGGTGTCTGACAAACGCCTAAGGAGACAAGAAAGAAAACAGTGGCCTCTCAGTGAGAGATGGCAGCACACACTGCTCCTAACACGCGGACGTGGCAACGGCCCCAAATGAGAACTGACACTTCCCATCCTGTTAGGCTAACGCCAGCCAATGCAAAGGAGGCACATCATTCAAGTCCAGTACTTTTTTACAAAGTTCTTAAATTCCACATTTGTGGAATTCCACAAATGACCATACCCTTGAGTTTCACCCTGACCATACTCCACAAAAATTGACTATTTTTCTTATAATAAAAAAAGCACTGCTAAGTACTGAAACCCGTGCTACATGGCAGCACTGTTCTGAAGGCTTAATGTGTGTCTTATTCTTCAAAACAATCCTGTGAAGGAAGAACTAGAATTCTATCCATTTCTCAGCTACAGCTCGGTTCCTTTGGATCCTCCTAACACAATCTCCTTATCATTTTTGGCTCAGTTTATGCCCCTCATTTATTTCTAATAATCAAGCTTACTCTGTGGGTTGGAAAAGAGGAGCAATGAAGGACTGAGCATTACACCACCCTGTTCACCCACAAGTTCTGGTTTGCGTTAGTTCCAGCCAACAAAGGCAACAGGCAGCTCCCAGGAATGGAGGGGAAGCAGATATGAAGGCAGATACATATCATAACCTGAGGAAAAATCAGGTCTGCAAGGCTGCAGAGCCAGCCATTTCCAGCTAAATGCAGAATAGTGCATCTACACCACCATTAACTTCAGGAAGATTGCAGCTAGTCTCGTTGAGTTTATCAATGAAACCCACTCTGCAAACACTATGTAAGTCACCCCTCAACATCCCATTTCCTGGACAGCAGTCGATACTTGGAAAGCAGTCAACTTCTTTCTCCCCATGGAGTGAGGACAAATTACAGTGACGCTGTGTACACACTGAGAAATAGTCACTAAATTCGTCTATTTGTGATTTTATCTCCCACCTAATTACAGCTGAAATAATATAATATGATTTATGCTCCTTGTTCAAGTGTGACATATTTAATAGATTATTCAATATTGGTTTATCCAGCTCTGTCAGACTGACAGCAGCACTTAATGTTAATCAGAAGGATGTCTATGTATCAATTTTAAGCTTCATACAGTTCAATGAAATTATCAGAGTAGCAAGACACCATCAATATGTTTTGATCTATGTGTCGAGAGACTTGGGATGTTTGTTAATCTTTCCTTCATGTTCTGCTTCGGCACACAGGGTAGGGGAAGGCGCCTAAGTGAAAACACGTGCCCAGACTCTGCCTCACAGCTTCAGGGTGTAGATACCCGAGGCCTAGTCCGCAGAGATGGAGACCTCCCTCCATCTGGAGCTTTGAGACGAAGTTAACCCCTCAGGCCACGCTTCCCTACCCTCCGTGAAGGCTGCCTAAAACCTTGGCCCCTCCTTGCAGCCACCTCACCGCTTCATCCTCATCTTTCCTCCTCTGGGGCCATTCTCCCTCAGCTCCCCTCCTTCCTATTCAAGGCAACTATGTCTCTTGGGCCCCTATGCAGGGACCCATACCCTTCTCTATGGCCCAACTTCCACACTGATCACTCCCCTCCATTTTCATCACTAACTGAAGCCTGGCTCTACCGTGCAAGGACTCGGCATCCCCCCGCGTACTTGTGCTCGGCCCACACCTCACAGTTGGCAGGTCCAGAGCTGGGGGTACTGAGTGTGTCCTAAGGTCTGTGGCTAGTGAACTAATGTTCACTAATGACATGTAAAACCACATGTATACTCAGAGGCTGGACTACCTGGATGTGAACTTAGCAGACAGCCACCCTTCTCGGTGTCTGTTTAACAACCTATAAAATGCAAAGGTCACCGAAACAGTAAATGAGGTGATATGAGCAAACTGCTTAGTGAAATACCTGGCACATGGGAAGTGCTAAGATTGTTTTTTTTTTTTAACCTAGGCCTATTTTTTCTTTCAGTTTCTCCAATTTGGGATGAGAGAGTGAGTGGTTTGGATGTGGCCAAACAGCTATGTGGGGTGATGGTCATGATTAAAACTACTAATTTACTCAACTACACTGCATCTGTCACTTGCGGACAAATCAAATATTCACCAGACAATTGTCATAGACACAACAATATATCAAATACAGCATAAGGTCCTGGGACAGACAGACGTATCACAGATAGTAACAATACTACCGTGTCAGGCACAAAGACGACAATAACCTCAGAGTGGAGCACAGCACAGAAGAGGGCATACTAGTTCATTCGTCCTGCCGGAGGCTCTGAGAAAGTTTCACAAACAAAATGATACTCCAACTGGTCTTGGACAGTATGGAGAGAAAAAGGAATAGTAAGCAGCAAGCATAACATGTGCCTCAAAGGAGGTAGGACTCCTAACAATCTGAAACACAGACCTTACTAGACAGCTCACTGGCTAAGGCCTATGAGGAAATGCACCTGCTGGAATCATCTAAGGATCACGTCCACAAGCCACCGGAAAGATGGCAGCTTCTGCACTGACAGAAAAGAAATGGCAAGTGACCCTCATGTTGGTCCTTAACAGTGCGGCACACTTGAGCAGCCTCAGTACAGAAGGCCCACGGACAGTGGAGAGGACCTAGAACCACACAGCCTAACTACATACTGCAGTCAGTGGGGTGGAGAAGTATCCAGAGATTCTTTCCCTTTATCCCTCATTCCCTGCTGCCCACATACAGGCACCCACCTGTTTAGGAGTCAGATCCACAGGCAACTCACTTCTTAATCTAGTCTCCAGCTCTCCCTCAAGTACATATAAACAGTAGTGAGTGTTAGAGTAGATTACTGCTTCACACACTTCCAATGATGTGAGCCCAAAGGCAGAGGACAGGTTTAGGAAGAACACAACTGGGGCTGTACCACCCACCTTTCTAGGAGGCTATCATGTCATCCCCACTCTTATCTGAGGACAATGGTGAGAAGCATGGCACCAGGTGAGCACCTGAGCTCAGGCTTTCTAAGATTCAACTTGCTTCTCCACTATTTAGCCAGGATCCTGAGAAAGTCGTCCTCTGGGTCTAATCTAATTAATTAAATTATACGATACAGCAATTCTACTTCTGAGTCTATATCCAAAAAAACTGAAAGAGCAATTTTGAAGAGATAGTTCATACACACATATATATAGCAACATTATTTACAATAGCTAAGAGTTGGTAGCAACCCAAGTGTTGACAGGCTGGTGAAAGAACAGGCATAATGTGGTAAATATATACAATGGAATGTTATTCAGCCTTAAGAAAGGAAGGGAAATCCTGATACATATTAAACTTGGATGAACTTCCGGGACATCATGCCAAGAGAAATAAGTCAGTCTCAAAAAAACAAATACCAAAATTCCACATATATGAAGTACCTAGAGGAGTGAAATGGAGACATAAAGCAAAATGGTAGTTGCCAGGAGCCTGGCAGAGGGGAGAACTGAAGTTAGTGCTTAACTGGCAAAGACTTTTAGTTTTGGAAAATGAATGGAGTTCTGGAGATTGGTTGCACAACAGGGTTAGTGTACTTCCCACTACTGAACTATGCATTTAAAAATAGCTAAGATGGGGCTTCCCTGGTGACACAGTGGTAATGAATCTGCCTGCCAATGCGGGAGACACTGGTGTGAGCCTGGTCCAGGAGGATCCCACGTACCGTGAGACAACTAGGCCCACGCGCCACAACTATTGAGCCCATGCTCTAGAGCCCGGGAGCTGCAACTGCTGAGCTTACTCGCCATAACCACTGAAGCCCGTGCACCCAGAACCAGCGCTGTCTACAAGAGAAGCCACTGCAATAAGAAGCCTTCGCACCACAACTCGAGAGTAACCTGCAAAGCAACCAAGATCCAGCGTAACCAAAAATAAATAAATATTTTTGAAAATAGGTAAGATGGTAGATTTTATCTTATGGGCATTTTTTACCACAGCTTTTGAAAAACCAAGTAACTGGCTGGACTTCACACATACAACTGAGAACTTTTTGAAACCCAGTTAAAGCATTTCCCATGTGATGCAGCCTATATGGGGAAGGTGTGGATCAAAGACAACATAACCATCAAGGAGATTTTGGCCTAAGCAGAAACCAAAACAGTATGTGGTCAATCAAGAGATAAGAGCAACATTTCCAAACTATCAAGGAGGTCCTTCTATCCTCTCCAGATCCCTCTGAGGAATTCTTTAAAGCTCTCAGGGGCATTATTAGTACAATTAACATGAGCAGCCTGGAGAGAGGGACAGGAAGACCTTGTCGAGCCTGTGAAGGACAATGAATCCTCATCTATCCTGGCCTGGATCCACAGGCCCAGAGGGAAGTAAGCACCCTCAACAAAGCTGCAGCCTTAGGACCAGAGCTGCTTCATACTTGGCAAGTTTAAACTCCAGGAGCTATTTGTTCTTCCAGAGCCCAAAGTCAAAGAACTCATCAGCTTCTGAACACTGATTTCCCACAACCACATACTTGTCAGGCCAACAACAATCTCCTAATGTGAATAGGGTTTGGCTGATAAGCGAAGTGCAGTCTTTGGCATGCCAAAGTCAGACAAGTTTTGCAGGAGTCAAAGGGCTTACCTTGGGAAAGCAGATCTAACCTGGCTGGAAAGTCAAGTAGCATTTCTTTTTATAAGGTCTTCCACACACACTCATCATTTGTATATTTTAATTCAATAGTTTCAACCAAGGTGTCAGCTGGCCAGAATGCCCTCAATCCCAGTTGTCTCTAAGAACTGCTGAGGAAAGATCCACAACCAGCTAGTTCAGTCCCGCACCTCTCCATTCATCACCATACGGACTCCCCTGATGGTTTAAACGGAGGGAGGGGAGCTCTTGGGAATAAAAGCAGTTCCTCTGAAAGGCATTCATAATTCCAGAAGCACAGCTGGTCTTCCAGTGTTCATCCTGGGGCAAGGGCCCATGTTACATAAATCACGTTCCTGCCACTACATGGCACTTCAGGAAATTACTGGTCAGTATTAACCTGGCCTAAATTGCTCAGAGAATTATCAGAAGCCATCTCATTTATGTGAATAATAACAGCAAAAAGAGGATGAGGTCCCTAGCCTTGACTGGCTAGCCTTCTTATCAGGCCACCCAGTAGGCGACCATGAGCGGGTGTTTGGCCTTGGTGCTGCCGTTTCAGCTATTAAGAAATCAACATGATCAGTCCCCATTCACTTCTCAGGTTTAATATTTAGAATGAGAATGCACCCTGTTTTGAATTCTTAACAAAATGTTCCATGATATCATCCAGGGGGCTCACAGTATGTGAGCCAAAGTATTAGCATGTCCAAAGTACCATGCTAGGTGTTACAAGGAATTTCAGGCTGGAAGGAATCAAGCACAATTTAAGGCAGAGAAGGTAAATATCTTAGTGTAGCAAAGAAGAACATGAACTATGTACCGAAGGAAGTAAAATAATAATACTGATAAAATAGCAGCAGCACAATGCCAGACACTGTTTTAAGTGTATCACCTACACTAACTCATTTCATAATCACCATGATACTTAAAGGTAGATGCTTGTATTATCTCCACTTTGCAGATGAGGAAATGAAGATATAGAAGGGCAAAGTAATCTGCCCAAGATCAAACCGCCTCTAAGTGGTCAACCTGGAATAAAAACACAGAACATCAGGCTAATCTATCTGAAACATAATGGAGAGAGATGATGGCCAGCTAGGGTGGTTAGGAAAAGATGTAACAGAAATAAAGGTATTTGAAATGGACCGAAAAGGATGAGGAGATATTGTTACAGAAAGAGATAGAACCAAGGATGTCTCTGTGCCTATTCTTACAAGATCAGTAACTTATAAACAGATGTAAATCACACACTCCTGTCATGGCTTCTACCCCCCGCCCCCCACCAGCACCCATTTGAGAGGAAAATGAGATCCCAAATCCTGAAAGGTCTCCATCAAATCATCCTCAATATATCACTGAGTGACAGAGCTTCTCAATTCCCCAGGCATCTGCCTCCAGGCTTCTAGGCACTGTGGAGGCATCACCTCAATGTACTCCTAAATTATGCTGAGGCAATTACACGCATCCTGATGAAGGTTCACCCTAAATATTTTTAAACTGCCTTATTAAAAGGTGTGATGCAAGAAAAAGGTTGCATTGTTATTTTTAAGTTCATCCTCTGCAGTCACTCATTTAGAAGTGTGAAAAATAAGACTTGTGTTTCATTTCTCTCTTCCCATACTTTCGCTTGATTAACAGGCCTCCATCCCTGAGCTTTATCTTGGAGGCGTATGACGGAATGGGTTCCATCTTATGATTTCACACAAACAAAAAAGTTATTTCTTACACAATGAGTGTTTCTCAGGCTCATGTAAAAATAGGCAACTCTTCTCATTTGCAACCAACCAGTTTCCATAGGATACAATGGAAACTCAGGCTTTACCTAAAAAAACACATATATGCTTACAGAATAAACAAATGGTTCCTTATTGTTTTTTCAGTTTCTTTTTCAAAGCTGGGAAGTTACTCCGTTTTCACAAGTTTTTAAAAATTCTATCCCATGGTATTCTTTTAACATTATTTCAAAAGCCAGGCCCCCATCACTGTAGCTTCAACAGCAAGTATAGTGCCAAGAAGAGCCTGTATGTGAAGACTTTAAAAAATAAATGTTATCTCTGACATTCGTTGTGATAAGAATGAAAATGTCCTGGAGTAATGCTTTAGAAAACTCTATAAATTCACTACATTTTCCAAAAACTCCCATGACCACATGTAGAAATATCAGCTCTCCAGAAACAATTACCTTCTTCTTTAGTCTAAAAAGTCTTTTTCAAATTAACACACGAGGAGTAATCACCAGTTACAAGCCCAGCTTAGATAAAAGGGTGAAATGAAATGTTCAGGGGAATCAGTATCATAAATTACAAAACTGAAAAAAGACTCTACAAATCATTCAGTATGATTTATTGATAATAAAAAAAAAAGAATATTCAATTTCCTTATTTTACAGGTGGGCAAACTGAGGCTCAGAGAAACTCGACAAGTCAGGACAGTTCCTAGGACTTGAACCCAGTCTCGTCTCTCAACCCTTGCAGGAGTGCCACCTCAGCAACCACTAAAACTGTGGTCCTCTCACATGATGGACACTGTAACGTAACCATCTACTGGAATATAAGCTCTAAGACTAAGGCTTTTGTTTCTTTTGTATACCAATATATCCCAAGACCAAGAACAGGCTCTGGGACATAACTGGTACTCAAGAAATGTGCTGAAAGAAAAAAAAAAAAAAAAGCCTTCATAATAAAGATCTAAAACATAACCAAAATATTTTGGTTATGATAAAGACAGTCTTTATCATATACAGTTTAAAAAGATCCAATGAGGGGCAGCAGACCAAAAGCAGAGGTAAGCCCCAAATACTGGCCTTTGCCAGGGAGAAATTTAACTCACAGCTCCTGGTTCAAATTCCGATTATTAGCTCAAGCCAGCCAAACTCCCTACTGTGAGAGCAAAGAAAGGACTTTCTGAGGTTAACTAGGGGCTTAAAGAATTTCCTTGCTATCACAGGAAGCCTACACTCCCCAGCCTCCTATTTCATTTCAAATCCACACCCCTCCACCTTTTCTGTAAACAATTATCCCTTCCCCTCAGTCCTTGACCCTGTATCCCCCGCCTAGATCAAGGAAATGAACACAAATCACACATGAAGACAATCTTACAAAATGGCTAACAGGGCCGAACTATCTAAAGCCAGCACCAAAGGAAAGACATTCTAACTCACTAAATCAATAAGCAATGAAAAGCAACAGACATCCATGTTCTCCACAGCCAGCCACTGCCCTAATAACAAGCCATATGTTTTGATTCCAATCACAGCACAGCAGCTAGGCCAGACACATCATCAGACAAAGTTGGCGGATGCTACATTTATCAAGCAACACACCACTCTGGGGCAGCACAGAGGATCCCAATGAATCCAGGCTAAAGATCAGATCCGGAACCTATTCCCTCTCAGGGCAGGACGACAAACTGCCAATCCAGGGCCATTTCTAGGCAGATGAAGGAGAGGCTTTTATCAGCCTTGCTAGCTACAGACTTTTTGGTCCATAGACACTCCAGGACAGACCCAAGCTAGAGGGGGCAAATGGAAAGCAACTCTCAGCATCCTATTAGTGGTTGAACAAGACTGAAAAAGAAGTCAGGAGACCACTGGGAAAATCTATCTGCCTTCAAGTCTACCTCTATAGAAAACAGTGAATTATAAGTGACCAATTTAAATATATTATAGGAGCCTCTCTCTACGGTCTGGAATAATCGTTAACCGTTCTCTGTTTTCACCATAAATAAACCTTCATTTGAAAAATTCATCCCCAGTGAAACTACTTTGCTAAGTTTTTATGTTAATCTGTGTTTTTTAACAGCACATGACATTTGTATTTGGGACAGGGCTTTATTGCTTGAGTTTATATCATATGATGAAACAGAGTTAAGTTCATAGTGAAAGAAGTGGTTTTCATTTTAAATTTAACATTAAACATTTTTTTCTTTCATTTATTAGACCAAAAATCAAAATATAAAATGGGGGGGGGGGTTGCAAGCAAAAATTAACGCCTCTATTTGTATGGGATCCTCTCTGACAGAAAGGCAAAATGAACCCTTCAAGGACAAAAAACATTGAAAACATGAAGACCTACGAGTCAGTTTCAGCTTCCAAAAGGTTTCCAATCTTTGAAATGTGTTCTTTATATTCAGGAGTGGGGAAGTTAAAAACATTAAAAACAGGTTTTTTTAAAGCCATAGGAAAGTCACAAAAGCTATAAAACAGTCACAAAAACAAGAGTCTCACTGAAAAGGTGTAACACCTGTTGACAGACACCAATGAAACCTGCCTCCCCAATGTACAACTGTCAGGGGTGACATGAGATGTTTGAAGACTAGTCACATGCTACCAAGGCATTTGGCTCAGTCATCTCAATAAGGAATACAGCGAAGCAATCAAGTGTGTGGGGCTTCCAAGGCAGACAGCAGTTGTGGCTTTCGGCAAAATGTCCAACTTCTCTCTGACGCAGTTTACTTATGAACAAAATAGACCTACCTCGTATGAACAAAATAGACCTACCTCGTAGAGCTGTCATATGGATTAAATAAGCAAACACTTGCAAGGTGTTTATTACATATTCAAAATGATACTACCATCATCCTCACTCACATCTCTATTTTCCCCTATTTCTGCTAACATAAAGAGAAAACAGGCCCTTACTCCAAGCATTAATAATGATGAGGGCAAGTTGCTGGGCTGAAATGATCTAGCAAGCCCATTTCCTATACAGGATATAATGCTGAGAATCTCTTACCGGAGAACACAAAAATCAGAAAAGCCTACTCTTTCACCAGCTGTCTCGCCCTTGAGAGACCTCAGATGGGGGTTAAAAGAAAAAGCTCCACAACTTTAACAACTGAAGCAATTTTCAGGACAAGGAGGAGACTGGCAAACTCACTGGGCCTTTCAGCAAGTCATGAATACGTCAATGAGCTTTTCTAAACTCTTAAAAGAAACCCTTTGTTCTTGGACTTACCCGATACATTTTCACGGGATGCCTCCCTGGCCATTCCACAGTTTCTGAGTTGGTATCCAAACATGGTGACAACTGAGATCTGTTTCTTTTTTACTATTATTATTTACTCGGCTGCCTCGGGCCTTAGCTGTGGCACACTTGCTCTCTAGTTGCAGCATGGGCTCAGCTGCCCCGCAGCACGTGGGATCTTAGGTCCCCACCAGGGATCAAACTTGTGTCCCTTGCATTGGCAGGCAGATTCTTAACCACTGGACCACCAGGGAAGCCCCCAGAGATTTGTTTCTTATGTTTACTCCAGGTTATCTGAACAGAAGGAGGATAGGAGAGGGTCAAGAGCTAGTTTCTGGTTCATTTACTAATTATGCCTATGTCATAAACTTTTCATGCAATAAAGTAACCTACTCAAAATATTGGAATGCAGCACTGTGAAAATTGAAGGCCTGTCCATCTGAACTTATGGATGAACAAAAGCAGCAACAAAATGAAGTAGTCCTGGTGTCAGCCTTGCTTATATGCTAACTGCTTCAAAGATGAACAAACAAACAAAACCCAGGCTGCATGAATTTGCAAAGAGACCGCCATCCCCAAGTTCAGTGCTTGGAGAGAAAGCCACCCTCAGGATCAACACCCCAATGGCTATGGCAAGACGAATAAATTCAGCTCTCTCAGCTGGACCTGAAAGGCAAACGCATCCTCACTCTTCAAGATCCAGATCAAAGATCACCTCCTCTGTCAAGCCTTCTCTGACAACCAGGCTGACCTACTTACTTAGGTCTTATAAGCTCATTGCTATTTATTCAGAATTCTGTTGGCCTGTTTACCCTCAAGAATTCTCACTTATATTTCTGTATACCACTGCCATGTTGGACCGTGGAATCTGTAGAGAGGAAGCATACACTGTCCTTCCGTTGTGCATCTGCTGAATGAATGGACTAATGAATGCCACAGCCTTGGGTTTCCATCAGTTCATAGGGTTGATGTATGTGCTTTGTGTTCCAACTGTTGAAACCCGAGGGAGGCATTAAGAATATTAATTAGATCATTTTAATAAACTGGAAAAAATAGTATAAAAGGAAAAGAAGGAAAAAACCACCAATCTCTGAAAAATGAAATGTAAATAAAACAACTTCATAGCAAAATAGATCCTCAGCAGAAACATCCTATGTATTACCCATTTCTCTCTCCAAATAAATCAAAGGGATCTAATCCAACTTCAAGAAAGGATATATAAATGATAACTGACAAAATCCTGCCCAGACAGAATCTTACACATCAGGTAAAATGCTACATAGGTTATGTAGATATAGATGGTTATGTAAATAGAAAGGAGAGTGAAATCACAGCCTCCCTTGCCAATGAGTCTCTGACAAAAGAGCAATCATTACTTCTATCACCCACAGAACTGCCAACCTCACTTCTCTGAAAGCCTTGTCGCCAAAAAGAATTACTTTTTCTGGTCAATTATATCCCTTAATCCATTGAAATATTAACTGCATGAGAACAGGAACTTTATTTTGTTTATAACAATACCCTCAGCTCTAAAAACAATGCCTGTTTTGCAGCAGAGGTTGTCAAAGGCTCTGCTGAATTAACTGAATGAAGAAATGAGTGAGAGGAAAGAAGCAAAGCTGCAAAAGAGGGAGAGAGGCAGCAAGGGAGGGACTGAGGAATTGATTGAGAGGAAAAGGGAATGAATGTTCCTCAGAGAGCTGAGGAAACTTTCGTATGTCTTTATACACACTGCATACTGCTCTGCTGCGGTAATACAAGCCAACAACTTTGGTGTTTATAATGAAAAACAAAACAAGGTTGTTTTTTTGTTTTATTTTAATTGCCCGAGAGCAAATACTGACTTTTAAAGAATGAGGTGTGTCTCCTCTCACTCGTTCAGCAGATGCTCACTTCATAGTCTACCACCTTCTAGGCACTAGCACTACACACAAGTGGACAGAAAATGGGAAGAGGGGTACGCAGTAGAGCACAGGGTTCGATTCTGAGGGGTATTATTTAACATGGAAAAACAGAGAAGGGTGACGAAAGCATACAAGAGAGGAGAAAAGATACAATGAAGAAAGGTAAGAAAAACAACTAGAGTTGTCTGGCCTAGAGAACAAGGCTGATTTCATTAGAGGCTTCAAATACACAAAAGGCTTTTATGAGATAATCCTGAGCATTTCCATGGCTCTCCTTTCTTTCTGCGTAAGGCCTGTGTTTAGGCATTTCCTTCTATTGACTTCAGACATGCCTTCCTCAAGTCAGAAGTGAATGCCAATATTTTGCTTGCTGATATGAAAGCAAGGGCTTAGCGTTCCTAAAACACAAATACTAGTTTCCTCCTTCCTAGGCTTTAACAAGCTGTCTGTAGGCATTTCTCTCCCACCCTATAATTTCTTCTCCTTCTTTGTTAAAACTGTAAGCACATCTGCAAAAGACTAAATATGACACTGTAAATGACTGTCACTTCCTTCTCCCCATTCTTGACACCCAGGCTACAGAAACCAGATCACTTCACCAGTATGTTAGGCAAACAAGGTTTCTCTGGGGCAGGTGGCCACCTCACTACCTACAGCTTTACCAGCCACACACGCACAGCCAGTGTTTTATCTATACTCTGTTACTTCTGAAGAGAAAGCAATAGACGGCTGAGGACTGGCCCAAGTGTGGTCTCCGTCTGCAAGGCTCAGTTAAACCGCGAAGGTACACGGCATCCAGGGACAACCATTTACAAAACGTGAAATCATTCAGGTTTCTTGTCCAGCATCTTTCCAACCCCTAGCCTTTACTCTTTCTTCCCAAATGTAATTCCCTCAACTCATATCCCAAGATGATGTCTAGTGATCTATTTCTTGATCCCCCATGCCCAAAGTATCCAGGAAAGTAAAAGCTCTAGACTCATTCTCAGGATCCCCGGTACTCAATGCATTCATCTCTCAAAAATAAAAGAATAACTTAGTAATAACAATAATGAGAGAGATTCCCTGGTGGCTCAGTGGTAAAGAATCCGCCTGCCAATGCAGGAGACACGGGTTTTTTCCCTGGTCTAGGAATACCCCACATACCATGGAGCAGCTGAATGGAGAGCTGCAACTGCTGAGCCCATGTGCCGCCAACCGCTAAACCCGCACGCCCTGGACCCAGGGCTCTGCAACACGAGGAGCCACCACAATGAGAAGCCTACACACCGCAGCTAGAGAGGAGCCCCTGCTTGCCACAACTAGAGAAAAGCCCGTGCAGCATAACCAAAAATAAACAAAATTTTAAAAAATAATAATAAAGACAAAGAGACAAGGAATGGGGACAATATAATTAACAAGGGTTCCCCGTGGCTCTTTGTGTCATAATGCTGCTCTCCGTGTCACTCTAAGTATTCCCATGGCAACCAACAGTAATATCAAACACATAAAATCAAACAGGAAAAAAAGGAAGCTGCATTGTGAGAATTCTTCTAATTATTAAGCTCAGCGAAACAATTCTTATGGCAAAGGAAATAATTTTTTAACTGAGATCTTTTTAAGAGACAAGTTTCTTCACCCTTACTCCAATTTACAAGCTTAATAAAGATGATTAGTTTGGGGGAGAGGTTGCTGTTTTAATTAAAGACTGTGCAAAAGGACAGAGTCTGACTATAAAGTAACCTCAAGATACCACCATGCTTTGTGCCATCTGGTCCTCAGGGACTTGCCTTGCAAACCATCTCCCCTATAGTTTTCCTAATCTATGAATTAAAAGAAAGATCAGATTTGTAAAACTGGGCTGACAAATTCTTGTTTTCTGTAAGGCTACAGTCTCAACATGGTCTGCTCCAACCCCCACCCCTACCTGCTCTCTCCAAAACCACTTGACAGATGACGTGTCAAGTCCCTTAACCTCCCCAATGGCTCTAACCCCTCAGCTGAACAATTAATTGTGTTCCCTCATCTCATGGGAATGTTGAAAAGAGATCACTATTAATAGACTAGGACCTGCAAAGTTATTGCTAATGCGAAACCACGATATGAAGGCTGTGTCTTCAGGGCCACGGTGTGGTGTAATGGGAAGAGAAAGGACTTTTGAGTTTGATGGCATCAAGTTAAAATCCTTACTCTACAGCTTTCCAGCTGCCAGAAACCTCAGGCAAGCTGCATAACCTATAAACCTCAGTTTCTTTATTTGCAAAAGGGCAAAACAAAACAAAACCACCTTTCCCTCACTGCTATTACAAGAACGAGATGAGCTAATGCAGGTAAAGTTCTGAAAGTTCCCGGCCCAAAGCAGGCACTGAGATGTCAGTGTACTCTGTGCCAACAAAACCTCTTGCAACTTCTTGACGCCCACACTGACAATGTCCTACACAGGCAAGCGCCACAGGACCTCCCACCTGAAATACTGCGACAGTCTTCTGTGATTCTATTTCCAGTCCCAGCACCATCCACCCTTCATCATCCATCCTGCCATAAGCAAGTGTGACCTCATACCATCATCACCTACTAGTTAACATCCTCCAAAAAATCCCTACATCCTACAGGGTTGAAATCAAAAGCCTCAGAGAGAGAGAAAAGACTGTTCACTAACTGGCACTAGCTGACTTTGATCCCCACATCTGAACTGTCCTTTGCTGCTCCTCTCTCCTTGCTCTATGCTCGTCAGAATCTCCTGGGGCTGCTGTCTGTACTGGATGGTGTTCCCACCCTTCTGCCAGGTGAGCACCTCTCCTAACACAGCCCTGGGGTCTGGAGTGGAGGAGGCACGGAGGGAGGTGCTTGGCAATCTTTCTGTAGCTTCTCCTTCCGGTTTAGTCACCTGTGAAGTCATCAGAAAAGGGAAAGGACAGCAAGGATACTCTGCATACCACAGCACAATGGGAAGCAAGAAGAAGGAAAAGATTCAGCTCTGTCTTCCTAAAGGTCTTTGAGAAACAATGTCACAGCTGAGGCAAAGGAGAGAGGACTACTACTGTTAGACTGCAGGTGAACAGCAGAAACCGACCTACGGCAGGCAGAGGTCTCCACTGCAGCAGTGTTCCCCACCAGCTTGATTACAGTCCCCCACGACCAGCCCGCAGGCCTCAGAGCCTGAGCTAAGGGGGGACTGCCAGCTCTCTCAGAAACCCTGGGAGCCCAGCTGCCCTGCCTTCTGGACACAAGCTCCTCCAGCTGTGGAGAGGAGACAGGCTTTCCTTGAGTTCGAAGGTGTTTACTGAGCCTTTAACATTTGGCAAAACACCAGAACTGACTGCTGGATAAGTACTGCTACCAGTTCCCAATGGATGAAAATATCCCTGCCACTCAGTTCTGGGGTTTCCTGCCACTTACCACGGTCTTTCACAACCACCACCCATACTGTACCCTCACAGCATCCCAAGTTACTGGCATCCCCATGTTATGGAAGAGGAAACAACTTTAGAAAGTCCAGCTACCGTCACAATAGCCGAGAGGCAGAGTCTCATTCTCCAGACCCACCAACCCTTGTGTACTCAAAACTGTCCGCCCAGGGAGGCACCAACACGGAGAATTACCACAAAGCTTCTCCAGAGCTGGGCAGCTTTCTGATCGCTCCTCTCATCCCCTTCTGGGACACAAAAACCAGGTCAACAGGAGCAATTTCCAACTCACTGACACAAGGTAGGAAAATTTCAATATTGCATGTAACCAGATGCAGCCCAGACAAAATGTGTGAGAGCAGGCCAGGTGATCTCTCCAAAGAAGTGGAAGAAAACCTTCCTTTCATCACTTCTTATGCGTCAGACACTTCTCTTCCCATTTTCACATTATATGACCACATTGAATTTTTCCAATTGTGAAGTATCACTATCATAGCCATTTTATAATTATAAAAACTCAGGGTCCAAGAGGTGAACTAACTTACCCTAGGCCATTCAATGGAGCCAATATCTAAACACCAGATATTTCTAAACTCTTGACAATACACTCTTGGGTCAAGAAGCATGGCTTCCTTTGAGAAAGGTATGCTGCAAACTCACAATTATAAGTTCATATTACTTAAAACACAAACAGCAGCCATAGCTCCAGCCCTGCAGCTCACTGCAGATCCAAAATACTTAGTTTCATTTCCAATTTCCCCTCTGTCCATCCATCAGTGACTCCTTAGAAACTTACATTAGTCTCTTATCTCTTTCCAAACTGATCAAGAATGCTTTCCTCCTTAAGTCATATTTTTCCATAAATGTCCTGAAGGACTAAAGAGTACGAGAACTCTTATGAAACTGCCAATTTTCCAACCTCTTGAAGATTAATTTACTATAGTCACCCACCAGTGTCATAATTTCAAAAAACCATTCATTTTTTATCCCAACAATTATCCTGAGCAAAATAAAGTCTCATGCAAGACTCTGACCTTAAATACTGAGTGTAAGACACATTGATTAAAAGCTTTAAACTTATCCTTTTATTGGCAAACACATTCAGGGGCAGTTATTAATGCCATCTGGTTCAGAAATTAGATACAGAGTTAGCTGCAGATTGATTAGTGCTTAGTACAAAGAAGAAAAATACTAATTCCTATATTATTCCTGGCTCAGCAAGTGACAGCCTTAGCTTGGATCCACAACAAGGAGCCCAGAAAGACTCCAGAACCCAAAAGGAAGCCTGGGCAATCTAGAACTATGTTCTGACAAGTCATGTTTCCTCCCACCAAGAGGCTGAACTCCTCTGGAAGAGTCAGGACCCACCCCAGCCTGCTCACTCTCCCAGGTCCAGACATCCAGCTCCTGTTGGAAAACAGCACCCGAAGGAGCCAGCAGCAGACCAGAGAGACTCAGGGAGAGGGCTCCAGAGCCAGCATGGGGGCACTGTTTGGGCATCTGAATAGAGGGAATTTGGACAGACAGTGAGCTCCCTACATACAAACCTTCAAGTTGAGAACTTTCCCAGATGCAGGCATGTATGCACACATCCAATCACACTAGCTCGAGTGTGTGCGTACACTGTCCCGTGGGTGCATGCTCTACAAGTGGTTTGTGTTTGTCTACTTTACTGTACAGCGCTGTACACAGTACAGTAGTGCAGTATCTTTATTTCAAGCCCAGGATGTCCAGAAGCAAGCATAAAAGCAACAACGATGTAGCTGGTACTACTGTCCTTTTCAAGGTACTGTACTATAAAATCTCTTTTATTTTTGTGTTTGTTTTTATGTATTATTTGTGTGAAAAACATTATAAACCTATTACAGTACAGGACTTATAGAGGTGACTGTGTTACTTGGGTACCTAGGCTAACTTTGTTGGACTTATCGAACCGGTTGGTACATAGGGAATTTTGTTTGTAGGGACTCTGTTTGTATGCACAATGAACAGAAGGGCTGAGAAGTAATAAAGAAAATCAGCATCTGTGATGACCACAGTCATAACATTTAATTTCCAGTAAGTGTTGAGTGCTGGGCCCTGTTATAAAACTCAATGTGGATTATGGAGTTCTTGCAACTCCATAAAAGAGGAATTACTTATAATCAACATTTTGAAAACAAAATACCCAATACACAGAAAAACTAAGTAAGGTCCAAGGTCACATCCAGCCACTAAGTGGTAGAGACAGAGTTCAAACCTAGGAAGTCTGGATTTCAGACTCTTTTAATCCTAAACAGTATACTGTACTTCCGTCCTTCCTTCTGACAGCACCTAGCAATATGCAAGCACCTGTTTAATGTCGATTTCTTTTGTGGCTGCATGAACTGTATAGTCTGTGGGCTTGCAAAGAGTCAGACACAATTGAGTGACTTTCACTTCACTTTGTGGCTGAAGAAGTTTATATGTTGAGAAAAAATCCTTCCGGTTCAATCATGAATGAGTTAAGACCTAAAGTATGGATTAATATTACATTCTTTTCACCCAACTTCTTTCCTTCTGCCTCCTTATACACTCTTCCTCACACTTCCACTGAAGAGAATAACACAAGGAAAAAATCTCCAAAGGAGTTAGTCCCTTTCACATGACTCTTGCTTCTCTGTCTATCCTTTCCAAAGGCAGTCCTTACTGGAAATAACACCCCCAAAAAAATTTTTAACAGCATTTAGGAAATAAACAACATTAGAAGTCACTGGAAAAATGAGCAGGAATCAACCTGCAAGACCCAGAGTGAAAGTTGAGTTTTGACTAAGCAAACATCCCACATATTATGGAGCCTATTAGGCTGTTATTTGTCAGCGACTGCCTCACCAAGACTCTCCTTAAGACAATTTGTGAACATTCAGAGGAATCTCTTTTCTAGCCCATCACTCACCTCAAGGGAAGCTTCAAGTGCACTTGAAAGTTACTTTAGTTTTTGTCATTGCTGTTGTTTTGTTTGGCGGGAGGGTTTGGTGATGCTTACTTAATAAAAACTCTCAAAATAGATGTGCAATGTTATTTTTCTGAACAACACATTTTGGTCTGTACCACTTGCCACTATTACCCATTATTCTTATTTTCCAATACCACCCCCCCCAATTTTTCCTTCCATACCATTTACTGTTTATTATTATAGTGGAACAGGAACAGGTTCCAAAGACAGGAAGCAATGAACTTCCATCTTATTTCACTCCCTAGTTTCCGCTGTTGACAAGTGAGTACCTTAATTTCTCAAAACTCTGTTCTCCCTACTCTGTAAAACAGAGATAAGACCACCAACCTTTGTTGACTATTCGATGAGATGATGCTTGTGGAAACACCTGGCTCATAACAGGCAATCAGTACTTGTTAACATTCCCTCTGCCTCCTCACTTAAGTCAGACCTTCAGCCTGCACATTTGAGAATTCCAACAGCCTCACACCCTCAATCTTCCCAGTTGTCCACACACCCTACCATACTGTCACACACGAACTAGCTGCAATCATTCATTTCTGAGTCAGCAAGCCTTAAATGGAGCCTCAACACAAACAGAATGACAAACGCACCAAATCTACTCTAAGGATGACCCAAATGGGGGCTATTGCCATGATCTGAATATCTGCAAAGTACTCTGATTCCTTGTAAGCTCCTTATCCCCAGGCCCTATATCCCAGACACCCCTCAACTTATCTGCTCAACCAGTTTCTTCGAACAATCAGATGTGGCCCATTCATTTCCTGTGGTTCCCCTGCCTCCTCCATTCCTGCCTGCAATGCCAGGGTGGTTTTTAAAACAAATGAGAATGGCACTCAAGAAGCAAAATGAATTCACTTAGCTCTGTGCTCCCTTCTCCCTTGCTGTTATTTATTTTTGTGTATTTCACTAGAAGCAACATTTGTCAACATGGCAGCAGAGAAGCCGCAAGCCAGGGAGAATTGTTTTTGTATAAAACAAATAACTTAAGCAGCACAGGAGCGGTTTTGAATAAAGCTGCCATATGAACGGCCACAGAGTGCAAAATGGTGAGCCCTTGCGTTGGCTGCAGCAGCTGCTTCAACACCCAATGAAACAAATACTTTAGAGGGGAAAAGCTGAGTTGGTTATTTTCAGAGAGATTCAGAGAATTTTGATCGCATGATCCAGAAACAGACAAACTGGCAGAGTCCACAACAAAAAAAGATGAGAGAAGGAAGATGAAGCCTTCAAGAACTTGGCAGGGAGATGGAAAAATAGGGCAATGACAGCTAAAAGATGCAGGTTTCTTTTTGAGGTGATGAAAATGTTCTAAAACTGTGATGACAGCTACACATATCTGTAAACACAGTAAAAGGCACTGAATTGTATATTTTAAATCAGTGGTCCCCAAAACTTTGTCACACCAGGAACTGGTTTCATGGAAGACAATTTTTCCACAGATTGTGGGGTAAGCAGGGGATATGAGGGGACTGGAGATGATTCAAACTCATTACATTTATTGGTCACTTTATTTCTAATCTAACGTCACCACTGAATTTACAGGAGGTACTGATCTGTGGCCCAGAGGTTGGGGATCCCTGCTTTAAATAGATGAATTAGATCTGATAAAGCTTTTGGAAGGGGGATCCCCACAGGAATCTGAGTCAGTATACAGGAAGGGCATCCTGAATCATCCTCACTGACATTCAGATGCTCCAAACGTACCCACCTCATCACTATTTATCAAGCACTGGACTAAGTACACACTAGGTATACCATATAGGCCACTCATTCAATCTAAAAGATATTCCCATTTACAAGCGGGTAATCGGGGGCTCAGACACTGAGGTGAGTTTGCTTCTAGTCAAGCACCTGTCACCAAGGTCCATGTTCTTCCCACCACATCCCCACTCCTCCCGGCCCACACAATCACGTCACTGAGGAACAAGGAATGTATGCCCCATCCGTGATTGTTTTTCCAAAATATCTTGCACTTACCTCTAAGCAAATTGTTTTACTGAAAGTTAACTTGTGACAATAACTCCCTGATACACTCATATTTCCCTCTATTCTGAAAAAGACACCAAGAACAAGCTTTCTCTTTTTGATGACATAATTTTCTCTAAGAACCTAACTCAATCCGTTATGCAAAGCGAGCCTTGGGGACTCCCAGGACAGTTGGGGCCACCTGGTTGGCCCAAAGGCTATTCTTTTAATAGCTATTATTTCTCCTTTCCCTGTGGTCAATAAGAGTTCCTTGTATTGTCTAGGTATCTTCTGAATATAAAGGCTCTCTTTCAATCCCTAGGGACCAAGGACTTCACCAGTTACTGCTAAACAGAAGTAAAAGTTCAACAGCTTTGTGACAGCTGGTTGTCAATCAATAGCTTTTTCCATTTTACAACCAGGTCTTCAAAAGATGAGGCTGCCATACAACTGATCCGTGGATGACTGGGACTTTATGACAATAACAATGATTACTGTTAAATGTGACTTTTATGTAACACTTGTCACTTTTGCAAATCACCATGAGACACCAGCTTTTTTAAAAAACTAGACATGTGGTCTCCCCACACATCTACCTTCCAACCTACTTCATTCCTCTGCACAAATGCCTTATCTCAGAAAGCCTTCTTCCTAACAGTGTGTGAACTTCCTGAGATAAGGACTCTAAAACCCCAACCACAGAAGGATATTTTTAAAGGGAACATGATCTCTTCCTCCCAAGCTGAGCTCCTGATGACAAGAATCCTGTCCATAAAATTCAAGGTTCCTATTAGGGAAAACACATTCTTACAAGAAACTCTAAGAAAAATCCAAGAAGTGCATCTTATTTAAATTGGAGTTGGCTGTGAAGGTTTTTAATTAGGAATGAAAGCAACCAACAATGATAATCCACCTATACTTAGCACAGAAACTCTGGTAAGTATACATATTTTATCTCAATTTTACAGATAGAAAATGTATCTTAACAAAGATATAGAAAATTAACACAAATACTATCTCTCCCTTTCTTTCTTTCTAGCTAAACCTCTCCCTGAGTGTCACTCTCTCACACACACAAGCATACTGAGTGGGAGGACTCAGGTTTAAACCTGAGTCTGTGTGAGACCAATCCAGTGCTCCCAGGAAACACACGTGGTGGTAATTCTCAGGCCGTGAAGCCAGACACCCGAATTTGAAACCTGTCTTTGCTACTAACTAGATGCATGATTATGAGTAAGTCACTTCCCTGTGTATAAAACAAAACTATTAATACAGATGACCCTCAGTATTCACAAATGCAGAATCCACAGATACGAATGGGTAACTTGAACAGACATGAACTTGGTTATCCAAACCACGGGGTGGGGGGAGGGGGCGCAAGGGGAGGAGGGGGTCTTAGAAATAACCCCCCATGGATATCAAGGGGCAACTGTACACCACAGGTTATGCTGGAAAAAAAAAACAAGATTATGCTTATAATGCTAATTCCAGAGCTTACATTTGGCAAATTATTCATGTTTTGTTTGTACCACATCATTCTATATGTACATGTCATGTTATAATAGCCAGCCTTTGCTAAGAACTTACCATGTGCAAGGCACCATTTTAAATGTGCTATCCAAGGTCACAATACAAGGACAAGCTGGGAGTCAAACCCAGGTCAGTTCAGTTCAGTCACTCAGTCGTGTACGACTTTTTGCAACTCCATGAATCGCAGCATGCCAGGCCTCCTTGTCCATCACCAACTCCTGGACTCTACCCAAACCCATGTCCATCGAGTCGGTGATGCCATCCAGCTATCTCATCCTCTGTCATCCCCTTCTCCTGCCCTCAATCCTTCCCAGCATTAGGGTCTTTTCCAATGAGTCAACTCTTCACGTGAGGTAGCCAAAGTACTGAAGTTTCAGCTTCAACATCAGTCCTTCCAATGAACACCCAGGATTGATCTCCTTTAGGATGGACTGGTTGGATCTCCTTGCAGTCCAAGGGACTCTCAAGAGTCTTCTCCAACACCACAGCTCAAAAGCATCAATTCTTCGGTGCTCAGCTTTCTTCACCATCCAACTCTTACATCCATACATGACCACTGGAAAAACCAGAGCCTTGACTAGACGAACCTTTGTTGGCAAAGTAATGTCTCTGCTTTTTAATATGCTATCTAGGTTGGTCATAACTTTCCTTCCAAGGAGTAAGTGTCTTTTTAATTTCATGGCTGCAGTCACCATCTGCAGTGATTTTGGAGACCCCCAAAATAAAGTCTGACACTGTTTTCCCATCTACTTCCCATGAAGTGATGGGTGGCTCAAAGACACGGCATCTAACCATTATTTTGCAAGGCAGAAACGCAGCAAGTTAACTTCGTAGGTAACAATATATTGATTCCTATCCACTAGAGCAATGGATCTCAAAGTGTGGTCCTTGGACTAGCAGCACTGACATCACCTAGGAACAACAAGGTATGAATAATGCAAATTCTTGGGCCCCACCCCTAACCTCTTGAATCAGAAAGTCAGGGTGGAAGAGGGTGGGGGGAGACCTAGCATTCAGTTTTAACAAGTGCATCACAGCCACCTGAAGGACTTGTTAAAACATAGACTGCTTGGCACCAACAATACATATGCTTAGGCTTCTGCCACAGGTAAATCTTAAGGATGCTCAAACGCAGAAAGGCCAACAATGTCAGGCTCTCCTGCCCAGGCTCTTCAGCTCCAAAGATACAGATTTGCAATGGCTGAAGTTGGTGTCCCATCTGTAGATGGGACATCATCTGAAAATTTGTCTTTGCCCCATCAACCCCATTGTCAACACAGCATACAACACCTACTTAATGCTTCCCCAGCACAGCTCTGGGTCTCACTCAACAAAAGCCCAAGTTCTCACGGGACCTACAAGGCCCTATGTGGTCCACAACACCTGTCCCCCATTCTGCTACCAACGCCCCCCTGGACTCCCCTCCTGTCTGTCTGCTCCACTCTGCCCCAGCCACAGCAGCACCCTTGCTGCTCCTCAAACACGGTATTAAGTCCTCACTTGGGACTCATGCTTAGCAGTCTCTCTTCCTGTCATTCTCCTAAGAAAAATTCCACAGCTCATCTCCTTTCCTCGTCAAGTCTTTGCATTAACATCACTTTTTAGGGAGGCCTTCCCTGACCCCACACCCCACTCTGAGCACTCACTCATTCCCAAATCCTGTGCTGTTTTTTCTCCATAGAATGCATCACTATCAGATATAACAGATATTTATTTACCTGCTGTGACTTGTTTCTCCCAATTAGAAGGTAACCTTCACAAGGGCAGACACCATTTTGTTTGCTGATGTATCATCAAACCCAAAAGGAAAGTCAGGTACATAACCACATATTTAATGAACAAATAAATGAGAGAATGCTGTTAATCCCAAATAGCTATCCCAAACGGCCAAATGTCATTTAAAAAAAAATGTGAATGTGGACATGGGGTCGCAAAGAGTTGGAAACAACTGAGTGACTGAACAACAACAACTGGTGGCCCAGTGGTTAAGAATCACCCTTGTAATGCATGCAACACAGGTTCAATCCCCGGTCCAGGAAGATCCCACATGTTGTGAAGCAACTAAGTCTGTACACCACAGCTATTGAAGCCTGCGTGCCCTAGAGTCCATGTTCTGGAACAAAAGAAGAGACTGCAGTGAGAACCCTACACCGCAACTGGAGAGTAGCCCCCACTCGCCACGATTAGAGAAGCCCATACAGCAACAAAGACCCACTGCCGTAAAAACATATATTTTTTTAAATGTTGACACAAGAACTGGCATAGTTTTGTCTTTTTTATTACCAGTAACACAACTGGACAAAGCAACTTCTAAACCCACACAGAATACTCAAAAAACCCATTTATTCAGAAGAAACACCATGTACCATGCAAAATGTAAGGTTACTCTTTCTAAGCTCACACAAATATTACTTCCCCCAAATGTAATTTCTAATTTACAGCTCCAAAATATAATCTATATTGGAATTTGCATAAAATTCAACAGACCTGCAGCAAGATATTAAATTTTAAATTTGCATGCAAGAATGACCAAGTAATATTAATCTAGCCAAGGAGATCGTGTCTCTAAACTTGAGAGCTTGCAGATGTAATGAGAAGAAAAATTGTACACTTCAATGAAAGCAAGTTGATTAAAATGCTCTGATGCAGTTTTAACAGTGCAAGGGAGGCAAACTGCATTTCAAATTTCATAACCTGGGTCCTGATAACATGAGACTCATTGCTTCCAAATAGGCTGGAAAATATTGGCATCTCTTCCATCTATAAATAGTAACCAGTGACAAAGGTAAATAGCCTAAGAGTTTGAATGGACCTCTCTGACCCTACATTCCCCGAAGGATCCTTTGGGTCAAAAAGATACATACTCAGCACTGGTGAACAGCAAACCAAGTGGTAATGTCTCCAACCTCACCAGTTGTACAGCCTTAACTTATGCACTGTGCATACGTGGGGTTTTTTGGTTTGTTTTGTGTTTTTAAACAATGGGAGTTTCTTGCCTCTAAAACACCAAAAAGAAGAGGTAAACTACTCAGTAACTGGTTCTGACACAACTAAGGTGATGGCACTAAAAAGAGAAGAAGAGGGACTTCCGTGGTGGTCCAGTGTTAAGAGACTCTGAACTCCTAATGCAGGGGGCCGAGGTTCAATCTCTGGAAATAGATCCCGCATATGGCAAGTAAAGATCCCACGTGCTGCAACTAAGACCCAGAGTAGCCAAACAAATAAATATTTAAAGAGAGAGAAGAAGAAGAAAAACAGATGTTTAAGGACTTTAAGACTCTGCTCTCAAGAAACAGCCTTGGGAGGGCAGCACTTTGCAAAGGGGTTCCACGAGAAGAACATGGGTGCTCAGCAGGTTAACAGCCCAAAAAGGGATACTTGAACTTTCTGAGGAGTCTGTCAACAACGGTTTCATTTGTTTTCAATGGGTATTTGGGGCAATATTTTGAAAGAATGCTGCTGCTCTACAAGCAAGAAAATCACTGGTCCAATGGAATGGATCCTCAAAGAGAAGTCAGCTGATAAACAATCAACTGCTAATCCAGGCATGGTGCCTTTCTGACTGTGCAACTGGGCCTCTAAGCCCTTCATATCAGTAAACTCCACTCCTAAATATGTACTCAAGAGAGCTGAAAAACATATCGACACAAAGGACTGTATGTTAATATTCACAGCAGCTTTATTCATAACAGCTTCAAACTGCAAACAACCCCAAAGTCCATCAACAGGAGAATGGCTAAACACATTATAGCACATCCATACAACGGGACAGCACACAGCAGTAAACAGGACCAGACCACACCAAACACATGGACCAACCTCAAAATAACTACTCTGAGTGAAAGAAGCCAAACGTAAAAGAGTACATGACATACAATTCCACTGATATAAAAACTGAAGAAAACCTTAATCTACATTGACACAAAACAGATCAGTGGTGCCTAGAACCTGGTGTAAGAATGGGAGATTAAGTGTGAATGAGGAAATTTTGGGGTGCAATAGAAATGTTGTATCTTGATTATGGTGGTGATTCAATTCTGAACTCAGGACTGTATACTTAAAATGGGTCCCTTTAATGCATATGAAAACAAAGTTGAAAAAATACATGTCCTACATAACCCATGAAAACGTTACTAAGGAACAAATGAGGAAGGTGACATGTGAAAGCTTAATACAACATGCACTGAGATTAAACAGGTAAAGGACAAAAATATACCACACAAGCATTTGTTTATACAAAAGCCAAACTTATGGCACAGGAGTCCTGATCATTAACAATGAGGATGGTGAAAGCTTAAGTACTAGCACTTCTTTTATGCCAGGCACTTAAGATCTTTACATGCATCAAGTCCTCCCAACAATCCTATGAGGAAGGAAGTATTACTATTTCCATATTATAGATGGGGAAACGGAGATGCTAAGTGATTAAGTAATTTCCTTCCACTTTCACAAGTAAAACTAGAGCATATAATCTTTGAATAAGTGAACGAAGGTCTTACAGGTAGCAAAGTACTAAGCGTGGAAAGCTATTTTCCCACTAAGGACAAGTAAATATCAAAGTTCAGCCTCCAAGCCAAAGACACCAGTTCGCAGAAGGCCTTCCTAGTCCACAGAATAGAAAGTCATGCAGCAGACACACCTTCTTTTCATGGATTTGGGTAATAGGAAATAAAAACAGAGGCAGAGCAGAAGAAAAGAAAAGTCAATATCATCTGTTCGTAAAAATCAGAAAAGTGGTTCACAAGGAACTAATAGTTTACAATGTTAACTATTAGTTATCTATTACTATGTGAGGCTTTATTAGGAGTTTTACATGTATTCTCATGCAATTTTCATAGTAACCCTGAGAAACAGTATTATGATAACTACTTTATATGCCAAAAAACCCCAAATCTTAGGTAAGATAACCTGCAAAGGGTACTTATACCTAGCAAGTGACAGAAACCACAATTGAATCAAACTTTATCTTTGTAGCTAGTAATGTTGCTTATTAAATCTACTCCCATCCAAATCTTAGTGAAAATGCAAGTTTTAAGGAAATAACAGGGAAAAAAAAGGATAAAAGTATAGATAATCCAACTAAATCTACATTGTCTCAAATTTGTTCCAATATTTTTCTGAGAATGCAAGAGCCACTGTTATTTAACAAGCAAACATGCCAGGCACTGTGCTAGGGACTTTAGATATGAATTCAAGTAATCTTCATAACAGTTTTACAAGGAAGAAAGAGAAAAGCAACTTTCCACCTAGAATCATGTGGCCAGTCAAAGTTCCTCTCAAAATATAGGGCAAAATAAGGATATCTTCGATAACTAAAAACAAGTATTTACTACTAATAGACACTCACTAAAAAATATTAAAGAAATTGTGAACAAAGACATTGGTAACCATATCGGTAAATCTAAAACACCACCTGTAAAAAGGATAGCAACATCTAATTTGTGTGTTTATAAAAAGGTAAAACTAAAATATCAGATTTATTTCAGAGAGAGAAGTGATCAGACTTTAAGATTGCTTACTCACATTATCCAAGGGGATTAAGGTATGGATGAACTTTTCAAGGGAAACTAGTAGCAGAGTATAAATGTAAATCTTTAAAAAAAAAAAAAAAAACAAGTGGGACCTTCCTGGTGGTCCAGTAAGAATATACCTTGCAATGCAGGGAACATGGGTTTGATCCCTGGGCGGGGAACTAAGACCCCACATGCCTCAGAGCAACTAAGCCTACTCACTGCAACTAGAGAGTCCTAGGACCACAAGGAAAGATCTTGCATAACACAGTGAACATCCCAAGTGCTGCAACTAAGACCTGACACAGCCAAACAAATAAATTAAAAAAAAAAATTTTTAATTTTGGGGGATGATGAAATGGAGTAACACAAACATGGGGGAAATGGTGGTGTCAGGATTTAAGCCCGGATGCCAAGCTCCCAAACCAGCTATAAAACATTACAAGCACACAACAAGTAATCAGCTCTCAGCGAATCATACACACAAGTCCTCAGGCAACAAGCCTAAAATTCCTACTTGTCATCCTTTCTCAAAACTCACAAACACTGAAGATTCAAGTCCTCAGTGATCACCTCTATTCTAATACCGATTCATTGGGAAAGACCCAGATGCTGGCAAAGACTGAGGGCAGGAGGAGAAGGGGATGACAGAGGATGAGATGACTGGATGGCATCACCAATTCAATGGACATGTATTAGAGCAAACTCCAAGAGACTGTGAAGGACAGGGAAGCCTGGTGTGTTGCAGTCCATGGGGCTGCAAAGAGTCAGACGAGACTGAACGACTGAACAATGACATTCTATACCCACTTTTGGACTCTACACAGGAAATCTTTCCAAGCAGGTTGGTAAGTCAAAGAAATGGTAACTAGAACCAGAATTTTTTATAGCCAAAATTAGTCAAAACTCCATCACTGTTTTTAATTTTGGGTAAAAATTAACGATCCACTCACAAAAGCCCTCTCCTTCTCACATCAAGGGAACAGTGTTAACCTCACACCTTGACTCTCTTCAGCGCTCTCCTATCGAACACATTTTTAAGTATGTTTTTGTCAAGAATCTTTAATTATGTGTCACAACTGCGTCTTCCTTTCTTTCAGTTGCCTAAATTTTGAACTGCAGGGTCTTGGAGGTAGAGTAAATAAAGATAAGCTCTTGTCAGTCAGAGCTGGCTTCTCTCCCTCCCGTCACCTCCTCTGATTACCAGTTCCAAATGCTGCCAATCAAGGAAAATCCTGCACCTCACCTGTCATTCATGCCTGTCTAAATGATGCCGGTCAGACTTCATTAGGAACAGTGTCCTGATCAAAAGCTACAGCCAATCATGTCCACAAAACACAGAAGCAGCAGCTGGTCTTGTCTAGCTGGTATCTGGCATAATTCCCACTCCTGGAGGGTGAGAGCAGGGCCAGCTACACCTCCCCAGGGCCAAAAAGACAGCCAGTCGCATCTCTCGCACATTTCAGGTTGCTATAAACTACATCTCTTCGGTTGATTTTGCTCTCACCTCACTAGCCCACTAAAGGTAGCCTCAGACTTAATTATTAAGTCTTCCGAGCCTCGAAGACGACCGGGAATTTAGCAGTCCTCTCCTTCATTAGCTGGTTATGCCACTAAGGGATTGAAGCCAAGCTGCTGATTTATTTCTGATCCTCCAAAGTGCAGGTTCACCCCTCCCCCAAACACCCCCCAACCACACAGAGAACATACAGCAGCACCATTCTACAAATCATCACATCATCCACTCTCTCTCAAAACAGACCACATAGACTACATCAAGGAAATACTAAAGAATTAGCCCAAATCTGAGAGTAAAAGCCTCAGAGACCTAATTCTTTAAACTCAAATGTTTATTACTGTTCTTTATGACATTTGTTTAAATGGAAGAAACAGGTAGAGGACTTTTTTTTTTTTAATGGAGCCACTAAACACTTAAAAAAACAGGAAGATAGAAACTGAGTAGAATTTGGTTTGGGTGATTGTTTTGTTTTCAACTGGTCATGTCTTTACTCTCTGGCTGGACTATCCTGTATGTCCCTAAGGGAGGGTGCAAGAAACTGTGCACCCAAGATCCTCCATGCCAGTCATGCTCTGAAATCCCAGATGTGTGCACCATGAGAAACCTGGCTGTGTCAACATGCAGGTGTGGAATGACTCAGAGGTGGGCCGTTCATACAAAAAGGCATTTGCCTGGGTTCAGAGTGAATCAGAAGTTGAGTTATTAGTAAAAGAAGTGGTTATTTAAATATATGATTTCATCCTAAATAAATCTAATGGGGGAGAGAATTTGCATTTAGCTGCCTAGAAAATAACTCCATTACTTCACTATTGATATCTGAAGAGTATTAGCAAGATAAGGTTTTCAGGGTAACAGAAGAAGGTGATGTTGGCTGATTGTTGTCCCACTCACCCACATACCCCACACCATAGTGGCTGCCTCCCCCTGCCCCAGCCAAGATCATAATCTTGGTTTTACACCATATTCCTTTTACTTAGGGCTTTTAAACAACCTCCACCCATCCAACCCCCAGGCAAGAATCTAATAAAACATTCCATCTTAGAAAGCTTAGCAATCCAGTACACCTAACAAAACCACCCAGAGACACCAGAGAGCATCCTGCACGTACATTCATAACTGCAGTGTATTTAATTAGGAGAATGCGAAATAAGAAGCCATTAATAGCAGCCCTCATCTCCCTCCTCCACACTGATTACCAAAAGAACAGCAGCAGCTGAATCACAACTAAATCCTATTCACAAGGGACCTGGGGCAACAAAGAGGAAAAACCCTTTACTGAGTAGTGCTTCTCCGGGAAGCTGCTTTAAGTTGTTTTGATTCCAGTGTCAATCACGCCCGCCACAAACCAATAAGCATGTATAACACAAGCAAAGACTAGATCCCGCCCCTCCCTCCCAGGGTTCAGCACAGCACACCCAGCATACTTAATTGCCCTGTCAACCAAACTGCTACCTGCAAGGGCCCCGAAGGAAGCCCTGGGTCCAGAGACACACAGGCTGAAACGTTCACCCTCAGAGCACAATCGGTATCAGTCAGAAGGTGGAACCGCTGGCCTCAGGGCAGACTACTTGTGAGCTCTCAGCAGAAAAAACCAACCATGTGGCGCTGAACAAATGTTTCACACTCTTTCTGCCTCAGTTTCTTTATCTGAAGCATAATTGTCCCCTGGAGTTAGTGTGGAGTCAAATGAATTAAATCACAGCAAGCACCAGGTGTGGGCTTCCCAGGTGGCAGCAGTGGTACAGAACCCGCCTGCCAATGCAGGAGACGTAAGAGACATGGGTTCAATCCCTGGGTCAGGAAGATCCCCTGGAGGAGGACATAACAACCCACTCCAGTATTCTTGTCTGGAGAAACCCATGGACAGAGGCGCCTGGAGGGCTACAGTCCATGGGGCTGCACAGAGTTGAACAAGACTGAAGTAACTTAGCAAGCACACTAGGAAAAGCACCTACCGTCGTGTGTTAATGCATACTCTCTCCCTCCTCCTTCCTCCTCCTCTGTCCACATATAGAGAGGGTAGGAGAAGGATAGGGAAAGGAAAGAAGAAGAAGCGGAAGATAAGAAAGAAGAAAACAAAAAGCTTGATCTAAAGTATGTGGCTTAGATACACAGATGAGAAACCCAACAGCGGCCCCCACAGCCCCCCGCACTGAAATGTACCCCATCCCAAATCTGTAGGTCTCCCCTTTTCAAACTCACAGCTTTCTCCTCCTGGCTTAGCAGTGGAAAGACCAGAACTCCCCTCTGCTACAAGAAACCTCAGCAAAAAATTGTTAAAAGAGTTTCCCTAAACCCAGTATTTTGAGATCGGTGAGCAACCTGTGAATTCCCAAACTTTCTGCAACTTAAAATTAATCTTCTGGTAGAGAGCCAATGTTTGCAATTTGATTTGGCAAAATATATCCAGTTAGGATGTTCTCTCAATGTAATTAGCAACGCACTGTAAATGAGTAGTTTAGTTATTGACAATACCTATTGCAATTTAATTTTAAATGTCAAAGACTTATTTGGATTCACTATAACAGGGTTCTGATACATTACAAACAAGTATCCTACAACAACAAGATGGATGATGAAACTAAGAGGGTGACGGTGGAGGAAATCAACAGGACTGTACAAGTGTCTGCCTGCCAAATACCCCTATGTAACTATGCCTAGGGGGCTTCCCAGGTGGCTCAGTGAAAGAATCTACCTGCCAATGCAAGAGAAACTGGTTCAATCCCCAAGTCTGGAAGATCCCCTGCAGACAGAAATAACAAACCACACCAATACTCTTGCCTGGAAAATCCTGTGGACAGAGGAGCCTGGCGGGCTACTCTGTTGCTGCTGCTGCTGCTAAGTGGCTTCAGCCATGTCCAACTCCATGGGACCCCACAGACGGAATCCCACCAGGCTCCCCCGTCCCTGGGATTCTCCAGGCAAGAACACTGGAGTGGGTTGCCATTTCCTTCTGCAATGCATAAAAGTGAAAAGTGAAAGGAAAGTCGCTCAGTCACGTCTGACTCCTAGCAGGCTACTCTAGGGGGTCGCAAAAAGTTGGACATGACTTAGCAACTAAATAACAACAAACTATGCCTGGAGCAGGGCAGGCTCCTTCTCCCAGGTGCAGGTTGGGGATTCAGGGAGTGTGTCACTGTCACCATCTTGTCAACTGACGCCTACTGTTCCTGGAAGGACATGAGTACAAACAGCAGGCCAGTGTTAGACAGGTGACCTTGAACAAGGTAGGTGACTTTGATCAAGTTATTTACCCTCTCTCTTCCTTAATTTCTTCACCTATAAAAGTAACATATTGTGAGGACTACATAAAAAATAACATATATAAAAGCACTTAGCACAATGCCTGTCACTTGATAATAGTTAAATAAATGTAGGCCTCTCACCATTAAGTCAACCAAGTTAAAATTGGTATTACTTTCTTAAACAGCAAAAACAAAACAAAAAAACCCTCACACATTATAGCAGGGTGTCATGAATGCATGTGTCAGTAACACAGGGCTCCAAGTAAAGCAGGTTTGGCCCAGATAATAACTGCGGTGGGGTGGTGGCCTCCATGGCGCCGCAGGAAGCCCAGCCCTCCTCTCCAGCCCATCTCTTGTGCACACCTGCTCTCAGCACCAACTGGAACTCAGCATGGATCATGCCTCTACTGCCAGAATAACCCCAAATCTGGATTTTAAATGAAATTTCCTAAGTTTTAAATGTTGACTACTGCCTCCAAAATATCTGAAAATCAAATAGGTCCAATGAACCATACTGTGTGGCTGGACCAGGGGTGTGTGGGTCTCTACCATCCAGACTAACCCACAGGACCTGCCTGAGTAAAACCCATATCCTAAGTTTTTACTCATTTTCCATGGGAAAGCCTTACCATTGACCAAGTCACAGAGTGACCCACAAAAAGTCTAGAATGTTCTCTAAGTCACAGGCCAAGGAGTGGCCAAGCCTGCAGCAGATGCCTCCTTGCTGACTTTCAGCCTGCTCACCGAGAAGGGAAGTGGATCATCATTTATGAGTTGCAAAGGTGATATAAAAAGGTAATCAGTTTTAAGCTGACACTGGATAACACAAGGGAATTTATATCTTCCCTAAAATAATTCAAATGCATTTCATGCATAATAGCGGGCAAGGATAAAGATGAAGTGGTAACACTTCAGAGGCTCCACAAAATATCCCGGCTATCTAGGCCATAAGCCTACAAAAAATTCTCACTTTTCTCCATGAACAGGACCATACCACGACTGAAAAATCATAGGAAATACCCAAGTCAAATCATCAGCCAATAGGCTTCCCACTTTGCGTGCCTGGGGAATTTCACTCTCTTCCTGATGGGACTTTGGTTTACCACGATTTCTTTGATCTCCTTATTCTCCTTTGCCAAGTATGTTTCGGGAAGGAGGAGATGAGAGCCATGGATTTAGGATGGATGGCATGGATAATCAGATAGACAGGCAGTTAAATGAGAAATCTCCAGGACTATAAGGGAGAGGGGGAAGGTTCACAATGTACCTTCTTAGATAAATTTCACCTTCTTCAACATATGCATGTATTCAATATTCACTGAGTACCCACTAGTGACAGGTGTTGTTCTAAGTGCTGGAAATGTAGCACCAAAGAAACAAAGTCTGTGCCCGCGCAGAGTTTATATCCTTCAGATCTGAAACTTAATCTTCAAGGCAGACACCACAGACTTTCTGGGTCAGAAAGGATCTTCGCACTCTTCTCACTCAGTACTCCTGAAAGCAAGATACAGACTTCCTCCAGTGCTTTCATTAATGCAACACTTCACTAAGCCCCGCCTTCTGAGTCACACCTATGCAACTGTCTGTATCAGCAAACCTCACAATCACCCTGTTGGGGCAGAGAGGGGGACACCCACACAGCCGCCTTCACTGAAGAGAGCTCACTCAGTGCACTGCAGGCAGCTCCCAGCTTCTGGTGAAGGGTCCCACTAGCTTCAGGGAGAAGAGAGGCTAAAGCTGCCTAGGCCTCTCAGCCTGCTTCCAGTTGAGCACCTCCATTCTCCTTCTCTTATTACCTGGCTGCCTAAGTCAGGTTTCTTTGGAAATCTGAAATCAGAAAAGAATAGTTCCACAGGGTACAAATAATCTGAAATCAAAGCAGTATCTCATGAAGGCTGCAGGCCCACTGGCCTCCTCTATTACACTTGTTTCTTCTATTTACCATCCACTTGTTAGTCCCAGGTCTGCTCTGGGGGGACCGCCAGAAGTGCAAGCCCTCCTCCATAGGTTAACTCTCCAAGAGTTTGAAGAGAGCACCTGGGTTACTTCCTCTCCTTCTCAGGCCTGACCCCCCAGTTCCACCATTCGCCATAACAGGCTTGGGGTATCTGCCCATTCAGATGCCTCCTTATTCCTTTACCATTATTACTGATATAAAAGTTACTGGGTTGGCAAAACAGTCCATTCTTTTTGGCCAACCCAATATATGCTTAAGAGTCTGTTTGGGCAGTGATACTGTTCTATATAAAAAGTTTTTGCAGAATGCTCTACTTATTTGACCCCTCACAAAATCATAGTAGGTGAAAGCTTTGACAAAAGAAAACTGTATTCTATAAATTATCCCTGAAAACCTGGAGCTTTGGGAGGATAAAATGGAGTTGTCTGAATAGCAAAGGTACTTGATCGTAAGAGTCAGATTTCCAGGTCCTATCCCAGACCTGTTGAATCAGAATTTCCAGAGGGAGATGCCTGGAAGTCTGCACGGTTAATACAACCTGCATACGGTTATTTATTACATAAATATTTTATTACTAAAATGTCTATAAAATCAAAAGACTGAAATACAGAAAAACAATACTCTCAAAACTTGCATGTTTAATAAGAGGAAGATTTTTTATGACTTGTTCCCTCTCATTTGATGATAGTACATTGGTTTTTACTTCTCCTTAAACCTGTCACTAGTTCCCTCTGCCCCAAGCCCCACTGATAATCAAAGCAGAATCTGGTTTATAGAACATCCTAGAGATTCCTCCATTTGGAAGCAGAGAATAAAAATCAGTGTCTCAGACAGAGACTCTCAACTGAGAAGATCTCAATTTATATAAAAATCTTCTCAAAGCCCTTATAATCTCACTGACCATCTGTAGCACAGAAACGAATCCTGGAATTAGTGGTACTAAGTGGTTACATAGCAGTAGATACTCTGGAGACTTTAAAAAAAAAAGAAAAGGAAAAGAATTTTCTGTATTGCACTTGAAGAAGTCAGTTAAGAAACTACCATTACAGGGAAACCTCCTAGTATGTAAGTACTCAAGACATTACAGAACAACAACAAAAAACTTAAAATATCCAGCTTGGTCACAATGGTATACGTAAAGCCCAGATTTCTCCAGCCATGATGTATAATAGGATTCCCACTATCTAGACCTTCATTATGTCCCTCATCCCCAGTGATTCAAACTCTATGGAGAAAATAGGACTCTATTTATTTTGAAGCAGATTTAAAAAAAAAAAAAAAAAGGTCCTCAGCATCGGCACCAGAAGAGACTTTTCCCCTTACATAAGACCTTTAAAAAAAAAAAATGAAGAGGAGCAGAGAGTTATTATTGGCACTTGATCTACAACATCAGAAAAATGGCAGCCCTTCAAACTCCACATGTGGAAGAGCTCTTCATTTTAAGCTGAAAATGGGGAATTAATTTTCAAGTCTCTTGTCTAAGAGACAGCTTTTAAAAAGGTATTAACCTACATTTGGAGATTAATGCAAACACAGCCATCTTGTTTTAGTGGGTACAATCCAACTTTTATTAAGACAAAGACGGATTCAGAGTAATTAAGAGCTTGTCCAATATCCAGAATTTTATGACTCTAAATATTAGCGAAGCTGGCATTCTTACCAGCTTTGCCTCAGAGCTATTGCATTATAAATCCTCGGTGGTAATGAAACACCAGCTAAAAAGAGGTTGAATAAGTCTCATTTAAAAAACAACTTTCCCGCGGAGAACTATCCTTACTTTAACATAATGTATAGCCCCTGTTAGAACATTAATACTACTGGGGAAAAAAGTGAGTGGTTTGGGATTTGCTGCTAAGGAACCCCAAAGAAGATAAACAAACCACAGGAACTGTGTTTTAACAACAGTGAATGTTGAAAGACTCCCTGGTACCAAAGTCTAGGAACACTTTGCTGACTGGGGCAAGAAAAGGACAATGGACCCACACTTGGGATGCATGGCAGTTTACCTGTGAGGCTCATCCTTAACACTGCCTGCTGTTTACACAATGAAACAAAGGCATGGATGCGGTTTTGATTTTTTAAAACCTTTTAAAAACATCCCAGTGGGGTGCTCTCTTCTGCTACCCAAATATTTTTTTAAATGGTGTCAGGCTCCAGCCTTGACTACTCCCTTCTCAGAGAAGGTTCTACTAGGTCACCACATCCAAAAGTCTTTACCAACTGAACTGAGGGGACACCTGGGAAATACAGTCAAAATATTGGGTCATCGCTGTTTTAGACTCCTAGGTTTAAGGTTCCTAATGCAAATTTCTTCTGTACTTAAAAGGCCATAAAGAGTTAATCACATAGGGACTACATCACGGTTTTACAAAAACAGTTTTCCTCTCTGTTCTGTTAACAAATTTGCCACCCAGTGACGACACTGATGGGCATGCCAAGGATTCCTATGCTCTAGTCCCCAACAGTTATTATCTGAAAGCCTGTCATCTCTACCATCTTGGGAGGGAAATGGCATGTCACCCGTGGGCACCTCACCTGAACCAAAGCCAACTCTCCATATCCCAAAAGTATAAAGAGGACCAGGCAGAACAGAGTAGATGAAAACACATCCGGCCCTCCATAATTAGCAAAACCCACGCTGCTAAGTAGAACTGACTTTGTTCTTCCCAAAGACATCCTTAAATGGAAACTAAAGTCCAATCTATATTCAAGGAAATAGCACTCTCACCTTTTTCTATACACTAGGCACTTCTCTGCTCCGTGAGAAACAACATCCTCTTCCTTCAGGCACAAATATTAAGAGCAAAAACTGTGCCAAGAAAAATAAATTTATATTGAAGCATCATACCTTCTTGGACTATTCAATGATACCGTCAGAATATAATAAGTTGTCTCTTAGGGGATGAAGGAAGGTAGCATTTTCCAAAATGAACAAAGAAATTTTTTATTAAATATCTTCGCTTTTTTTTTCTCTATAACATGACTACTTTCTGTTCAAGAGAGAAATGGAAACCTAATGTTTGGGCCTTGTCTATTGAAATCACTCAGTCCCTCAGTTATGTCTGACTCTTTTGCAAACCCCACTGGAGCCCACCAGGGTCCTCTGTCCATGGGATTTTACTGGTAAGAACAATGGAGTGGGTTGCCATTTCCTTCTCCCAGGGATATTCCCAACCCAGAGATCAAACCTGTATCTCCTGCATCTCCTAAACTTGACCACAGGCAAAATCTCAACATCATCATTTCTAAATATCAAACTGGAAATACATATGTATATAAACCAAGAACACACAGAACACAGAGAAATACACCTGTGGTCGACCACAAAAAGAAATTCTAAGGGAAACGAGGCTGATTCAGTCAGTCTTACACAGAGACAGCATCCCAGTGTTTACCGAGCCTCCACCCCTCCAGATTGACCACAGAAATCACACTCCAAAAGCCATATTTATTTATAGATTAACTTTATTTCCTTGAGGTAGGGTTCAATCACTGAACCTGCTCTGAAAACCTATGTGGAACTATGTCCCACCTTTACAACAGCAAGAAACAAACACTTCAAGGCAAGGTAATCAGGGCCTTAATGAGCCTGCCGTAGCACCATCCATGACAATTTGCCCCCAAATAACAATTTTCACTTTTTCAATGAACATATCTTAATACTGAAGTTAAGAGTTGTGTCCACTGCCTTCACATCTCTCTCCAACCCCAAAGAACATACACTTTTAAGCATCAACACTATTGAGCTAGGCACAATGAGGCATGGGGGAAAACTGCAATTTGTTATGCAAAGCATGTCTTAGCACTTCAAGTAATCCTCACAAAGAATCTGTTACCTATTTTATAGATAAGGAAAGGGTGGCCTTGGCAAGCCAGAGACTGACTTGCCTCAAGTCACTTAAACAATAAACTGTAGAGCTAAAGCTCTAATAGTGAAGGGTCTGGACCCTGTGTCACAGTGCTGTGTACAAGGACAACCCAGCTGAGTAAGACACAACCTTTGTACTCACACAGGGTTTCAGAGTTAAATTTGGATAAGAAAACACTGGCATAAAGATGCATCACAAAGGCCAACTAAGTGTACACAGTTGTATAGGTACCTAAAAGGAAATGAGCTCTTGAGGTGACAAGTAAAAACTCCATGGAACATTTAAAAATCCATTCTACATAAAGCACCCAGATTCACAAATGAAAACCACCATATTAAAGGGCTCCAAAGGGGATAAATGGTACATAAAGGTTAGGTTGATAAAGGTAGTAAAACCAGCTATAATTTACTCAGCACTTGCTGTGGGTTGAGCATTTCACAAACATTTTCTTACTTAATTAAATGACTCATCAAAATTATTCCCATTTTATAACTGAGGAAGCTGAGGTTAGAGAGGTTAAAATTACTTCTCCAAAGTCACATAGTAAGCAGCACAGCTAAGTTAAACAAGCCTTTCTGTCAAAGCCCATGTTCTCAGGCTGCTGATCTGTACTGCTTCCAGCGTTTATATTCCCCCAAGTCACTAAGTACTCAGATCAGGGGCACATACTATATATTTCTGATGGACATCCTCAACTTGCAAGGTTTTCTATACTCAGGTCCCTAATATCCACAGACAATAAGGGTAGGGGTTAGCTTCAAAACTCTCCAAAGAGCTCAGGTGATCTATAACTACTGAGAAAAATCCAAGAAATGATGGTACACATCTTCAATCAAAGGTTACAGCTATTTGGTATTTTAAACACTTCTAGCTGAGATTCTTAACAGTGCTTAAGAGAAGGCTTAAGTGCATTAAAAGGAAATTCTCTGTACATTTGTTATTCTCATCCCAGCTTTATAGATGAGTAAACACAGACTTGTAGACATTATCAGAAGCTGAGATAGGAATTCTGACTGTTTCTATTCCTCTCCCAAGGCTTGTGAATAAATAACACAAGCTCCTGGTTTAACCCAACTTTCCTCACTGTACTGCAGGTGAGAAGAGGGTACATAAACCAACAGACACTCAAATGGATTCAGGAAACGCCCTTTAATTAAACCATAAGAAATATTAAAGGGTAAAAAACAAAACTGGTGTTAGATCTTTGAACAGATGACAAGTTTGTTCATCCTAGGGTAATAGAAGCAGTCAAAACAGAAAAAAACTTCAACCTCATGTACTCCTTTTTCTATAATGAAAAACTAAAAAGTTACAAGCCAGATAAAGTATTCATGACAAATATTGCAAAGGATTAATATATATATGTGTGTGTATATATATATATACATAAAACATAAAGAGTTCACATCAGTTAAGAAAGAATTTCGATTCATAAACCTGTAAAAGGCAAACATAAACGGAGCTCAGTTAGCACACAAAAATAAAGGGAAAGATAGTTTTTTAGAGATACAGTTATGAAAAAAGTTTAATACCTTTTTATCTCTAAAAATGTAAATAATTACATTTTAAGGCAAGTATACTTTATATTGCTGATGATAGGATACAATGTAAAAATAGTAAACACTATGAAGATACTGCTGTGGTTAGTCACTCACTCGTGCACGACTCTGTGACCCAGGGACTGTAGCCCGTCAGGCTCCTCTTTCCACGGGGAGCCTCCAGGCAAGAATACTGGAGTGGGCTGCCATTCCCTTCTCCAATAAAGATAGTAGACCCTGAAAAAATCCTTAAAACAAAAAGCCACTCTGTTGTTATTCTACAAAAGAGAATCTATCAAAGAAATTAAGGAAGAGAGTCCTACATAGTAAAAATAAGCTCTTTGTGGTATAACAACACAAAATTGTAAGTGCCCAGCATTAGAAGAGCATAATGGCATAATCTGATATACTATTACACAGTTATGAAATTATTAACTAAGAAGGTAGTATGGCAACATAGGAAATTACTTTTCAAATGTTAAAAGAGAAAATTATTTGTTAGGATTCTACCACTGTAAAACTGATATCTGCCTTACAGACAAATCCTAGAAATAAAAGTATTTAAAAAGAAAAAAGTGGGCTCCCCTGGTGGCCCAGTGGTTCAGAAGCTACTCTGCAATACAAGGACATGGTGTGAAGCCTGTTCTGAAAGACCCCACACTGCAGAGTCACTAAGACCGTGCACCACGGTAACTGAAGCCCATGTGCCCCAGAGCCCTTCTGCACTACAGGAGAAGCCACACAATGAGAGGCCTTTACACTGCAACCAGAAAGCAGCCCCTGCCTGCTGCAACTGGAGAACGCCTGAGTGCAGCGACAAAGACACAGCACAGCCAAAACAAGCAAGCAGGGCAGAGGAAGGTTCCTTAAAGAGGAGTCAGCGAACGTTTCTCCGTCTTTACAAAATTGTTAATAAAAGAAACATGCATTGTTAAATATGATGGTAAACAGAGAAAGTAAAGCAGCTCTACTCCTACCCTCTGCCCACCTGCCTCCCTGCCTTGAAGAGAATACGTTTGTGTGTCTGTGTGTCTGTGTGTGTGTATTAACAAAGGAGTTATAAGTTTGCTAACACCAAAGCTCTTTCTCGCCTAATATATCTCACCCCTCACAGAGAACTGAGGTTTTCAGTTGGACATGGCATAATTGAAATCTATTTAGAAATAAGAAAACAGTACAACTAACATGTCACACACACAAAAACACAAATATATCATCAATACTTGCTTTCTGTGTGCACTGTAAAATCCAGCTTACCAAAGGATCTTTCATGCTGTTTCCACTAGAAAACACTCAAAAATCAAATGTTCATCTGAATTTTTTAACATCCCGTAGCAGGTAGATACTGGCTATTTTCTAGAGAGGATTTTCCATAACACTGAGCAGAAAGTTGAGATTAAAGCTCTGCCAGTGATGACTGAAATTAATTCTCTACAGCTGTTTAGGGAACGTGTATTTCAGAAAGAGGGACTCAGCTGACTAGCTTCAAACTCTCTTCAAGAAGGAAAATGTATTTATTAAAAAAAAAAAAAAAGCCACAAGCAAACACCTACCAGCCCACATAGCTTATATGTTCCCAAAGAACAGCATTATTTGATTGCAACTTTTTGTCCCTCTTTTCTTCAAAGTCTTTTGGGGAGGCAGCACTTCTGACAAAACTACCTGCTTATGGCAAGAATAGATGAATCAGTGCTTCCATAAAACATTAAAATTTAAAAAGACATAAAACCTTACAAAAAAGAAAAAAAACACAATCATTTCAGAAGGTGCCTACCCAGTTCATTATTATACAGATTTCACAAACATTTCCCTAATCAAGGAGAAAGATGTTCTATAGTTTACATGCTTTACCAACCAAGAGCATTCTTTAGGTTTCCAGTCTCTCCTTTTTAGGCTAAGAGTGAGGAAATCCTGAGTGACAAGACAGCACTTCAGCAAGGGGACTACATGTCCCCCAGGGAGAGAGAATAGCTTCTCACTACCCTTCCGTTCATGCCTATTCAATTCTCCCTCTCTCCATAAGTACTGACAATCTCTTCCATTTGGGGGTCCACTTGAAGTCCTACACATGAATCCCACTCCAGTAATCTACCGAATTTCTTTTTAAGGGTACCATATTAAAATCCTATTAGCACAGGAGTATCCCATTAGCACATAAGTACTCAATCTTTGCTGCATTTGGAATAACTTAGTGAGTTTTAACAAATACTTGGATTCAACCTCCAAAAGATTCTGATTTAATTGGCATGGAATATGGCTTGAGTATCACAGGGACTTTTTATAAAGCACCCAAAGTGTTGGTTTTTTTTAAATTCTAAAATTTTATATGAAAAGCAAAGAAGCTAGAATAGTCAAAACAATCTTGAAAAAGAACAAAGTAGGAGGATTTATACTCTAGTGAGTATAAAGCACAATAAGCAAGACAGGGGTATTGGGAGAAAGACAATATGTCAATGGAGCAGAATAGAGAGTCTAGAAATAGACATAAGCAGAAACAGACTTAAAAAGACAACTGATTTTCAACAAAGGCACCAAGGATATTAATTGGTAAAAGAGAAGTGATTTCAAAGAATAATGCTAGAACAACTGGATAAATGTAAGGGGAAGAAATGAACCTCAACTCCTCACATCACAAACAAAAATCAGAGATATAACATAAACCAAAATATAAACGCATATAAATGTAAAGAAGAAGACATAACCTAGGTTAAGCAAAGATTTCTTAGAGAGGACACACAAGACTCAAACATACAAGGGGAAAACAAGATAGACTAAACTTGATCAAAATTTAAAATTCCTGCTCATAAAGACACCATTAGGAAATTGTCTAATGATGCCTAAAGCCACAGACCAGAAGATGTATTCATATTACATATATCTGACAGAGACTATACCAAAATACATAAAGAGCTCCTATAAATCAATAATAAAAAGAAATCCAACTTAATTTTTTTTTATTGTTTTTGCCATACAATGCCATGATATCACCATGGGTTTACATATGCTCCCCCTCCAGAACCCCCGTCCCTCCTCCCTCCCCCCCAGGAAATCTCGATGCACCAGCCCCGAGCATCACTCCTGGGCTGGTGATTGATTAGATATATGATAATTAACATGTTTCAATGCCATTCTCCCATATCATCCCACCCTTACCCTCATCCACAGAGTCCACGAGTCTATTCTATACATCTGCGTTCCTTTTGCTGTCTCGCATGTTGGGTTCTCGTTATCATCTTTCTAAATTCCATATATATGTGTTAATATACTGTATTGTTGTTTTTGCTTCTGGCTTACTTCACTCTGGATAATGGGCTCCAGTTTCGTCCATCTGAGTAGAACTGATTCAAATGAATTTTTTTTAATGCTGAGTAATATTCCATTGTGTATATGTACCACAGCTTTCTTATCCATTCGTCAGTTGATGGGCATCTAGGTTGCTTCTATGTCCTGGCTATTGTAAACAATGCAGCGATGAACATTGGGGTACAGGTGGCTCTTTCAATTCTGGTTTCCTCGGTGTATATGCCCAGCAGTGGGATTGCTGGGTCATATGGCAGGACTATTTGCAGTTTTTTAAGGAACCTCCACACTGTTTTCCATAGTGGCTGTACTAGTTTGCATTCCCACCAACAGTGTAAGAGAGTTCCCTTTTCTCCACATCCTCTCCAGCATTTATTGCTTGTAGATTTTTGGATTGCAGCCATTCTGACTGGTGTAAAGTGATACCTCATTGTGGTTTTGATTTGCATTTCTCTGATAATGAGTGATGTTGAACATCTTTTCATGTGTTTGTTAGCCATTTTTATGTCTTCTTTGGAGAAATGTCTGTTAAGTTCTTTGGCCCACTTTTTGATTGGGTTGTTTAGTTTTCTAGAATGGAGCTGCAGGAGTTGCTTGTATATTTTTGAGATTGTTTGTCCATTGCTTCGACAATCCAACTTTAAATGGTCAAAAGATTTGAACAAACACCTCACAGAAGAAGACAGTGTTCAACAGCACTTAGTCATTAGGAAAATGCAAATTTAAACATAATGAGATCACCATTTTATACCCACTAGAATGGCTAGAATTAAAAAGACTAGCAACACAAAATATTTTTGAAGATATGGATTAACAAGAACTCTTGTGCAATACTGGTGAGAGTGTAAACTGGTACAATCACTTTGGAAAACTGTTTGGCAATTTCTTATAAAGTTCAATACACTCACATACTTTATGACCCAACAATTTCACTCCTAGGAATCTAGGCAAACTAGGAATCTAGGACCTATGTTACAAAACAGCAACCCTTATATAATAGTGCTTTATTAACAATGGTCAAAAGAAACAGCTCAAATGCCCACCAAAAGAGAAACAGTTAAACAAATAGTTGCATATCTAACACAACAGAAGACTTGGCAATAAAAGAGGAACCAAGTCATACAACAACATTGAACAACCTCAGAAATATTAACAAAAGAAGCCAACACACAAAAGTACATAGTATATGATTTCATTTTTATGAAGATCAAGAGCAGCTGTGATGACAAGAATCAGAACACTGGTAGGAATGAGGAGACTGACTAGAGGTGAGGACTAAGGAACGTTTCAGGTGATGACTGTGTTCTCAAACTGGGCTGGCACATGCATATTTGTCAAAATTCACTGGTTTGCACACTTTAGGTTTGTACATCTTACTACATGCAAACTGTACCAAAGAAGTTTATGATCCCCAGGTGATTATAACTTGCAGTTATTGATAAACTGAGGACCCCTGCAGGGGGTAGGAGGAAGAGGGGGCGAGGTGATTTCAACATCTCTCCCTAAACCCTTCCCTCATTTGCGCTCTCCATCAACCAGCATCGCAATGATTTCTTGCATGAACTAACACTGTATGTGTGTATTCTGTATTTTCATATAACACCCTGCCTACTACACCTTGCTGCCCAAATTTTGCACATATACTGTATGGCAGCAGGGTACTGATTAACTGATCTGATCATGGTACTTCCACATTACAGTGTATATCTATTTCAGGAAACACTGAAATCTGGGAGAACTAGCAACTATTTCCAACATACAACTCCCATAACACACCTTCTCAAATCTCTTCAAACAGTCCTCAAAGAGCCTGCACTCTGCCTTTCATTTGCGGCTGCCCTTACGATAAACCCAGGACTCCAGCAACACTGTACCTAATTACTTTCAGGACCTGAAAAGGAGGCAGGTACCTCCTGAGGCTAGTCTCCCTCCCTGGTCAACCCTACCCATCTATCTACATGGATACTCTTTCTCGCCTTTTGAAACATCATTGTCAAGTCACCTCATCATTGTCAAGTCGCCTCCTTCGTGAAGGTTTCTCTGATCTCTCTCCAAGCTGCAAACGCCCCCTCTTCTATCCTCTCCAAGTACTTAATGAGCATTTCTAGCATATGAAGGCTATGTGGTAGGTGATCTGCTGGAAATAATAGCATGCCTATCACACTCTCCTTTCTCTATTTGCAAGATAATCATGCTTACTTATCAAACTTATGTACCTTACTCAAGTGGACTCCATGAGAGCAGAGGGGACCAGCACTATTTTAATGGTGGTAAATTCTGGTATACAGGTAGTGTTTGGTATATTTCTATTGATTTTACACATAAATTAATAACTATACCATACCACCTTTCCCCTAAAGTCAGCTGGGACAGAGGACAAAACAAAAACAAACCAAAGAACTGCACAGGAGTGTATTTTAAGTCTGTGGTAAAGATTTACTTGGGTATTACTGGGAACTGTCTAACCAAACCTAACAATCCTTCTCTTTGGAATATCAAAGTTTAAAAACATTTCAGTTCTTTTTTCACTGCATCTCAGAGGCAGTTGGCCGCTTCAGAATGAAGCTGAACATCTCTTTCCCGGCCACTGGCTGCCAAAAACTCATTGAAGTAGATGATGGATGAACACTTCATACCTTTATGAGAAGAGCATGGTCACAGAAGTTGCTGCTACTGCTGTGGGTGAAGAATGATAAGGGTTACTTGGTCCGAATCAGTGGTGGGAATGACAAACAGGGCTTCCCTGTGAAGCAGGGTGCCTTGACCCATGGCCAAGTCTGCTGCTACTGAGAAAGGGGTGTTTCTGTTACAGGCCAAGGAGAACTGGAGAAAGAAAGCACAAACCTGTATGGGGTTGCATCCTGGATGCCAATGCGAGTGTTCTCAATCTGGTCATCGTGAAAAAAGAGGAGAAGAACATTCCTGGACTCACCGATACTACTGTGCCTCGTCACCTGGGGCCCAAAAGAGCTAGCAGAATCTGCAAACTTATCAGTCTCTCTAAAGATGATGTCTGCCAGTATGTTGTGAGAAAGCCCCTAAACCAAGAAGGTAAGAAACCTAGGACCAAACCCCCAACACTCGGCATCCTGTTACTCCATGTGTTCTGCAACACAAATATCAGCATATTGTTCTGAAGAAACAGCATACTGAGAAAAATAAAGAAGAAGCTGCAGAATATGCTAAATTTTTGGCCAAGAGAATGAACGAGGCCAAAGAAAAATGTCATAAACAGACTTCCAAGAGACAGAGGCGCTCTCTGAGAGCTTCCACTTCTGAGTCCAGTCAAAAATGAGATGTTCTAAAAGTAACAAACAAATAAGATCAGATGTCAAAATACTGTTTTTATCAACTAATTTTATAAGGAGGCAGTTGCTAGATACTTACATATCCGAACTGTAACAAATTAAAATTCAAAATAATGCTACAGGACTTCCCTGGTGGTCCAGTGATTGGGAATCCACTTGCCAATGCAGGGGACACAGGTTCAGGAAGATTCCATGTGACTCGGGCAACTAAACCTGTGTGCCACCACCACTGAGCCTGCACTCTAGAGCCCAGGCTCTGCAACAAGAGAAGCCAGCACAGTAAGGAGCCCGAGCACCACAACCAGAGAGTAGCCTCTGCTCTCTGCAACTACAGAAAGCCTGAGGGCAGCAACAAAGACCCAGCACAACCTAGATAAGCAAGTAAGTCTTTTTAAAAAGAAAACATTATAAAATAATAACAATAATAATAATGTACACATCAAGAAGGTGGAACAGATGTCTTCTCTAGATATATACCCCCACCAGTTATTTCTCTCCAACCACATCCTTCATCCACTTACTCAACATTTCTCAGGTCTGTATATAGTTGACAGTAATAGTCACAGCCCAAGAGGATGATTTGGAATTATTTGTAAAGAGGGCAAAAAAGTTACCACTGGGGGATTTTTGGGTTATTAATATTTATCCCTAAGCAGCAGCGCTCAGTCAGATCTTTTTCATTCAGCTCAGCAAAACAAACCAGAAAGCTAACCAATTCTGTAACCTCGAATCCTGATGTGACAGTTTTTGCTTTCTGTGCCTTTAAAAGTGCAATGTTTTCATTTCCCTGCAAAAGTGCTGATCCAGAGAGCAGAAAACAACAGCAGTCCCGTGGATATCATTTGTAGGGGAAAAAAGGAAACATGAGAGATTAAAGAGACAACTCCCTCAAAGGCCAGTGATGAAACGCTTCATGGTCTTTTGAACGGAAACTTCTTTGAAATAACGAAAAAACAAAACTAAAGGTCCACACAGACCAAAGTCTACAGCAGGTTGTTCTGCAACAGTCCTGCCTCTAACAATTCTTGAAAGCCATGATGTGGTGAAATCACGGAGTCTAGAATAGAAAAGGAGTCAGGAAATCTTGTAATCATTTTACAGCAAAGAAACTGATGGTCAGCAAAGAAACAGGATTCACCCATGGGGATGTAACATACAACATTGGTGGCAGGTCAGGGGTGATGTCCAAGGTGGTCTGACTCCTCCAGTTGAGAAATTTCTTTTCGCCATCATCATCAAGCTCCCTCGCTGACTGACACTCAGAAATTCCCTGGAGACCCCTCTCCTGCTTGCTAGGATCAACTGCTTCTGTAGTTTCCTCTTGTGTCCCAACCACCATCCCATACCACTGTGCTGAAGGCATCTACCCTCTTTCCAGGTGATTCCCAGATACTCCGAGAAGCTCAGCTTGTCTTTTACAGCTGCCTGAGGTGGTCAACTGAGATTCCTTATCCATTTCACTGAACTACCATGAGAATGTAATGAGCTGTTTCATATACAAGGCCAGTGGGTTGGAATACTGAAGCTTCCAGAGACTACCCCCTACCCACTGAATCATTTCTAGCACCAAGTCACTTTCTGACACAGCAGAAAGTGTGGTTTTGCCAGGCTTTCTTGCGAAGCCTTAGAACTGCCAATGACTTATGAGGAAGCCAGGAATAACATCCACTAACATTTAAAGAGCATGTATTGCAAGCTAGTCCTTGAGCTCAATGATCTACATGTATTTACTGTATATTCCTCACAAGCACCCTAGAGCAGGTGCTATTACTATCCCCCATTTTACAAATGCAGAAACTAAGTAACTTTCCCCATGGTCACGTAAGTAGTAAGTGGGAAAGCTGGAACTGGGACCTAGTTCTAAGACTCTAGGAACATTACTTAATATCAGACACTAAGCTGTTCTGTCCTTTGCCCAAGTTTAAACTCTACAAAATGGACATATTTCAAAGCAATCCTTAACATTTCTTTCTTCTTCCTTATCCAAGTGAAGAAAGCACTCTACAATGTAGAGTATCCCACATATCCTCAAAGATCTCAGGGAGCTATGCAGCCTATCCAACACTCTATATTAGACCACAGGTCAACTACTCTGAATGACCAAGGCTGAAGTGCTGGGGCGGGGGGGTGCACCTACAGGAGCTGCTGCAAATGAGGAGGACAATTCAGCATAGTGTCCAACTGCCTGGTACACAGCCCTTTGGAACAAGAACTGCTGCGACCTGCAGGTTCATCCCAGGAGCACATCCGACACGATCAAATCCTCCTTTTGCTTCTGCTCTGCAGTAGCTCTCACCAACTGGTGACACAGAACGTGTTGTGACACGGAGGCTGTGAGCAGCAAAAAGTCGCTCCTATCCTCTCTGCTCTTAAAAATAACTGTGCAGGCCACCTCTTAGAAATGGTCATGTTTTCTCAGGGTGCGAGTGGCTCTGATACTTTGTTGACACCACATTCCAGGAAAAACACAATTCCAGATCTATTTTCTCCATGTATGTTTGTTGGCTGGGTTGGGGAAGGAAGGGTGAGTATTTAAGATCTACTCTCCTCATATCTATTTCTATTAAAGGAAAGGACTCCTAACCTTACCCAGTATTTATAAAAGGAATTCATAAATTTCCCCAGCAGTATACTTTGATCTGCACTTTAACAATGTGAGCATATCAATAAAGTCTATTCTTGAAAGAGAAACAGAAGTGCAGGTAAATGAACTGTGCAAGGCCATGCAGCTGCTAAAACATTAGCTAGAGTAAGAATTCCTACCCATTTGCCAAGGGAGTTCTCAGTTAAAAGTTTTCTATTCTATGAACCAAAATGGCCTTCTCTTCTCCTTTTGTCCTCCTCCTCTCCTTCTGGTAAAGGGCTCAACTTTATCCCTATGGAAAAAACTAAACAGTTACAAGAGCTACTCATCTTCGACCTTCAGCTACTACCTATATATACTATATCATCATGCATCCAGTAACAAAAGAAACTGCTTTTTATTCTTCTGTCCTTCAATGTGGAGATCCCAAACTTTCTCCTGCATCCCAAGGTTCTAAAAATCACATCTAGCCCTGCTCTACATCCTCTCTCTCTCTCTCCACTCTTCCCTCTTCTAATCCCTCCTTCATGGTATCATTCAGATATTGATTAGAGTTTTGGGCTCACCACATCCCAAAAGGTAGAGTTCAAACTCAGTAACTTCCCCAATCAGATTTCGACTTATGCACCAAATGTCTTTCCCAACCGCACCTCCCACCCGTGTGTCAAGTTTTACCACATACCTGCATTCCAGCAGTCAAATCAATATCATTGATGGATTTCCAAACACAAGACTTGTTTCTAAATCTTTGCAACTGTATTTACCCTCTTTTGTCAGTCTACAACACTCTTCCTGGTCTTGACCACCAAAACAAAACCACTCCAGCTCCAGTCCTGTGATGAATTGTTTAGTCTCTAAGTCCTGTCTGACTCTTTGTGATCCCATGAACTGTAGCCCACCAGGCTCCTCTGCCCATGGATTATTTCCCAGGCAAGAATAGTGGAGTCGGTTGCCATTTCCTTCTTCAGGGGATCTTCCTTACCTGGGATCGAACCCATGGCAGAGGATTCTATACCACTGAGATACCTTGGAAGCTCTCTGTGATGACTATCCTCAACTTATTTCTCAAAGCTCATAGCACTCTGTGCTGAGGTCATCAGGATAATAATTAAGTAACATCTTGTAATACAGGGGAGCAACCGATTCCCCTTCTCATTCCAAGCTTGTATTATAGAGACTCCCTAAAAATCCACTCCACAAATGTGTATGGATTAGGAGCTGGGATCACAGTAAGCAAAACAAAATGTGTCTGAACTCTCATGGAACTTAATTCTACTAGAGAGAAAAGGAGAAAATATTTGTTTTCTACCTCGAGCATAATAAACTTAGAAATGAGTGCTGAAAAGAAAGGTACAGCAGAGAAAGGGAAGAAAGAGTGCTTGTTTCCGATTATTAGGGAAAGTCTCCTGATAAGGACGCTTCTATCAGAAAACTGAATCAAGTGAGGGAAGGACTCTTGAGGGTAGGACCACCTGGGGCAGAGTGGAAAGTAAATGTGACAGCCCTGGGCAGAGCGCACAGCTGCAGGAGAACCCGAGCAGAGTGGCTTCAGGGGGCAAAACCCCCTGGAGCTGGCACCAACGCAGCACCCTGCCCACACCTGGCCATTCTGAATCTGCTTTGTTAAGGTTCCCTGCTGCCATCCACTGTGATGACTGGATGCTCTCCTACTGACCGTAAACACTGCCCACAGCGTGCTGGCCTCCTCTCATGGCTGCTGGCAAGTCCCAGCTCCTCAATCTTAAACAGCTTCCTCATGCTGAACTCCATTTCACCTTCTTTGGGTTTCTTCTGAATTAAGTCTAGAAAATGCTGTGGTCTTACTTCCTCCTTCTTCAAAACATTTCATAGCCTTTTCTGCAGCAGTTCCCAAAATATCCTAATAAATCTCCCTGTAATACACTGGGCAGCCTTCTCCTTCTCCCATAATAACAGCAGAGGCTATCTGACTTCCTAAGCAGAATTTTCCTTCCTAAAAAGCAACATATCTGACTTCTTACAAAATTCTGCCCATTTTTTCCCCCTCTGTTACCCTAAAGCTTAACTGCCTCATGTCTCTACAATTATTTCATTTCAAAGAAAAGTACGTTTGTTTAAGCAAACCTAACATATGGACTTATGAATTTACTCAAAGGATAAATTGGGCATGACTTTGGTTATAAATGGATTTTTCACTTTCGAAAATGATTCATAATATCATTACTATAAATGGCAAGCTCTCCTATTTCATCCTAAATTTAGGAGTTGATTTTCACACAAATCTTTAAGTACACATTATCAGGTCAGGTGAAGTATATGTGTACAATGAGATCTTTCCAAGAGCCAGGCTTGGTCTCCCATCATATATTCTTGGGAATATTATATTTAACCACTACCAGTTTGGGTTGATTTATAATCATTCTATTGTGAACGGCTATATATAATTCCTAAAATGCATGTTTCAACATGAAGATATCTAAAAGTTTAGTAGCTATAAACCCATCAAACCAAGCAGCCACCTTCTCTCCTGGCTGAGATTCCAGACTTATAATTGTTCAGGTAGCCAACCCATATGTTTCCATTTTTCTTATTCACATTACCATGCCAAATTACTTACACTGTTCTCTGCCACTTCTTACAGAACACTTCTTGGACTTTTTCTATGCTCACACTGTCTGATCATCAATTTGCATGTCAGTTCCTTTTAATTGGATTCCATCCAACCAGAATTACAGCTGCCTCTCTCTATGAAAGAATAAAGTGATTTTTTCCTTTAACAATGCCAGGGTCCCTACCAGGGAATCAAACTGTCACTCCACTTGCTATTAATTATCCTGAGCTACGCCACTGTTTCCCTTCCTTCATAAAGCCCTGAACCATATTCCTTCCCCCCGTGATTAACAGCAGTCATGATGATGCCTTACATCCAATGAGCCAACACAAGAGAGAAATCCAGGCATCAGGCATGGGTGACAAGCAGTGACAAGGATGTTCTTTAAGCAGAACATTTCACTAAAAGCAAGTCTCTTATATGAAACAAATGAACAGTGAGGTTAAAGGCTTGTCTTATGCATTTCTAGGGCAAAAGATCCCTCAACTTCCCATGGCAGTCCACTGTACTATCTCAACCCACGAAGTTAAGACAGGTTTCCTGACACCTAAATTTCTTCAGCCACAATGTAAGCCCGTGATTTCTTGTTTCTGTGATGATGGCAGAGATATTACCAGCCTCCTCTGTATAACAATTCCCCCAGCATTTAAATGCTCCTATTAAATCATCCTTCAGTCTCCCCTTCTTCGTGTTGTATCATACTCAGGAGAGGTACCAGGATGGAAAGGAGTCTCAAGATAGTTTCGTATGAGATCCAACTGAAGAAATCGAGATTTTTTTTTTTTAGTTTGAATACTTGGGGGATATGATAGCTGTCTTTAAAAAAAATTCTCAAGGGCTTCAAGTGTGAAATAGGAAATTACATTTATTCAATATGACCCAAGAGAGTAAAATAAGAAAGAATCAACAGACACCTGCAAAGAGAGGGACTTCCTCGCAATATAAAGCAGGAATTTTCTAACAGAAAAATAGAGCTGTTCAAAGAAGATATGATCTCCCAAGGCAGGCCCATTCCATGTCAGCAAAGGTGCAACAGTCAGTTGGAAGAGATGTAATAATGTGTCTGCAGGCATCCACAGGCCAGCATGGCTACAACCATCCATCTCTAGCTTCCTTCTAACACTAGGATTCTATGAAACTAATTGTCAAAGGTTTAGGTGACTAGGGTTTTATCACAATGAAGAGGAGTGAGGTTTTAAGATAACCAGTGACAAGCCTTCCACCACTCATACACAAAGCACATACTCACAGGAAACAATTCATTATACAAGAGAGAGGGGGAGAGCTTTAAGTAATTTCATTTGATGGGGGAAATGAGCAAAAAATTTCAAAAAACTCTCTCCTACTGTGGAGGGGCTTCCTGGTAGCTCAGAGAGTAAAAAATCTGCTTACAACACCGGAAAGCTGGGTTCATTTCCTGGGTCAGGAAGATCCCCTGGAGAAGAGAATGGCAACCCACTCTAGTATCCTTGCCTGAAGAATTTCATGGACAGAGGAGCCTGGCAGGTTACAGTCCTTGGGGCTGCAAAGAGTCAGACAAGACTGAGCGACTAACGACACTGTGGAGGGTAGAATAACGGCCCCCAAAAGATGCTGAATGTCCTAATTCCTGGAACCTCTGAATATATTATATGACAAAGGGGACTTAAGGTTGTAAATAAAATTAAGGCTGCTGATCAGCTGATCTTAAAGGGATCGCCCTGATTTGTCCAGGTGGGGCTAATGCAATCTCAGAGAAAGAGGAAGATGTGACTCTGCAAGCAGGAAACAGAGATGGTGTCATGAGAAGGACCTGACCTGCTATTGCTGGCTCTGAAAATAAAGGCAGGATGATAGGCTAAGGAATGTGAGAAAGTGCTAGCAGCTGGAAAGGACAAGGTAAAGAACTTCCCCTGGAACCGCCAGAAGGAATACAGTCCTGCTGACACCTTGCCTTTAAGTCCAGAGACTCCTGCTGGACTTCTAACATACAAAACTGAAGATAATAAACCTGTGTGGTTTTAAGTCACCAATTGTGCGGTAATTTCGTTACAGCAGCAAACAGAAAAATAATAGACCCACCAAAGATTGTGATATACCCAGAAAGAATGAGTAATATTTGCTGAATAGTTTGAAACAATAGGCTCTAATACCGTTCATCAATGGTAATCTTTGTCTTTTATGAGAAGTATAGAAATCTTACGAGAAGTGGAAGTCTATCCAAGCCGACATAAACCGCTTTAACAACCAGCCTTTAGGTTCCATATTTCATGTTCATGTCACGTACCTGGCACACTCAATAAATTTTTAGTGACTTAAATTGAAGAGCCAAAGTTCAAATACCATTTTTGGACTCCTTTGCTGCCAAGAACAAAAAAAGACTCTCGTTTTAACCAGTGCATGGCTATCATTTAACAACCTCACCCAAGAATTTAAAAAGTGGATGAACTCCTTCCAACTGCCCTCTGTTTAGCTTCTATAGTTAGCAAAAACTGGGACACTGTGCACATGGGGGTACATCTGAGAAACAGAGCCTTTTCAAACAAGCATCTGTGCTCCCTGCTTCGAGAAGGAACAGCTCCAGATTACATTCCAGAAGATCTACTTCCACCCCACTCCCAAGTAGAAATGCTACTACTGTGGGTATGGCTCCTTCAATCATAGAAAACCGTTAAGCAAATAGCTAAAAATCATCACTTTCTACTTTTATTCTGCTCCCTTCCATCCCCTGGTCAGCATCCTCCACCAAGCAGAAAACACTGTCCAACTTTCCTGTCCTCATTTCCCCTACGAGTTAAACAGTCAAGCATGGTGCTATTCCTACCAAGGAGCAAGCAGCTGAAATGCTGTCAAGTTTCCACAGGAGGCCACAAACACAGAGTCATAGGGGCGGCTTTCCCATCCTCTAGTGCGTGCACCCACGGGGCAGGCGGCCAGTGTCACCCAGGAGAGCCCTGTTTCCTGGAGGCAGGCAGCTGCTCCACGGCCTCTGCTAATTCTGTGCTTGGTTCTGTTAGTGGCTGGGATTCATTAAAAGTGCTTATACCTGGCCCCATGGAAGTACAGCTGACCCCTGAACAACACTGCTTTGAACAGTGCAGGTCTATACTTATATGTGGAGTTTTTCTATAGTAAATATTGTACACAATCCCCAGTTAGTTGAACTGCAGATGTGGAAGAACCACAGATAAAGACAGTCAGCTATAAGTTATATATAGATCAGGTCAGTGCCCCTAACCCCCACACTGTTCAACAGTCAACTACATACATAGCTGTACAGTCTCTTGTCACGTTCCCAGTCTAAGCCACCATCAATTTTATTCTGACATAAGCCTGACTCTGTCTTCTATGGAGAGGGGCGGGGGGGGGGGACTTGGGATACAAACATTTAAAACAGATTAATATGCAGTCATGGAAGAGAAGGGACATTCTGAACAAATGAAACATATATATATGAATGAATATGAATATATATGAATATTCATATATATATATGAATATATATATAAATGAAACACACATATATACTTAATATTAGAAAACCTATATGTTCTAGAGAATTTTCAATTTAGAATTTTGGGAGCAAAAAGTCTAAATCTTACCACTGACAGAAGTCTCTCTTAGATCTTAAAACTTAAAAAAAAAAGAACAAACAAACATGAAACTCAAGTTCCCTGAGACTGGCAAAGGGGGTTATTTCCCTATGCACTCTCAAAATAGACACGATCTTGGGCAGTCTGTCAGGCCGTGCAGAGGTTCAGAGTGAACAGCCTAGAGCCAGATCGCCCTGATCCTCTCCCACCTCTAACATTTGCTAGAAAAACTGCTGATCCCTCTGTGCTTCATTTCGTTCACTCACAAAATGGAATAATTACAGTAACTACACCTCACAAGGCCATTAAGATTAAATGAGCTCACATACATAAATCACTTAGGATATTGCCTGGCAGGAAGTTAACTCCACCAGTTTACATAAGTGATCATCACCCCCAGTTTCCCCTCATGGGAAGCTCTCATCATGAGCTTTGGTCACACCATCATCTCTGATCAATGACCACCCTGAATCTAACAAGCCAACCCCATTTCCCATCTCTCCACTATGACCACCTAATCCGATCAAATATAATCTACTGAGTGGGAAGTATCTGTAGGTTTTGGCGGAAACAGACTGGCTTTCAGAAAGATTCCACTGAGAGTATAGCACGATCCTCCAACAACACCAAGTCTCAGGCTTTATTTTCCCTTTCTGTGAACTAAAGACCTCTAAGGAATCCTGCCACTGGAACACGGCACTTCACTGGCCTATGAATTACCTGCTTCCTAACCTAAAATATGTCCTTCATTGCTTTCCAGATAAGAAACATTGATAGTGCTTCAAGAGTCACCAATGTCCGCTGGGCTGCTATCTACCCAGCATAAAAAGTAGTTAGCTCTTCAGCCATTTATTCTTTTAAACACAGTTGGATTACAACTGCTCTAAACACTTCTGAAAGCAGTTTGCTTGTGCCTCAAGAAAAAAAAAAAAATTATATGAGCCAAAGAATGAGTTACATCAACTGCTTTAAAGTCTTTCACTGATGTTCGGTCTAAGCAGAGTTACCTAGGTAGTCAATGACCTCCTGTGGCTTGACTCCAAATGAAATTTGGCTTCTTCGGAAAAACTAAGGCAATGGTGAAAACTAACACAACTGAAATTATTAATAGGTATAATATAAATATGTCTCAGGAACAGCACCAAAGTCTCTAAACCTTTTGAATTAAGGCCATGTAAAAAGAGTAAGTGGGCTTCCCTAGTGGCTCAGACAGTAAAAAATCCTAAAGAAAGAGTAAGTATAAAATACATGTGAAAGTATGCTAAATACTACACATTGATGGAAAGAAGTCATAAAATATCAAAATAAACAGGAGACATACTGTGATCACAGAACAGAAAATTCAACACAGTAAAAAATTCTCCCCAAATTGATCTGTAGATTTAATGAAATTTCAATCAAAGTCCCCAGGAGGGTATTTTTATAGTTATAGATTAAATTATTCTAAAATTTACATAGAAAAGCAAGGGAACTAAATAGTCAATGGTTGAAAAAGAACAAAGTTTGAAAATTCATACTACTATATGTTAATATAAAGCTACGGTCATCAAGATAGTGTGATACTGGAGAAGGGAGAGACATACAGACCTAACAGAACAGACAGAATACAGAATAAAATAGATTCACACATTTATATATAGACAACTAACTTTTTATAAAGGTTCAAAGGTAATTCAGTGGAGAAGGGACAATCTTTTACACAAATGATGTAACAATTGGGTATCATAAAAAATTAATTTCAGTCTATACTTCACATCATACATTAAAATTTCCTCCAAATGAATCACAGACTTAAATGTAAATAAAATCCAACACTACAAAACTTCTAGAAGACAATGTTTATGACCTTGGGTTAAGCAAAGATTTCTTAGAAATGACAACAGAAATATAATCTACAAAAGAACAAACTGATAACTTTGCCAAAATTTTAAATTCTGCTCTTCTAAAGATATTGCTAATGTGAATGAACAGGCAAACCACAGACTGGAAGAACATATTTGCAAATCATATATCTGGCAAAATACTTGGATTCTGAATACAGAAAGAACTCTTAAAGTCAATAAAAAGAAAACAACCCAATTTTTAAAAAGTGGACTAACGATTTGAACATATGCTTCTCAAAAGAAGATATATGAATGACAAGCACATGAAAAAATGGTCAACACAGCTAGTTATTAAGGAAATACAAACTTTAACCACAATGAGATTCTGCTACATGCCTCTTAGAATGATTAAAATTTTTAATGTATTGGCCATATCAAGTGTTGCAAGAATATAGAGGAACTGGAACTCACATAATCCTGATGGGAATGTAATATGGTACAAACATTTTAGGAAACTGGAAGCTCCTAAAAAATTTAAACATATACATGCCACATGACCTATGCATTCCATTCCTGAGTAGTTACCTAAAACAAATGAGAGCATAAACTCTTGCAAAGATTAGTAGGCTGATATTCACAGCAGCTTCCTTTTAATAGCAGAAAATTGGAAACAACCCAAATGCCCCCAAAGAGATAAATGGATGCACAAACTTTGGTACATCCAAACAATGAAATGGTTTTCAGCAATAAAAGAGGAGTTATTGATACCCACTACTATGTGAATAAATCACAAAATGCTAAGTCACTTCAGTCGTGTCCAACTCTTTGCGACTCTATGGACTGTAGCCCACCAGGATCCTCTGTCCATGGGATTCTCCAGGCAATAATGCTTGAGTGGGTCTCCATGCCCTCCTCCAGGGAATCTTCCTGACCCAGGGATCAAACCCACAACTCTTGTTGTCTCCTGCATTGGCGAGAATGTTCTTTACCACTAGCATGCCACCTGGGAAGCCAAAATGATTATATTGAGCAACAGCAACAACAAAAAAAAAACTAAAGAAAAGAATACATAGTGTGTGAGATTCCATTTATATAAAATTATTGGAAATGCCAATTAATCAAGTGACAGAAAGATCAGTGGCTGCCTCAGAACAGGGAATGGAGAGGAGAAGCAGAAAAGAATTATAAAGACAGCATGGGAAAGCTTTGAGTGCTGGTAAATATGCTCAATTCCCTAAGTATGGAATGGTAACACTATGTCAAAACTTTAATATACTTATATGTGAAATTTATTGTATTATCAATTACATCTCAATGTTTTTTCAAGAATTCAAAAGGGAAAAGTAAAATGAAAAGTAAGAAGCATAAGATCTGCTCACAGTCTAATAGTTTATACTTAAATGGAGGAATCAAATAAATAAATAACTGTGGAAGTACCATAAAGATAGAGATGTGGAATGCTATGGACACACAAAGGACAGACATTATTCTGAACGGAAACTAAACATGATTTTACACAGGAAACTGAAGTACAGGTGAAGCCGGACTGATTAGATCTGTAAGGTAGACTGCTCAGAAATTCTGTTTATTTTTAAAAGTCAATCTCATCTTATTATCACAGCTCACTTTGTGTGTATTATTTCATGATGATTATGTTATATTTTAACTATATTTTAACTATATTTTAACTATATTTTAACTATAAAACCCCAGAAAAATACATACCAATGTATGCCTTAGAGATAATCATTCCCTCAGAGCCAATAATCATCTCTTGAAGGATGTCAGCAAACACAGGTTTTATTTTGTTCTGTACTCGGGAAACAGTGTACAACTCAAAGATAGAAAACAAACTAAAAATTTGGGTGTTTTTCCCTGTTTTTACGTGACTAGAAATAAGTTAGGGTAAAACTTACTACAAAAGAAGTACAGGAAATGCTAGTATAAATGGATTAAAGCAAATATCCTTAGACCCACAAGATTTCAAGTTTATTCTATACCAGTATAGACTTAATGTCCCAAGAACCATAAATAGTATTTTCCCCAAGGGAAAAAAAAATGTATCTCTAATAATTCTAATCTCTCTGCACAACAAAGAAAATCATTTAAATTATTAATCAAGACCTTCAAGGAACTCTAGAAAGAAGTACATTTAAAATAGGATCCTTTTTAAACACTGGAAAGAGGTACATTTAAAATAGGATCAATCCTTCCCCTATCCCTCAAAACCAAACAGTAATGACAGAATACTTGCCCTTTTCTTTTTCTCTGATTTTAACATCCTGTGAAGCATTTCTCCTGCCCAGTTCTAAATGCTAAGCTCCTTCTTAAACTATCATTTTCATGTTAAAAACTGCATGGGAGGGGTACTGGGCGGGGGGGGTGGGCGGGCGTGTGAAGGGCACAAACAGGCAAGGCAAAGAGATGGAGGGGCACAAACTACAGAGACAGATGGTGAACTTCAGCCGTGTCTGACCCTTTGCGACCCCATGGACTGTAGCCCGCCAGGCTCCTCTGTCCATGGGATTCCCCAGGCAAGAATACTGGAGGGGGTTGCCATGCCCTCCTCCAGGGGATCTTCCCAACCCAGGGATAGAACCTATGACTCCTGTGACTCTTCTGCATTGCAGGCAGATTCTTTACCCCTGAGCCACTGGGCAGTCTATTTTCCTTTATGTGTGCTAAATGGATTTCAAAACAAAATACACAAGAAAAGCTCAACCTCATTTTTTTAATATTGATTTTTACGTGTACACTAAATGACTCTTTTGTCCCATGGTCTCAGTCAGTATGCCATTCTAGTGCTGAGAAACAAAGAACAGTCCAAAACAGTCAATAGAAGAAAAGAAAGGATAAAAGGCAAGCATCATGCAAAAAAACCCACTAAGAACTGTATCTTCCATCAAGGTCAGCCCTGACAATCACAGACTCTCCCAAGGGCCAGCTCAGACTAATCTCACGGTGAGATGGTGGAAATGCCATTCACCAACTTCTGCATGCTGTGTGGTTCAGAAACAGATACTAACCACATCTTGTACCTGGAACATTTCCCTCGAGCTATTCTTTCAACAGACAAGAAATTTGGCCAGAGCAATACAGATTAAGTTGTTCACTGTCAAAGTCAAGCTGCTTTCTTAAAGATAAGACAGTACTTCTTTAAAAGGACTTCTCAGCTAAAAGACTGTAATTTGGAAATTTAGATTTCTGTTTCCTGTATATAGAGACAGAACACAATCAGGAACTCACATTCTCTAACTTTAGCTTTTTTATAAAAGCCTAAGGATGCTCTTAACTTATGGAGTAACAGTAAATACTTAAAGACCTAAGATATGACCCACTATCTAGGTATTATACCCACACCAGAGACTCTCCTAAAAGGATACTAAGGTGGAAGCCAGTCCACTGCATCCCAAGGAGTCCAGGCCAAAGCCTCAATCTCAGTTTCTTTAATTGCCAAATATACTTTATAACTAGAATATACAACCAGTAACAAGCTTAATTCTAACAGTGGCATCTAAATTGCTTTTGGAAAACTAGCCAACAACCTGTGGTATACAGCTTCAAAAGGATGCAATCTCATAAGCTAATTAAGATCTAAACCCTGACAAACTAGCTCTCACAGTGGTATTCACTTGCAAGCTGCTCACAACTAAGGTATATAAAAGGATAATTTAGAAATTACTTATGGGAATTAGGGGAATTGTTTAATTCGATATTGCTTTGGATCTTCCCACTATTTAGAGGACTGGCTTTCAAGAAGAAAAAGTCTCCCAAGTAGAAAACTTCAGAATCATTTGCTTTGTTTAAGTAATGTCAGATTCCTTCATACTTGAGTTGATTTATTTAGGTGAATTGGGAAGATTATGGCATATTTTTTAGAAATTTTTAAAGAAAAGAAAATTTTAAAAAGGAGGAAGATATTTTATATCATGCTACTGAAGCAATGACTTAAATTTGATCAATGAACACAGCTCAACAAGAATCAGGAGAGTTTTCTAAGAAATAAGGATTCATTTCTGCCTCATTACTAACTCCCCCACACTTCTCACCTAATAAAAGTCAGAGTTCTGGCTTATCTTATTTAAAGAACAAAAATCATCCTGGCCATGAAAAGATTCAATAGAAGGAAAAGTCTCTGGTTTTATCCTTTCCACCCTGAGTCAGTGTGAGCTTCCAACAAATTCAGAACAGAAGTACCTCGTTATCTGGACTGCTGAACAGTAGATGGATGGTTTCAGAGAAGTGCTTATTTTTAAAGAGCCACAAATGACTCTGATTCACCATCCTTAAGGAGAGCACTCTCACAGGTGAAAAATTGCCCAAACTCTCCAAATGGCCAGATGGACATTACTCAACACTGAGAGAAGTCACAGTCGAAATACTATGAAGCAAAATATTCTGCTTGTACTGCAGACTTCCTCAACCCATTGTTACCTCCTGCTGGGGCTCATTCCCCTGTTGCCAAATTTAACCCCATCTGGATAGCTCAATGATTTATACAAGGCACCCATACAAAGCCTCTTCCTGTGATTAATACCAACTAGTTCAAGTCCAGATAAGCTATGCCACCCTATTTCTGGAAAAAGAAGGAAACAGCCTCAGTCTGGTTTTACAGGAGTCAACACCACCAAAAAGGAAGAAAGGAGCTTTCCAAACTTCTCTGCCCTGGAGCCAATTCTTCCAAGGTAGTCTAAACTGGGCACTCACTGACCTGTGCAATCTCGCTAACTCCACTCACTGCAACAATCTCCACAGCAATCAGGCTTTTGAGACATGTTCGCAGCCCTCAGCAAGGAAGCATGTCCTTAGTACACAAGCACCCAACCAGGCATGGACGACATCAGCTGAGTCAAGAGCGTGTCTGAGCAACTTTTGGTGGCTCTGATAAACAATCATGTAACATCCCTCCCACAGTTTTGACAAAAATGTCGTTGCAGCAATAAATGGAGGGGATTCAGTGTAGGACCGCTTGTGTGTCAGAGATCCAGTTTTCTCAGAAAGGTTCCAAATAAGCAACCAAATTTCATGTCCTTCAAAAAACATTCACAACATAAACTTTCCTTAATCAAAACTCAATTTTTAAAACAGCTACAAAGCTTGCCTTTCTTCATTACCACATACTACTTATTCCCCCTCCCTAAAAGAAAATACAGGAAATAATGCAAACAGCCACCAGATGACGAGGTCCTACCTTGACCCCATGTATCTCTCACAATAACACAGGCTACATGTTAACCGTGGTTTAAATACTCCAACTACCATGAACCCAGCCTTCAGCGGAATGTGATATAGGTGACTGGTATCTCTGTGTCCTGCAGGAATGACTGCCCATTCCTTTCAAAAGACAGTTCTAGACTTGCTGACAGCCAGCACTCCCGCCCCCAGGAAGTAATGTTGGTCACTAATACCATCCTATGTCTGAACTTCAGAATCCCACAGTCAGAAAACTATTACAATGCTTTCTGTTTCCAGAAAAAGACACAAAAAGAAAAAAACATTTTTTCCAAAAGGTTTTTCTTTCAGTTGCTCATGGAAAAGATTATAGGAGAACTGATCAACCAGATGCCTTGCTGCTTGTGTTTCTGCAGATATTAACCAACCAGTGATATAAGACAGGACCAGGTAAGCTAAACATCCAGCTTCCTTTCTGAGCCATTCAAACTTTACTTGAACAAACGCAGCTTTCACAAAGAATATTCAAAGGATCAAACGTGTCACTCAGAGCTCATTCTCTGAGTCTCCTTCAGGAATCTTAGAAATACCCTAAAAAGCAAAAAACTAGAGGAGGAGGCTCTACAGTCAGTATCCCAAGACCAACAATCCGAAATACTAGATGCAGAGCCTCTAGTCAATTTTTTTTTTTTAAACAGTCAAAACCATAAATATGTACTGCCACAGTATGGGAAAGGGCTCTCTCTTACACCTACTCTACAAGGCAGCCATGTATTAAACTACACAGAAATAGGGTTATTAAGTACACATTTCAATTAATCTTTTTATGTGCATACTAAGTCACTTCAGTTATATCTGACTCGTTATGACCCTACAGACAATAGCCTGCCAGGCTCCTTTGTCCGATGGATTCTCCAGGCAAGAACACTGGAGTGGGTTGCTGTTTCCTCCTCCAAAGGATCCTTCCAACCCAGGGGTTGAACCTGCATCTCTGACATCTCCCACATTAGCAGGTGCGTTCTTCACCACTAGTACCACCAGTGTTAGCTACCATGTTCTCTGGCCAAGTGGACTCTATCCAGCTGATAGATAAAACTAAAGTCAGATGTTAACCCACCAGGGCAGGGATCCGGTCTGCTTCTTGTCACAGACATATCGAACAACCAGAACAGTGCCCAGCACCACATGCACGCCAATGCTGAGGGCATACAAATATAAAATACAAATGTATGCAATTCTCACAACCACCTAGAAACTAAAGATTAAGACAATGAAGTGGCATGCCTAAGAATACACACTGGTAAGGGACAGCATGACATTTATGTCCTTAAGAGCAGATCAATGTATACTGTTTATTGTAACCAGTGGGTTTACTGCACAGTATAACCAAACAATCTTTTATTAACAGCTTATACTAAATTCTGCATCGAGCTAAGTACTATAAAATCAGTGTCTACCTCTAGCAATTGTTACATGAAACCATAAAGAAAGCAAACTGGTGGCACAACATAACCCAGGACTAAAATTCACATTTATATAAAGCTCCAACTCTTTCTGATGGGACAACTGTGTGTATAAAGCAGATAAGGTCTGATAATTAAAACACAGGAGCCAACTTGTGGACACACTACTGATCTCTTAGGAAGAAACAAACAAATCTTACTTCAACAATTAATGTTATGGAGCTAAAAAAGAAAATACTTTTAAAATATGGTAAATGGTCATATTTGAGTCTCAGGAACAACTGAGGTGTTCCCTATCAAGAACAAAGTAATAAAAGTGAAAAAAATTCCAGGAGAGGATAACTATCAGAGGTTGCAAGGGCTCTAGAACTGGCCTCCCAAAATCTGTATGGCGCTTTCTTGGAAACGTACCAGCCTTTGTATAACTGCTTAGAGCAGAAGCATCAGCATTTTTTCATCTTACAATACATACGATATCATGTAATCAAACGAGGTGAAGTGAAATCCCATCACAGAGTACAACACAAACAGCTGTGAGTTCCTGGTTAAAGGACAGCAGCTCAATTCAGCTGCACACCTGCAATTATTTAATGTCTAGTTAAGCTTGTCTCCATTTAATAAATTACTTGATAATTACAAAGAGAATGGGAAGAAAAGGCATAAGCCACAATTGAGAACTAGCAAGAAAAAAATCCACACAAAAGATCAGGGGAAAAACAAAGTATGTGAGCCAAGCAAATTCAGTAATTCAATTTGACAGATATTTTGTAAACATCTGCTGGTTCTGGACAAGGCGTGTCAGTTATGGCAGAGGGTACAAGGCTAACCTGTCCTAGGCCTGCCCTCAGTGCGCTCACCAAGTCCTACTTCTAGGAGGAAGGGCTGAAAGATAGAGAAAGAGCTGTCACCACCCCAAGTGGGAAACAAAAAAAAAAAAAAACTGCAGGATTATCAATTTCCCTTTTCATCTAGTAACAGACTAGACACTTTCCCAGCCCTCCAACAGAGTCAGCTTTCATCTGTCCTTTACAAAGGAGGCTAGGACAGCATTTTGGAGCCAGACTATAAAGCAGCTCATATGGCATAGTAAGGAGTTTGGCAAACGGTAAGTCCTGTGGACAAAAGAAAGGTTTTGTCTGAGGGGTTTTTTAGACTCTAGTTGCAATGTGCAAGGCTGAGTACTTCTGAAAGAAATCTCCGGTGATGACAGCACAGTCAAACAACTAAGAGAAAATGAAATCAGGGTGATGAGCCAGTACAAGTTGCTGGGTCAGAGAGAAGATAGACAGAAAGGAAGGATAGAGTCATGGTACCTTTCAGAAGTAAACCAGCTAGGACACAGTGACCTCACCAGATGAAACTTGTTTCAAAAGAAAATGAATTAATAAAGGATTCTATTAAGTTAGATATACAGGTGACTATTTTACAATCTAGAAACACTGTCCTACTTAATTAACTAAGGTATATTCTAATGAATTTACGTGTACCCATACTAGAGGAGAAAAGGGGGATGGCAAAACATGACCAAACAGACAAGCACTCATGACCAACAAACACTCTCTTTAAAGAGCCAAACAGCTGCAGAGAGCTTTCACTTCTAGCATTTCCCATCTCTGGTATTTACTGATGTCTACAGTTCCTCTTCCCTGGGAGTTAGTTTATCGTTTAAGTGGACTGTATTAACACTCGTACTTCCACCCTGACCAAACCAGCAGATGAGAGCAAACAGCTTCCTCCAACTCTTCTACCTGCTGCTATTTTCATACCTAACCTGCTCTAAAAGTATAATGATCAGCTCTAAATCTTGGCTTGAAGGCAAAGTACTAAAGGCCAGTACAACGTTTACATTTCTCCCAGGCTGAGGCATGGAAATTCAGTGACAAATCAATTTTTCCTTTTACAGAGTGGTGGATATGCAAGCTTTTGACAAGAGGCAGTGCAGGTGAGAAGAGATCCAAAAGCAGATGCCGGGGATGTCCTTCCATGAGTTACCTGCATAACCACAGCAATTTTTAAAGCATTTATCAAGTCAACAGAGCACACCCAGACAAGTGATAGGGCAGGCTAAACAGCTTTCAGACAGGTCTCTGTCCATATGCTTGTATGGCCATATGCCAGGCACAGTCAAGCCACCCATCAGGCTTGCAAAGAAGCATCAGACCACAGATTACAATTTCCCTGGAGTCCTGTTCCGAGGCAATGCTTGCCCCCTTTGCACACCACTCATCCTGCACGTCCACCCTCCACAAGGCCATAAGCATGCTTGTGCCTCCCTTACAGACCTTTAACACTTTCTCTCTCAATCTGTAAACAATCCTATCTCTTCATCTAGACCATATGCTCCTGGAGAGTGCACACTGGAGTTCACTTTGTATTGTGCCTACATAACAAAAATTCAGTAGATGTTTAGTGAATGACACGTTAATCACAGCCGCAGAGAACCCTAAGGAAGACCCTGGAAGGCCTCTGAAGAACAGTAATGCTTCTGAAAATGTAACATGCACACAAATGACCTGGGGATCTTGTTAAAACACGTATTTCTGCTCTTTTTTTTCCTTCCAGATCACCCTGTGCAGCATGCAGGATCTTTGTTCCCCAACTGTGGATCGAATCTGTGCCCCCTACATTGGGAGCACAGAGTCTTAACAATGAGCCCACCAGGGAATTCCCTAAAATACAGACTTTTGCACCCTATACCCTGGAGAGTCTGAGTTTGTAAATCTGGGTTAGGGGGTTCCCAAATCTTCATTTCTGACAACATTTCTGGGGATGTTGATGTTGTATATCCACACAGCTCCACCTAGAATAACCTCCTATCCAAAGTAGTGCTAAATCCCTTCACGTGTGCCTGACTCTTTGTGACCCCATGGATCATGGCCCAACAGGCTCCTCTGTCCACAGGGATTCTCCAGGCAAGAATACTGGAGGGGGCTGCCATCTCCTTCTCCCATCCAAAGTAGGAATCACCACAAATGCAATCCTGAGAAACAGCATACAGTCGCCACTGTGCCCCTCTCCCCTGCACCCGACAAGCGTTTACACACACCCAAGGCAGCCCCGAGCACTTCAGGTCAGAGAACTGCCAAAGACACTCTCCCACGTACCAAGTGCCCAGGATCTCAGATGCCTGCCCCACAGACACTGAGGATGTGTCTCTCACAAACGTCTCTCACTGACCTTTATTTTTTTTTCAAATCATCCACTCACTTCCCTTCCTTTTCTCTATGCCTTTGCCTCTTGCTCCTTGCACAACTGGAACCACATCTGAATACTAAACTACAGCCTTTTTTTTTTTTTTTGACACTACTCAGGAAAATATCCCAGGGAAACTGCCTGCCTCTCAAATTACAGGTCCTCCCCTCTCTAAATTTACCTACTTTTCCCACAATGAACTCTCTCCATGCCAGCAATTAATCAACCCCCAAAGACCACCCAGGAACAACCATGGGGAACTCTCCGCCCTCTCCCTAAAGCTGACTGAGAGTGCCATGCAGCCCCTGTGAGTCCCTCATAGGCACACTGCCATCTGCGTCAGTCACATGAAGAGGCTGGCTGCTCTCAGGCTTCCTTCCAGCTCTGATGCTCTAGAAGAGTCTGACCTGAGCCCAGGGAACATTTAAGAAATACTTCAATCTGTATCCCCAGGGAGATGACAGTCAGCTTTGCGTTTAGAGGTGTTTGTACTCAGGTTCCTGTCAGATTGCAAGCTCCCTGAGGACTCTGTGCGGCATCTCACATATCTTGTTTAGAGTCCGGCACACTAGCTAAGTACTTAAATACCCGCTGAATGACATTTCAGTTACTAGGTTAAACTCCTCTCAGGGTAAAGGACAGAGCAGGAAGAAAGGCTGATCAACAGAAGTCAGGTGCAACACAACTGCTACTTTACCCCATGGGCTCTGAAATCACTGTCCACTTTAAGCCATTATTTATTGGCAGCTTTCTGCGTGCAAGGCCAGTGCTAATAAGCACTTCACATGTATTATGAACCTTAATGCTCACAACCACTCAATGAGGCAAGTACTACCATTATCCCCTTTTTATAAATGAGCGAAGCACAAAGCTGTGTCTGAGGAGATGCAGCTAGCAAAGGCAAAAGCAGGAATTTGAATCCAGGAGGTCTTATTTTTGGAGCCAATGCTTTTATCTTTCAGGTGAGGCAGACCCTTCCGGGACACAAAGACTCGAGGCATGTCTCCATCTAGGAAAGGCACCCTTGCCTCCACATTTTAGCTCCTTACTCTGAGAACCAATTAACAGGACAAAATGACAGCACTGTGTTCCAGAAAAAATTACAGCTGCTCAGTCTCTCCATTAGTATGTGATGGTGGGGGGAGGGGGGAAGAGAACCAAATATTTAATGTGCTTGAAACCTAGTCTATGAAAGATTCAGTCACTTGAAAACCACATTTATAACTGGAAGTAAATCTCGAGAAACACAAACTCCAGGCAAGGTTTCACTTCAATAACCTTTCTAGTTAATAATTGATAGTAGTAAAAGAAAAAGAATAAAAGATAGGCTCTGAATTATATGTCCCACAATGGAGGCTAGTCAGAGGTTCAGCAGAATCTTCCAAATCTGTCACTCCAGACGGAAAACCCCCAGCGGCACCTAAGACTCATGAATTAGATTTGCATCCTTCTTTGGCTGACATACCTGTGACAAGCACCAGAATTCCCGGAGACCTGTACATCCTTAAACTGTCTAACATAACTAACACTGCTAATAATGGCATAAAGAAGGGAAAAAAAAAAAAAACTCAGTACTTCGCGACTTTTCCAAAATAGTTTATTTTAAAACTTAGAAAAAACAAAACCCAACAGAAAAGTAAGCAAGGAAAATGACCAAACTATTCACAGAAAATGAAGTACTATTAGATCTTGAATACAGTAGAAGATTCTCAATGTTATTCATAACAAGAGATGTTAATTGAAACAACTCTGAGATACCAATTTGCTCCTATCAGACTGGCAAAAACTCAAAGGTTCAACAACACACTCAAGGTTGTGGGAAAATCCCTGCTCTCAAACAGGTGGGATACAAATTGGTACAACTTCTAGAGAGGAACGGCCTGCCCATGCAGGAGACACAAGAGACTCCTGTTCGATCACCAGGTCAGGAAGATCCCCTGGAGTAGGGAAGGGCTACCCACTGCAGTACTCTTGCCTAGGAAATCCCATGGACAGAGGAGTCTGACGTCTGCAGTCCATGGGGGTCACAAAAAGTTGGACACAACTGAGCTACTAACCCTTTCTCACTTAAGGTTTGTCACAGCTTTCCTTTCAAGGAGCAAGCATCTTTAATTTCCTGGCTATAATCACCATCTGCAGTGGTTCTGGAGCCCAAGAAAATAAAGTCTGCAACTGCTTCCACCATAGATATACCTAACCCAAATCCTAACCTCTCCCTCGCCAAGCACAGATAGTAGAGAATTAAGCAATTTTAGTAATCAAAAACTCAGAATTTATTCGGAAGCAAATTGGAGTTCAAATGCACAAATGGAGACCTTGAAGTAAAATCTATTAACAATAAAGTGGTTCTGGCTTTCTTTAATGTGAAAATTTGGCATGTTGGCAAAAGCTCACTGGAACTGACTCAGCAACACATCACCTCCAATGGTGTCTCACATATGCTCTCCATGTTGACTCCAAGACTGTGCGCACTGCGAGGCCATTACAGCAGTCCACAACGTGTGTGCGATCTCAGAAGAGGAGCCAAACCAACAAGGTCAACCTGTGACATCAGTGACTCAATGAAAAAAGGGCCCCCAAGTGCACAGATTAGATGTACATGTCCATTAGATGGTATAGAGGCTGCCATTCGGTAGGTAAGTACTCTTTAAAAACACTCTTTGGGAGACAAGTCATCAAAGCCCAGCTCACCTAAGTGTTACCTAGGGAAATTTATTTGCTTTTCTACTAGATCAATAGGTAGCAAATAAGGTCAGAGACTAGAAATGAGCAATCAATAAAATGGGGAAAGCACTGTAACCTGTCACTGCTTGTAGCCACATCCTTTGTTCCTGTCTAGAGAAGCTTTTCGCAGGGAGATGGGAGGGAACATACAAATAACTATGTCACTCCATTTCTTACACACACACACACACACACACACACACACACACACACACACACACACGCCTTGCTTCACTGTGCTTAAAATTACGGGACCATTATTAACAGATCAAGATATTCCTTAATAGCACCACAGGAGATCACCTGGGGAGAAAAGCTTGCCCTAGACACTAGTTTCATGCATAACTGGACTAAGTTTTACCAGTTTACCCAAAGTCACTGCTCAAAGTTAGGGAAACAGAAGCAGCTGAAAGAAACACTTCACTCTCCCTCCCCTTTCTCAGGTCTGTCTTAGCTTCTTAATGAGCAAGGCCATGCCCTAGAAGGTTCCACTTTAAACTGCTATACAATCACAAAATGTCTGATCTGCTTGAAGAGGTGAAGGGAAATGCTGCATGCTGATCCAGCTACACAAAGTTCCCCTGGTACCTCATGAATTTTTGAAGCTGTCTAACAAATTAGTTCGACCAAGACCACTTAACTTGGTCTTGTTACAAATTCTGCCACAGTGGACAGTGTCAGAAATTGTGATTTTAAAATGTAAATGAAAAAAAAAGAGGAAAGAGGAGGGACCCTTCCACAAAACCTGGGGTGAGGAGCTGACAGTGCCAATTCTGAAGGCTCTGAATACACAGTTTGGGATGCCCAAGAACTCAAAGAAGAGAAAATGCTATTCTTAGAGTTAACAAGATGCTTTATTTCACTTACACCCATGATACAATGCAGAGAGAGTCTGAGGAAAGCTTAGGTCAGTCCTCACAGCATATCTAAAGAACCTGCCCCTGACATCTCCAGGAGCTTGTGAGGGTATACATAAGCACTCAGTCAGGTCTGACTCTTTGAGGCCCTGTGGACTGTAGGCCACCAGGCTCTTCTACCCACAGGATTTTTCCTGGCAAGAATACTGGAGTGGGTTGCCATTTCCTTCTCCAGGAGATCTTCCAGACCCAGGGATCGACCCAGACTCTCTTGAGTCTCCTGCATTGGCAAGCGGGTTCTCTCCAAGACTTGTCATTAGATTCTGACCACTGTTTTCTTATGTTAGTTAATCCCCTCTCTAAACAGTGAGCTTCCCAAGCACAGAGGCCATTTTATTTATTCCCAGTGCACTTGGTACTTGACACCTTGGATGCAGTGTATAAATCTTGTTTTAGTGTTTGCTAAGACGAGGTGATGCCTCTGCAGAAAGAAAAGGGAGCCCTTGCAATTTCATTCTCTTTCCCTTGGCAAAGCGAGGGTGAGATCTACATTCTAAAGCAGTGATTCTCAGAGTCAGGTCCCTGTACCAGAAGTGTCAGCACCACCTGAGAACTTGTTAGAAATGCAAATTCTCAGAGCCCACTGTGACTGCTGGATCATAAGCTGCAGATGAGGTCTAGCAATCTCCATTTTTAAAAGCCCTCCAGGAGACTCTAATGAAAGTAAAGTTTGAGAAAGGCTGTCCAAAAGTTTCTGCCCTTACAGCTTCCTAACCTATCCCTCAGAATAAGTAAGACAACTCTGAACAATTTTTAGATGTTTGGAAATAAAAGTTTACACATAACCACGAGCCAGCTTTTCTGGTAGTGTTAATTAACTGCATATGCCATGCTGGTTCAGTGGTTTTTATTAATCTATCCTTCTCTACTCACAGCACAGACATACATATTTTACCAATGAAAATAAAAAAGTCAAGCCAACAGCTAAGACACTAGGGAAAAAAATCCTTTATACAAACAGACGGAAACACATTAGGAAATTAATGTTTACACAAAGTGACAAGAAAGTCAGTCTCCTTGGACAGAATTGAGGTCACTCTGCATTTATTTCCAACTGAAGCAACTAAATGACATTCAGACAAGACTTTATTCCCTCTTCACATGATTATGGTGGCCTTCTTGAGAATTTCAGGTTATCTGCTAGTGTTTCTAAAAAGCACATCTAGATATGTGGATAAGGACATTTGAGGTTTAAAGAGGGAGGAGCAATCTTTTTACATGGAGACATCAGTGATGTATCAACAAAGAGCCAAATTACCCTGCTGATGTTCTGGGGAAAAAATTCTATTTCCTGTGCCTAAAAAAAATGCTGTACCCTAACGTGGATCTTTCTTGGAGGGAAAACAGCCCAGCACAGACGCCCTTTGCAGAAGTCAAGAAAGGATAGCAACAAGTATCAGTTTCACAGAAGTGCCTCTGCGACAACCACATGCAAATCTAAGGAAACCAAGACCAAAGTTGGAATTGTTTGTAGAAGGAACATCAAACAGCAGGAAGAGACTCCTGAAAGGTAAAATGAAGTCCTCACATTGTCACAAAATTCAGCCAATCTCCTTGCCAAATTGTGTGAAGATCACAGTAGAGGTTCGCAAACTTTAGGAGCATCAGAATCACCCTGCAGGCTTATTAAAGTTTCTGACTCAGTGGGTCGGTCCAAGAATTTGCATTTCCAACAGCCTCCCAGGTTAGGCTGCTTGTCTGTTAAAATGCTTTGAGAACCATACAGCTAGAGTAATGTTGTGGAAATCAAATCTGCTACAATTCCTGCTTTGTCACAAACTAGCTGCACAACTTTGAGCAAGTCTCAAATTCTCTAGTTTGCCTTTCTCTTCTTCTGAGAAATTACAACCAGAGAATCTCCTCTAAATTCCAACACTCTCTGGTTCTATGCAATACAAATTCCACCTGGATTAGCACATGAAACTGCAGGAATCCTGAGGGCTAGAAGAAAGATTCCAGTCCCTGAGACAAGCAATGAATTACATAAACAGTTAAAAATAACACACACACACACAGAATTATATAAACAGTTAAAAATCACACACACACACACACACACACACACCCAGAGGCAACAAATTAGTCTTTGCTGTTGTCCAAAGTCAAGAAAAGCATTGCTAACCCAATATGACCAAGGGGGAGAAAAACTATTCCCTTTTTATTTCTAGAATCCCATGCTTGTAAAAGAAAAAAAAAAAAAAAAAAAAGGTCACAGCATGAGGTAAATTTCCCTTTAACACCAAGAACTTCAAGTATTTACCAAAAACTTCTTGTGGTTTTACCCTCAAAAGGGAGAGATGGGCTGCTAAGATTTACTAAATGTCAAAAATATACAGGGCAGTAACAGATGCTTTCCCATTCTGTTGTTACACTAAGTCTTCACAATGGTATGAAATAAATATCCCCATTTTACAGATGAAGAAACCAAGGCTCATAGAGCTTTTCAAGACAGCACAGATATTTACTGTCTGAGTCAGGATTTGTGCTAAGGTCTGAAAACTGAAAGTGAAAGTCGCTCAGTCATGTCCAACTCTTTGTGACCCCATGGACTATTCACTCCATGGAATTCTCCAGGCCAGAATACTGGAGTGGATAACCTTCCCCTTCTTCAGCGATGTCGTCAACCCAGGGATCGAACTGGAGTCTCCAGGATTGCTAAGGGCTACACAACTGCAGACTTCTTTGCATGCAGCAATGATTGATTTCCCCATCATTTCCATCTACCACGGCTCTTTAAAATACCGTAAGAGAGAGAGATCCTTTTAAGTTAAAATGGTGAGGATTCCTATGTTTTTTAGGTAACTGAGAGAGATCATCTTCAAAAAAGAGGTCTTTTAGGTAGTGCTTTTCCCAATAAGCTCTTGAATGGTAGAACTTCCAGGACATTTATAAGACTACTATATTTTAAATTTTAAATTGTATTACTTTTCAGGCCTGGGTAGGGCAAGCTGATGAGCTTGATCACAGCGTTACTTCATTCTACACAGCCCAGAACATTCTTAATAGGTAGACAGAGAATGTGGGCCAGACGCGGACAAAGAAAACCACTCCCCTCCCCTGCAGCCATCCTTCATCTACAACACAGCCCATATTATACCTACCATAACCCTATAAAGTGGTCTAATTCAGAGCAGAATCAGCTGATTCCAGAAAGTATCTCCCCATCTCCCCTTTTACGCAAGTTGAGCACAAATCTGTATCAACTGAAGAGGTAACAGATAAGAACCAAGCTGAAAGGTTTATAGAAAGGAATCAATAAATGATATTTTTCAATGCTTGAAGGCTACTCCACTACATACGTAATTGTTCATACATGTAAAGACTCCCCAACCTCATATTCACTCATTCTCCCAATTAAATCATCACATGAATATGTTCCCAGAGCAACACTCCATATGCCTTTATTTCATAGTCCAATCCAAAGTGTGACCTTAAAAGTGATAGGCCTTCACAATAACAGGTGTTTCTGTAACAGCTCATTCCAAAGAGCAGCCAAGAAAAGTGTCTTTCAAAAGTGTGGTTCTTTCCCCTCTATTGCTCTCTGTCAACCACGTGAGAAATTAGGTTTGTCCTCTGAAGAGAGAGACTTGACATGGCAATGCCACTGCCCTCCCTAAGGTACATCCACACGGCCAGTCACCCCTGATTCTGTGAAGTTCTCAGCTGGATGGCACGGTGAGCCACAGCAGGTTGCTAATGAGGCTAAGGTAATGCATCAGAACCACACAGGGGTCAGTCCACTTGGCTCAGATCCAGGGCTAACCTCAACGCCTAACCTCACCCTGGTAAACAGCTGGCTGTAACAGACAAAAAAAAAATCCATTCTCCAGCAGGAAAAATATCTCCTGCATTGGATCCCACTGAGACTAAATCACACATAGAGAATTACTACTTCTATCCTAGAGAACCAACCATGTGCAGGGCACTCAAAGAAAGTAGTAACAGCCTCTATTAACGACCTCTATAAACTCATTAAGTGACCAACATTCCATTTTCAACTAACATTTACTAAGATCTACCGAGTGCCATGCACTGTTCCAGGAGTTGTGGATATAGCAGTGAACAAGGGGAAAATGTCTCTCTCCTCACAAAACTTCCCACCTTTGTGAGAGAATTAAAAAATATTAACTCTTAGGGTAAAAAACATTGTTTCAATGCAAGTAAAGCAGAGTAGGCATTAAGACTGATTGAAGGGGCTTCCCTGGTAGTCCAGTGGTTAAGACGCCGAGCTTCCAATGCAAGGGTGCAGGTTCAATCCCTGAATGTGGAGTTAAGCTCCCATGACTCGTGGCCAAAAAACTAAAACATAAAAGAGAAGCAGAGTTATAACAAACTCAATAAAGACTTTAAAAATGGTCCACATCAAGAAGAAAAAAAAAATTTTTTTTTTCAAATGACCGGAGAGGAAGAAGATACTTTAGACAGGGTCAGGGAGAGATGAGATGACATCTAGCAAATACTTGAGCAGACACACAATGCTTACTATCAGTAATCTTTATGACTACCCCACAGTACTTATCTATATTTTACAAATGAGGAAACTAGGGCTTAAGGTAAATAAAAGACTTGACCAGGTTTATAAATGCCATGCCCAAGTCACAGCTCTACAATCCATGGTGCCCTTTTCACAACAGAAGGATATCAAGGTACCAGCCTCAGTCTCCAACACAAGGTATGACCCCAGGGTCTGTCCAAGGGGATTCACTCAAGCACAAAATGAAAATAGCTCAGTTATATGTACTTCTTTTTATCTCAACCTTTTAAATTCCTATTTTTGTGTATGTTTTGTAAGTATGTGTACAATTTAGGTGGGAATATTAAAAATATTTATTTTTGACAGGGACATGATCTCAAGATCACTACACTAGAGAACAGATCCCAAAGAAACAAACAGTCCCTCTTTCCAAGAACAGAACATTGTGTCATGCACAGCCTGTGTTCTGTGAACATACTTATAAATTTCAAGATAAAAAATGAAATTAAAACAGGTCATACATGTAAATCTAAGGTGCAGTTCACCTCAGTTAAGACATTTTATTCCAGTGCCTCATTTGACCAACATGCAGGCCTCTGGGGCTGGGGCCCCACATCCTGCAGATTACACAGCCTGTTCCTCTGACAGGGAAACCTGTTTACTCCACTCTGGAGGGAATCCACCAATTCATTTCAAATTGGTCACCAGACAGCAGCTGTCAACTGGTAATAACTTTTGGTCACTCCCTACCCAAGCTGTTTAATACACATGTAAACATAAGTTTCATAAATTGTTCAAATGTGTATTTACTCGAAACACCATTATGGGTCCATCAGACTGTTACAGGCTATCAGCTAAATAATATGCATTTTTTAAAAGGCATGGCAGCTTAATACATATTTTTACTGCTCACATAACTCAAAAACAGCCTCGGAGTAAAACGTTTAATTTGACACATAAATAGTCCATTATATGGCCTAATCCTCTTTTGTGTTTTCAAAAAGGGAAGAAAGTGCCAGGGTATTTCAATTTGATAGGAGGAGCACAGCAAGGGAGGGGGGGCGAAATCACCCACACACAGCTGTTGATCTTACTTCAGAGCCAGGCTCAAGGCACTTGGTAAATAAAGGGGTATTTAAAAAGAAAGGGTGTCTGGTTATCAGAAGCATTTAGGCTGATGGTTTCTTTTTTTTAACTTTTTAAACAAAATGAGAAAAGAAAGGCCATTATTTGGATAGTCTCCTGGATACTAATTCTCCCTCAAAATGTCTAGTATCATTTATCTACACCCATAAATTAATCTGGTAGACTAGTATTCCTTAAAATAGGGTCGTGTAACTACTAGAAACCACAGGAGATCTGTAACTGATTTATGCATCTTTCTTTCGAATCTCAATGTGTAAATGTACAATTACACAGACACTCATCTTCAATATGACCAAGAGTTGCTAGTTGCCTAACAAGTCAGTTGTCGAATAAGTGATTGGGGGGAGGTGTTCTAAAATCTGTATTAGCAAATTAAAATTAGCAAGTTAGCAGAATTTCCCTGGTGGCTCAGACGGTAAAGAAGCTTCCTGCAATGCAGAAGACCTGGGTTCGATCCGGAGAAGATCCTCGGACAAAGGGAATAACAACCTACACTCCAGCTTTCTTGCCTTGAGAATTCCATGGACAGAAGAGCTTGGTGGGCTATAGTCCATGGAGTTGCACAGAGTCAGGCACGACTGAGAGACTAACACTCTCATAGGGAACGTAGCTTTCGGTCCACCAAAAGCCTGGGCGGCCTATGATGCTTCAGAGCGTATACTGGGCACTCACACCAATGCTGGAACTCAGAATCCTCGCGCGCTCAGGAGCGATAATTTATCACTGTAGCAGTGGTACTGTCTTTTGAATTCAGTCACAGTTTGCAACACTCCTATTCCTTTTAAATTACTTTTAGTTCAATTTTATCATTAGAAATTTGACTTATTAGAGATTATTTGGTTAATCTCACAATGTGTGGTGATGCAGATTTATATTTTGTCCTGTAATTTTCAGGAATGAGACCTTAAGACACATATGTAGTCTGGTTACAAATAAGAATAATCCAAACCCCTATAGCTAAAGCTATAAAGATGTATGTACAACAAGCCCACTTACCAGAAAACTGCTAACATAACAAACCTTCATCTGTGATTTTTATGCTCTTTAAAACACTTGCCATCTATCACCAAGGAAAGTACAACAAAAAAATTTTAAGCTTATGGGACAGTGCTTTTATAAGATAAAATCATACATATATGATTCATAAAATCATATATGTACATGGCTCATAAAATCATAAATATACATGGCCCATACTAATATTTGGTTATCTTGATGCTGGACAGTAAAGATGAAATAAGGAGCTTCTGTCCCAACTAAATGGGTTAAATCCAAAAATTTTGAGAACCATAACTCCAGATCAGTAATTCATAACATATTCTGAGTCAGAGCCACTTTTGAGAACCAGACAAAAGGTATGATATTCTATACAAAAACATACACACATGCATTAAATTTGCATCCTGAGGCATGTTTTTTAATTCATAAAGCCTTTATAAATCCAAATTACTTGTGTCAAGACAATTTTGTGGTCTTACTTTTCTATGGTGACTGTTTTTAAGATAGCAGCTCTTTTATAACTACCCAAACAGATAAAGGTTAATATTGAAACTGCTTAAGACTCCCTGGAAATTCTGCAAGGATCTTCTCCTTTTTAAACACTGCTCTCAAGGTCCTTGAATCCAGTGTTAAGAACCTTCCGGATTCTAGAATTAATACTGCTTTCATCATCATTTCAATACCAACTCAGAAAACTGTACCTATTATCTCTTGATCCATGTCAGGATTTGTTCCCAGTTTTGGAGACAGCAGGGTTTACCTTCCACTGCTGAATCCTTCTCCAAAACCCTACAGTAAACATTTTACTCTAGAAGAGAAAATAACCTATTCTAAAGGTATTCCATTTCAGTATCTATGGTCCAGTCCCTGTAACGTTATATATCTCTAAGATTAGAATATCACCTGCTGTGTTCCCATTTCTTCACACTTGGGAAACCTACTGTCTCCCTTTCACTTTTTCACAACAATAGGAGAAAAGTATTTCTTATACTGACCTCAAATCTGCCTTCCTATAACCTACCCCCCAATAATATTTGTTCTTATATCATGGATCCATATGTGAAGTCTGATTTTCTCTCTTCCTGAAGACAGTCTCCTGAACACTTGAAAACAGAGGACACAGGCTCCCTTCCTTCCTTCTGTTCACCCTTTACGCTTTCAGGCCCACCTCCCCATTTTGCTCACTTTCTCTGAATATTACCATTTTATCTGACTCTGAATTCAACATTCCAAGACAATTTTAAAAACAGAGTAATAAGGCCTGATGCTAGGGAAGATTGAAGGCAGGAGGAAAAGGGGACGACAGAGGATGAGATGGTTGGATGACATCACCGACTCAATGCACATGAGTTTGAGCAAGCTCCGGGAGTTGGTGATCGACAGGGAAGCCTGGTGTGCTGCAGTCCATGGGGTCGCAAAGAGTCAGACACGACTGAGCGCCTGAACTGAACTGAATAAGGCCTGGACCTTTTCTCTAAATACCTTACTTCTACCAGTGAGGCCTCAAAAGAAAGTAGTACTTTTTATGAATGTTATCAATCTGCTAGCCCAATATCTTCTAAAAAATTCTGCATCAAAACTCTGTAATTTCAGAAAACATGTCACTAACCCTGAGGCCAGTTTTCCTACTAAATTCAGTTCTAATCCTCAAAATTGCTGTTACTAACAACACGTTCACCTGGACAACTATCTTAGTTTGCCTAGAATTAGAAGATAACTAAGCAAGAAGTGGGAAAAAATAGGACTTTTTCTGAACTCCCTAAAATAGACAGGAGGCAAACTGGAGGGGACAGAGAATTGTAACTCACTTTCATTTTTCTCTCTTTTCCTCTATCTAGTCAGAGAAGTCAGAGAAACGTCTAGAACTAGGCTTTGGAGGAAGGACAGACTTTAGATAGGCAGAGAAAAATACAAGGTGGTTTCTGCCTCAGAATGATCTGAGCAGAGGTACACAGGTGAGAAAGTCTTAGGCATGTTACACTCTGACTAAGCAAAGGGTCCACAGGGAGCTAGCTGCCTCAGAGAGGGAAGCAGGAAAGCCGGCTGGGGTCACAGCACAGAGGCACTAACAGCTAGGCTGTGGAGACCAGCTCTCATTCTAGAAGCAGTGAAGAGTCACTAAGTTTTAAAGCAGGAAAGTAACATGATGAAAGCTATATTTTAGAGACAGCATGGGCCTCTATACACACCAGGCATTTAATCAATGATGCTGACCGGACATATAGATTCAAACTGCCAGGAAAGAAGCATCCTATGACCTAAAACTTACAGAAAAACCACTTCCCCAGTGATTTCCACCTCAGCAGCAAACTCACTTTATCTTTTTAATTTAATTAAGTACAAAGAAAGAAAAGAAAACAGAATGAAACTCAGACAAGCTAGCACTGACTGTTAATGTCCAGGAGTCCCTCACGTCCGTCCTAAATCAAAATGCATATTTGACAGTAAGCTAAAAACGATACAGAGGCATTAAATATTTACTCTTCCCATTTGCTATTATTTTTCACTAGTTACTCGGCTGTAACAGTCATTAACATGCTGCAAAGGAACTTCATGTAAATTCATCACTGGTCTGGGAATACTGCTCCTCTGATGTACTGGCTGTAAGTTGCACCCGGCTCAGAGGCGCCATTTCCCTACAGGCAGGGCCAAATGTCTAGTTCACTCACAATTTACAAATGATTATTTTTCTAATTAATCATTCATCAAAAAAACATAAATGGCAACAGGGTGTGAAGACAGTGCTAGCAAAAAACAGAAGGGGGCACCGATCCATCAATCCTTCCATCTCAGCGGTGAACCATGGCAGCAAGCCTCAGCCCTACAGAGGGCCACAGCAGAGGCACCAGGAAAGGCTCCTGGGTCTGCTGGGGCTGCTGCTTCAAAGAAGCGCTCGAGCGTGTCCCAGGGAACAACTGCCCCTCCAGCACTCCAGGAGGGGCAGCTCCTTTCACAGCAGATCATCAGAAGGGCCTCCCTGGTCTCTCCTTTTTCTAGTTGCTCCCAGTGTCCATCCATTTACCTCCCCACACCCCCTCCCCAAGACTCACACATTAAAATATTTAAGAGTGTCTTCATAATGAGATAAGGCTGGGAGCTGGGACCCCTTACCAGAGTGCCTGCACCTGGACAAAAATCTCCTTGAGAAACAGAATACAAAGAGACTATAAGGGACTAAAAATAACTGCATGCATGTGCAGTTGGGGCAGTCATGAGCAATAAGATACAAAAAGGCAACAGGTCAACTGCCAGTTTGCACACAGCACCACCAAAGGGGTGGAAGGACCACCGAAGATACCCCTCCTGCCCAACCCACCATGCCCCTACCCTCATCCCATTTAAGAAACCAGCACCCCCTCCCCCTCCTCCAGGAGCAAACAAGGGTACCGTTACTTGTTTTTTGATCCCTAGTGCTATGGCACAAGTCCTAATAAAGCCTCGCCTGGATTTCTCATCTGGCCTCATCAATTTCTGTTGATTAAAGGGTCCACGGGCCTGATTCAGTATCCACCATGTCATTCGAATCCACAGGGCTTTTACCAGTCTCAAAATGTCTGACTATTACATCTTGAAAAGCCCTTAAATATCCCCTGGTTCAGGCCCTTTATTTTCTAGTTGGGGAAACTTAGACCGGGTGAGGTTCCAGTGTGTTCCTCATCATCTGCAAACACGAGCTGGGGACTCTTCAAGCAGAGGCTTTGTTTTTCCTGGTTAGGTCTTGTCATTTCTGCCTCTATACTGATTAACAGAACTGTGACTACAAACTATGACAGCTGAGTGACTGCAGCACTGCAGCTACACGCAAGAAGGTGGGCATAATGCAAGATCTGGCCACCTCTGAAAAGACTGGCTAACCTTTAAGTACGTAAACCAGGTTTCTGAAGTAGCTATACTAAATTAGTGCTAAAGAAGCGAGTATATTAGAGACAGCTATCCAATGTTTTCCCAATTGCCAGGACCAAGCAGGTAGGTCGTGGTCTGCAGAGAAACTTAAACAATCCTACTGCAGGTCAACCTAGAAGTTATGTGAAAGTTGCTCAGTCACTTCCGACTCTTTGCCACCCCATGGATTATACAGTCCATGGAATTCTCCAGACCAGAATACTGGAGTGGGTAGGCCTTTCTCTTCACCAGGCAACAGTCTCAAACCAGGGATCAAACCGGGGTCTCCTGCATTGCAGGCGGATTTTTTACCAACTTAGCCACAAGGAAAACCCAAAAATACTGGAGTGGGTGGCCTATCTTTTCTCCAGCGTATCTTCCTGACCCAGGAATTGAACTGGGGTCTCCTGTATTGCAGGCAGATTCTTTACCAACTGAGCTATCAGGGAAGCCCCCCAATCTAGAAGGCTGATTGCTAATCAAAAGGTGAGGACAGAAGAGCTCTTACCAGATCATAATATTAAAACCCATTCTCATGAGGTCTTACAGGCAGCAAGTCTGGGGCAGCATGCCTGGATAAGAAGGGCTGTAATCATAAAATTGAAGTTTTAATCCCAGGCAAATAAAGCATAACCTCTGCCGTTTGGCCTCCAGCTGTACAAAGGTGTACCCTTCCCACTACAGAGAAAACACTGTAAGGAAACAGTCTCCTCAGGAAGTGTAAATGAGGAGGTGGAATGGAAGATGGCCTCATTTGTTTTCCACAGGGTAACTATGATATAATACAATGATTCGACTTTATACTTATTGAGTGCTTACTATGTGCTAGGTACCATGCAAAGCACCTTACATGCATCAGGGTGACCTAAACCTCACAAGAACTGGACACAGGTACTGTTACCTCCATTTCACATGGAGGGACTGGGACACAGTGGGTCACTAAATCATCCCAGGTCACATGGGTCACATAGCTAGTAAATGGGAGAGAAACGATTTTCACCCCGACATTCTGATTCACTGCCAGCACTCATAAGCGCCAAAGTCTCCCTCCACATTGCTGAGGATTTGGGGTAATAAAAGAGTAAGAGAAATATTTAGTTTGGGGTTTTTTGTTAGCTGTGCCAAGTTGTAGAATCTGAGTTCCCTGACCAAGGATTCAACCCAGGCCAGGCGGTGAAGAGTGCCGAGTCCTAACCACTGGCCCACCAGGGCGTTCCAAAAGTACAAACATTTAACAGCAAAAAACAGAACTCAATGTGCTGCTAAAAGAAACCTGATCTATGAAGTAATCACATGAGGCTATACATGATATCTCCTAGATGTCTGGGTTCTACCATGGCCAATAGGAATCTCTGGAATAGATAAATTAAGGGAGAAGGGTAACGCCCTCATTTCACAGGTGATAATGATGGGCATCAGGGCACTGAGGTGATTTGTCTAAGATCACTCACAGCAACCGCAGCTTAAGTTTCCCAGCACCCAGGTCAATTCTGTGCACAATTAAGTGCCAGTCTACAGGCCGTGGTCCAGCAATATGACCTTAACAAGGATGATCACCCAGTACTAATGAGGCTGATTCCACAGGCCTGCTCAATCAAGCTTGAAACTGATTATCCTAACTTACACAACTGTACTGTTCTCCAGGACCACTCTATCAGTTTGGGCAGCACTGTTTAAAAGACAGACCCGGTGAATACTTACGTACTGTGGGTAAGATTGTAAAATGGCGCAAGCACTATAGAAAACAGTATGGAGACTCCTCAAAAAATTAAAAATAGATACACCATATGATCCAGCAATCCCACTTCTGAGCATATATCCAAAAGAACTGAAATCATGGACTTGAGACATCTGCACACCCATGTTCACAGCAGCACACTATTCACATACCCAAGAGGGGGAAACGATTCAAACTTTCATCGAAAGATGAATAGATAAACAAAATGTGGTCTGTAAGTGCAATAGAAGATTATATAGCCTTGAAAAGGAAGGATATCCTGTTACATGCTACAATATGGATGAACCTAGCGGACACTGTGTTAAGCAAAATAAGCCAGTCACAAAAAGACAAACACCGTATGATTTCATTTTGATGGGGTCTCAAGTCAAATTCACAAACACAGAAAGTAGAAGCAGGGTAACTGGGGGCTACAGGAAAGGAGAAATGGGGGAGTTATCATTTCACGGGTTTAACGAGTTTCAAACTAGCAAGATTAAAAAGTTACGTTTCACAACAATGGGACTATAGACTACTGAACTGTACACTTAAAAATGTTTAAGATATAAAAGTAATGTGTCTTTCAACACAACATAAAAATCAATAATAAAAAAGTGTGATGTCAAAAAAAATAGGCCTGGGATTAGTCATTTTATGCAGTTGTTTAAAGTAAATCCATACTAGACTTAATCTGAACTCACACAGTGTATTTGCCATGTGGACCAAATGCTATAAATGCTCAAAAATCAACCCTGAAAACGCCCTACCTACACCATCCTACTTAGGTATTCACAAATAAATCAACAAATAACTTAAATTAATGAATGATAGCTGAAGAAAAACTACTAAGGGATTTCTACTGGTGTAAGGCAATGTACCTGAACCCACTTCATTCTGAGAATAACATACTCATATAATTATATTTTTCCAACATAAGACAATGATAACCTAGAAGTACATCTGACTTAACAACTCAGTATCTATGTAAAAAAGATGCACATGGTTAAAAGATTAAACCGAAACTGGTTTATTCAAGAAAAGGTGACTGATTTCATTTAAAGGTCCTCATATGTCAGCAAAGTAAAACATTTTCATTCACTCAACTGAAGCAGTACTTAACTGTCTCATGCAGTCAAAATAAACAAAATAAAATCAAAAACAAGCAAAAAAAAAATCTACTTCACAGGAGAGGATGTGTATAATCAACATTTCCCTCTCCTCCCCACAATAAATTATTACTAACATGAGATATACAATTACAGCTGACCAGTAAACAATGGTGGGGTTTGCAGTGTCCATCTGCGCAGGGGAAAATCCAAGTGAAACTCTGTATCCACAGCCTCTGTATCCACAGCCTCTCTGTGTCCTTGGTTGCTCTGTATCCAGGGTTTCACATCTGTGAAATTAACCACCCTTGAATCACGTAGCACTGTAATATATTTACTGTTGGGAAAAAAATCCATGTATAGATGGAATCATGCAGTTCAAACCTGTGTTGTTCATGGGTCAACTATACATATTTTACAAGCCTACCATGTAGAACTGTAAAACTACCCACACACTGTCCTCTCTTTTCCTGATTTCTTCCAAGTTTGGACTACTATCAAAATACTTTTTCATTTCTTAAAACTGTCAATCTAGCAAATAAATTTTAATGCAAGCAGAGTTACTTTTTATATTTGAAATGTTTATAGAACAATCTACCGGGTAGCACACACATTTTTCATGAAATCAATACATTTCAAAAATGTAACAGCTAAGATTATGAAGTACTTAGTTCTAGATACCTTACATGTATAAACTCTAGATAACCCTAAGAGCTGCCTTATAAGGTAAGGTCTGAAAAACCGACTTCACTGCTAAGGTTACTAAGGCACAGTATTATGTAGCTAGAGCATGGGTGAACCCTGGCGGGCAAGTTCCAGAGCTCAAGATAGTTTACCACTATGCAATGTTACTGCCCATGTACCAGTGATGAAAGAAACACATATATTAATTCTGCCATATCTCTAGGAAATAGGCCAGTGGAAAGAACCAAAAAGAAACCATGAATATCAAACACCATGGCCTTGGGTCAATCACAATCTTTCTAGCTTTGTTTTTCTTGTGAAATAGGTGTAATACTTCCAATGCCTGACAAAACAGGACCAGATGACAAAAACCAGCAAAACTACACACATACACTTCACTAAGGTGACAGCATGGCCAAAAATCTTTCCCCTGATTTCTCCCTTTTTCAACTTCTCATCCAGAGATAGACTTTTCTTTGCCAAATAAATTTTTTCCCATCCCCACAAAAGTAATTGACTACAGCAAAATGTGCAGCATTACTGGCAAAAGCTAAACAGAGAGAGTCAGCATCCTTCTTCTAGGCTGTGTCCCTGTCTGAAACATAATACAGTGGGCAGGTCGTTTCTCTGAAATGGATGGATCTACGGTCTGAGGGCAGCACAGAGCGTAAATCTGTCTCTGCGAATGGCTCGCGCCACGTCTTTCTCGTTTTGGGTGCTATTGTGTGCTATCTGGCAATATATCTGTCACAGCTCCACTTCCTCCCTTCCACGAGAACAAAAGTTGAGGGAGATTGGAAATACAACCCCAGGCATAGCCTTATAAAGGCAGCAATTGAGTTTCTGAAAACTCCAGGCCAACTCCAGGCAAAGCACCAGTTCGGCTTGTCTGCACACGAAGCAATTTGGTTAGGTAATAACCCCATTTTGTCATCTTTTTTTGTTCAACTAGCAATGGAAATCATATCAGAGAAACCAGTACTTACCATAAAATTACTGGAAAGAGAGCAACTTGATGCTGAGACCCAAATAAAATATAAATTGTGCTTTTTCACACAGCAGTTCCATCTACAACACCTAGAAGCCAATTCAAGAGGCTATAGACAGCTGAGAGATAATTCTCAGTTTCCTTGAAACGTTCTGTAAAGCCTCAGGGGAGACAGAAAATGCCAGAAGCACTGATCTCAATGTCTTGGTTCAGCCGCCAAGACCCATGGGCCTGGCTTCAAGAAACACTCGCACGAGGATCAGGGAAAAGAGAGGCTTTTCCTGTGCCTGCCCAAAAGAATGCTGGCCTTTCAGATTAGCTCTTCCAGATTTCAGAGGTCATCCTGAGAACTTGAAAGACTATTACAAAATCATTGTCCTTCAGCTCCAAGCATCTTAAAAGCAATTTATCAATATCACTGCCAGCTTCATCCCAAGAGCCTGCTTTGAAATAACAACAACGGCCAGGGTCTCAAACAGAGCTCGCCCAGGGACCTAGCAAAGATCCCCAGGTTTAAATGACTGGTCCCAAAACTGGACATTAAATCTCAGCCCATCTGAAAACTGCACTTATGAAAAACTACCATTCAGCACAAAGTTACATGACTTGCAAATGATTCTGCTTCTGTCAAAGTTTGCTTTTGGTGCTTACAAACCAGGCAAAGAATGGAATTTAATTCAACTACAAAATTAACAACAGATGGCCTAATACACTTAACCTAGAGAAGTACACAATGTGAGCAATGTCTCCAAAAGATAAATCTCCCCAGGAAGGCTATAAGAATATCTGAAAAGAACCAAAATAAAGGCTGGTGGTTTTGAAAACAAAACTCAAAACTTGATTAGATCAGCATCTGAGCATTACCATTTCCCTAACTGCTGTAACCAGTCTCCTTTTATCCATGTGGGGCTGCTTGCTGAGGACAAGATACCATCTTTTCTCTCGATTCTTCAAATAGACAAGTTTCTCTTTCTACCTCTATACAAAGGAATATATTCACTACTGCTTGGTAAAGGCTAGGTTAATGCTGGGTTTTCTAGTTAAGCAGTCTGGTTTTACAACAGTGCACAAACAATTTTCAAACAATCATAGTATAATAAAAGACACTCAGCATGAACTTTAATAATACAACTCAGCTTTCTTTTGAAGATTCAGAAGACAAGAAAACTAGGGCCTTAATATTCTTTGTTGGATGTACTGGTTATCACTGTTAGTCAAGGTAGTGTGATGATAGCTCGGAGACCAGTGCTGTGTGCTGTGCTAAGTCGCTCAAGTCATGTCTAACTCTTTGCGACCCCATGGGCTATATATAGCCTGCCAGCTCCTCTGTCCATTGGGATCTCCAGGCAAGAATACTGGAGTGGGTTGCCATGCACTCCTCCAGGGGATCTTCCCAATCAGAGGATTGAACCCAGGCCTCCTACACTGCAGACAGACTCTTTTTTATCTGAGCCACCAGGGAAGCCCAAGAATAATGGCGTGGGCAACCTAATCCTTCTCCAGGGGAACTTCTGGACCCAGGAATCAACCAGGATCTCTGGCATTCAGGTGGATTCTTTATCAACTGAGCTATCAGAGACTAGTGGGAGCCTGCAACTCTCAAACTCAGGAAACATCTCTCTGGACTTTGGGCTCTCCTTATTTATAATGCAAGAGTGGTTTTCAGGCCCTCTAAACTCTTCCAGCTCTGACAGCCTAAACATTTTCAGAGGCTCTTATATGCAAAAAGCTCCTCTTAAGAAGGTGTCTGAGTAGACCACATTTTCTTTCTGCCTAAGGGAATTTTCTATCCACTAATAATTTTTAAGGACTTTCCATAAACAGGCACCAAAACTGCCCCTTGTGATTTTTTTGATTGTTGAAATGGACAGAGAGAAGTTAGTTGTGTGTTCTTCAAAAACATCTATAACATAAAAACGAACAGGCTTACTTTTTAAATCAAGTGAAAACCTGCTGCCCCATACAAACCATAATAGGAAAATAGTGTTTCAGGTCTGAATAAAAACTTAAGATTAAAAAAAAAGCTGTCTAGCTACATGTAAAAAAGTGAAATAAGAACACTTCCTAACACCATACACAAAGATAAACTCAAAGTGGATTAAAGACCTAAATGCAAGACCAGAAACTATAAAACTCTTAGAGGAAAACAAAGGCAGAACAATCAATGACATAAATGAAAGCAAGATCCTCTATGACCCACCTCCTAGAGTAATGGAAATAAACACTAAACAAGTGGGATCTGTTTAAACTTAAAAGCTTTTGCACAACAAAGCAAACTATAAGCAAGGTGAAAAGACAACCCTCAGAATGGGAGAACAGCAAATGAAAAAACTGAAAAAGGATTAATTTTCAAAATATACAAGCAGCTCATACAACTCAATACCAGAAAAACAAACAACCCAATCAAAAAGTAGGAAAAAGACCTAAAAAGACATTTCTCCAAAGAAGACATACAGAGAGCTAGCAAACTCATGAAAAGATACTCAAGATCGCTCATTATTAGAGAAATGCAAATCAAAACAACAATGAGATATCACCTCACACCTGTCAGAATGGCCATCATCAAAAAGTCTACAAAAATAAATGTTGGAGAGAATGTGGAGAAAAGGGAACACTCTTGCCCTGTAGGTGGAAACGTAAATTGATACAGCCACTATGGAAGATGGTATGGAGATTCCTTAAGAAACCAGGAATAAAACCACCATATGACCTAGCAATACCACTACTATGCATGTACCATGAGGAAACCAAAACTGAAAAAGACACATGTACCCCAGTGTTCACTGCAGCATTATTACAATAGCTAGAATATGGAAGCAACTTAGATGTCCATCGACAGATGAATGTATAAAGAAGCTGTGATAACATATACACAATGGAATATTGCTCCAACATAAAAAGGAATGCGTCTGAGTCAGTTCTAATGAGGTGGATGAACCTACAGCCTATTACACAGAGTGAAGTAAGGCAGAAAGAGAAAGACAAATATCGTATAATAACACATATATACAGAATCTAGAAAGATGGTACCAAAAAACTTATCTACAGGGCAGCAATGGAGAGAGAGACACAGAGAACAGACTTATGGACATGGGGAGAGGGTAGGAGAGGGTGAGATGTATGGAGAGAGTAACATGGAAACTTACAATACCATATGTTAAATAGATAACCAATGGGTATTTGCTGTATGGCTCAGGAAACTCAAATAGGGACTCTGTATCAACCTAGAGGGGTGGGATGGGGAGAGAGGTTCCAGAAGGAGGGGATATATGTATACCTATGGGTGATTCATGTTGAGGTTTGACAGAAAACAAAATTCTGTAAAGCAATTATCCTTCAATTAAAAAAAATAATTTTTAAACCTGTCTAGAAAAAAATTCATTAAAAAGAAAAGTGAGATACTTAAACAATAATGAAATTAATCCTTTTTTATTTTCAGGTTTGCCCTCCCCAAGACACATTGATGGCAAAAGGGACACAAAAGGATCTTACCAATCTAATACCTGGACTATTCTTTTTTTTTTTTTGAAAGTCACTCAGTCGTGTCCAACTCTTTACAACCCCATGGACTAAACAGTCCTTGGAATTCTCCAGGCCAGAATACTGGAGTGGGTAGCCATTCCCTTCTCCAGGAGATCCTCCCAACCCAGGGATCAAACCCAGACCTCCCACATTGCAGGTGGATTCTTTACCAGCTGAGCCACCAAGGAAGCCCATGAATACTGGTGTAGGTAGCCTATCCCTTCTCCAGTAGATCTTCCCAACACAGGAATCAAACCAGGGTCTCCTGCATTACAGGCAGATTCTTTACCAGCTGAGCTACCAGGTAAGATTTATTTAAGTGAAGATACCTTGATCTAGCTGACTTCAACCAACTTTCTATCTTCACCTAGACCACAGCTTGAAAAATTACAAGAGGCAGCTCAGAACTCAGTTGAGAGTGTGGTCATTTCTGGAAACATCAGCAGTTTCAAAAAGGAAGCAGAACATGGGTTTTCCTCAACAATTCTCTAAATGCATAAAGAATTAAGAGGAAAGTAACCTCAAGGAAGGGAAAGGCTGCTGACATCCCAGGATTTCTATGAAAGCCACCCTGGATAATCCCAGGGCTATACTTAGAGGTATACAATGAGCTTCTTTGATTTCCTGTGTCTCACTTTCCTTCTAAAATGCTGTCAATTATATGATGTACTGCTGCTGCTGCTGCTAAGTCACTTCAGTCACCTCCGACCCTGTGCGGCCCCATAGACAGCAACCCACCAGGCTCTGCCGTCCCTGGGATTCTCCAGGCAAGAACACTGGAGTGGGTTGCCATTTCCTTCTCCAGTGCATGAAAGTGAAACGGGAAAGTGAGTCGCTCAGTCATGTCCGACTCTTCGGGACCCCATGGACTGCAGCCTACCCGGCTCTTCCATCCATGGGATTTTCCAGGCAAGAGTAGTGGACTGGGTTGCCATTGTCTTCTCCATGATGCACTGATGTGGCTGCAGCACTGATGTGGCTGCAAATAATTTCTTGTTTTTAGAATGATATGGCATCCTTCAGAATAACTGGAGGTTATTTCTGAACACTGAAACCCTAGGCTCAGGAGTTGCTGACTGCATTTCTTGGGTATGCAGGTTTTAGCCTCCCTTTCAGTATTCCTATCCACCTCCACCTCACCAATATGAACCCTACCCAGGTCTGTAAAAACATAAAATATATAAAATTTACTCCTCAAACTTTCTTAAACATCTGCCAAGATGATGCCAGTCCTCTGAGATGTGAATATATACAACATACAAATACACACATCATGTGGCTTTCAGTTCAGGAGTCAAAACCACAACCAAGAAGACCACCCTGTGAAATGATCAAAGTACAGGATTCTATTTGAAAGAAAAAGACAGAGCCCTAGAGAGAATTAAGTGGCTACATGAATCTGTTAAAAGTCTTAATAAGTACCACTGGTCTTATGAGCAAAGGATAGTGTATGGTTAGGTTTTCTTTCTTCTTTTTAAATATTTATTTATTTGGCTGTGCCAGGTCTCAGTTGCAGCACTCAGGATCTTCAGTCTTGTTGCAGCACGCAGGATCTGGTCCCCTGACCAGGGAACCAACCTAGGCCTGCCCCCTGCCTTGGGAGCACAGAGCCTCAGTCCTGGACCACCAGTGGAAGTCCCAGAAGGTTTTCTTTCACATATTTTTCTCTTTAATTTCTTTAAAAAGCAATACTAAAAATAAACATCAAAACTTAAGGTTTATGCAATTCTAAGAAGTTCTAACATCAGAGCTGGCTTCTCATCCAGGAACTAGGCCACAGACTCAAAAAAAAGGTCAGCTACTTTTAAAAGGGTTTATTTCTACCAGAGACTCCTTATTAGATTTGGTAAGGTTCCCAGAGCAGAGAAGCAAGGCCTCTCTTCCTCTATCTTGTTACAAATGTCAAAGCATTATCGAGAGCAAACTGTGGTCAGACCAGTTTCCCCTCTATCAAAGACTTACACCATTGTCAAGATCACTCATGGGGCTGAAGGCACCAAAACTAACACAATAACACATGCAACCAACTAAACCACGTGGGACCTCAAATACACAGGATGCTGTGCACAACCAGAGTCTGTCTTCCCAGACACCCTCTTGTCCTGACCCATTCTTGCCCCTGACAGTCCTAACAGAGCACTCAGCTCAACTGCTCTTTCTCTAGCCAGCTGACCTGGGAACAGAGCACGAGGTCTACACCAGAGGAACTCAGATAAAGCAGCTCTCACCCTGACCACACACCTGAACCTGGTTCCACTATGCTCTCCACCGTTACTCAGTTCCTTTTTAGGCAATGAATAAAAATTAACCAATTAAAAATGGTTCTCTTCTCAGCCATGTCCAACACACTAATGGGTGACCACCGCTGCTCTCTAAGTATGCCTTGGATTCTCTTTTTACAAAACAGAAGTACAGCTTCCTGGTCCTAATTTGCTCAGATGGTAAATGTATAAGTCATACATTTGCAATATGCAGAAACATTTAATATTTAGGAAAAGTATGAACCTAATTTTGGGACTTGAAGTACCCATGAAGAAAAGACTACTCTAAACAAAACCCTTCTTATTTCAGGCTTCTAGGTTCTCAACATCAGATTCTTATTCTTGCCGTAACAGTTCATTATCAACCCACTTTTTGCCTGAGAAGAACGTGCTAAAATACAAACTGACATCAAACAACTGATGTAACTTCTGGAGTAACCCACATCAAAGCCAGTTAACATATTACCCTATAATTATAAAAAGACCCTTCTACCTATAAGGCAGGCAGAAATACAAACACAGCCTTATTCTGGCCAAATTCTTAATGAAAATCTTTCCTCTTGTCTTGAGCAACTTATATGGACACAAACTTGGCCACGGATATTGATGGAGCTGGCTCTGGCAAAGTGGAAGAAAGCAATATGCCAGAACAGCCATGACTGTGCCTTTACAGACTTCCATTACTCCATTAGGACCAAAAAATACATGGCGGGTGGAGAAGGAAATGGCAACCCACTCCAGTATTCTTGCCCAGAGAATCCCAGGACAGAGGAGCCTGGTGGGCTGCTGTCCATGTGGTGGCACAGAGTTGGACAGGACTACAGTGACTTAGCATGCATGAATTGGAGAAGGAAATGGCAACCCACTCCAGTATTCTTGCCCAGAGAATCCCAGGGACAGAGGAGCATGATGGGCTGCTGTCTATGGGGTCGCACAGAGTCAGACACGACTGAAGCAACTTAGCAGCAGCAGCATACATGGCAGGAAGCATAACAAATTGGTCTTCAGCTCCCCAAAATGACCACTACATAGGTATGCCCTTCCAGATTCAGGGAATGTAAGGTCAGGTGACGATCAGCGCTTCCTTTAATGTAATCCCCAGCCAGTCTGTCTTCCCCTTTCTTTTCTTACTAAAAGTACCAGGGACAGGCCTGCCAATTTCCTTTTTTAGTACCACAATCTCTTGTCTTAACCAGACAGTCTCCTTCTGTGTCCCACTAAAGCACAGAATACAATCCCTGTTTCTAAAAACACACAGTCCTTTTGAGGATTTTCCTTTTCTCTTTTGGAGTATCTAGAACTAGTAACAACAAGGAAACAGAAAAGTAGGCAAAGGGTTCAAGCTGAATTCTCTAATGAAGGCATTTACCAATGATTGATTCTAAGAACAAACTCTATAAACATGATGGGTTTGAATTCAGTCACCGTGAGCTATGAATTGAATCAGGAGTCACTGAATGGTCACCCAACGGCTAAAATAAAGTGAGTTATTGACAGTCCACAAATTCCCAGTGGTCCCCAGCACAGTCAGAGCCCCAAAATCACAACTGGCATTTTGCTGCCTTTTCTAGCAGAAAACTACTTCGATTCACATGTCTGATCCTTGCCACAGACATGTGGGAAATGAGAAAAAAAAGAAAATGTCAACAGCTTATGAAGACACTTAGCTCTCAAGACAAGATGGGCATCTAGGTGCCTGGGTCTCTGGGGTCCTGGCCAATGAAGTGTGCCGAAACATCACTGGAAACCATTCAGGAATTGATGCCAGATCCCAGCTGGGATAAAGAATATTTGTGGAGGACTGCCTGAGGACGGGCAGCTTATCCACTGCTGGACATGTTCTAAATGTTGTCCTTGGCTCAAGCCAGACCTTCAGAGCTGCCTCTATGGAATACACGATCTTGACTCCTATGGTTACTCTTTTCCCAAATCTTATTTTGTCACCGTTTTATTAATATGTACTGGGAGAGTATAAAAACAATTGTTTCACAAATCACTATTTTGCATTCTGAAGTTCATACCTCCATCCTCTCCTCGAAGAAAATTTCTTGGAAAAGTTCCCTCTTTGTTCTGCCCCTCTTACGTACTGCGTAAGCACCTACCCTACCCTGTGCTAATCTGCCCATTAGCTTTAACACGGGTTTACTTTATTTTCTCTACACGTTTTCTCTTTGCCCCCATTTCCTTATTTTAATTCTGTCACATTGTACATGTTTCAGCTCAAACTTTTTCTCGAATGATACTAAAACTTAAATAAAACAGAACAAAGTACCTTCATAAATAGTATTCCATACACAAACTGCTGCTTCACTCAAATGGCCAGCAACCTTAAGCTGCTGCTGCTAAGTCGCTTCAGTCATGTCCAACTCTGTGCGGCCCCATAGATGGCAGCCCACCAGGCTCCACTGTCCCTGGGATTCTCCAGGCAAGAACACTGGAGTGGGTTGCCATTTCCTTCTCCAGTGCATGAAAATGAAACGGGAAAGTGAAGTCACTCAGTCATGTCCCCAACTCTTCATGACCCCATGGACTGCAGCCTACCAAGCTCTTCTGTCCATGGGATTTTCCAGGCAAGAGTACTGGAGTGGGTTGCCATTGCCTTCTCCAGCAACCTTAAGGGAGAGGGACAAATCTAGTTATCCTAAAGGGATATCTTCACAACTTTATTCATGGCCGTATCATTCATCACCACCAATCAAAACCCTGAGAGCAATCTCAGACTTATACACTTGGATAGTAGGCTGCCAAACTCAAGATGGCAGAGATCAACATACACACACTGGGGCCAAAGTTAATCATTTTGGGCTACTCCTATTCATTCCTTTTTATGATATCTAAGTATACCTCATAGTGAACCCTTTCCTATATGCTTTCTCACTTGATCATTTTAACAATGTTGTAAGTAGGCTGGGCAAGTGTTGGTACCCATGACTGAGCCCCAACTCGAGAGCCTGTGTACCACAGCAAGAGAAGCCACCACAATGAGAAGCCTCTACACGGTAACTAGAGAGTAGCCACTGCTTGCCACAACTAGAGAAAGCTTGTGTCCAGCCATGAAGATGGAGTGCAGACAAAAATTAATTTAAAAAAAAGAAGAATTTACAGCCACTGTACTTTCAAGTGTTAAGAACCTGCCTGCCAATGCAAGAGACACAAGAGATGCGGGTTCAAGCCGAGTTGGGAAGATTCCTTGGAGGAGGGCATGACAACTCACTCCAATATTCTTGCCTGGAGAACTCCATAGTTAGAGGAGCCTGGCAGGCTACAGTCCATTGGGTCACAAAGAGTTGGACAGGACTGAAGTAACTTAGCACTCATATACTTCCAGGACCCAATATACAACCTAAAAAATTTTATTTAATTTTTGTCTGATCATGAACGATGCCAGATATTTCTGGGGTCCCACAGGTTTTTCTGTGCCATCATATTCCTAATGTTAAGCCTCAAGCCACAGATATGTCTCTCCAAATAGAAACTTTAAAACTATGGGTTGTGGGTTTTTTTTGGGGGGGGGGAAAGGATGAGGTAGGAAGGGGAAAAAATTATAATTCCAATACTGGTTTTGTGTACAGAAGATGAACTGAGGCATCCTCTCAGTTCCATCTGATTTCTTGAGATGGGCAAATGTACTTTTCTTCTTTCTTTCATTCTTCAAGTGTGTATTTATACTCTAAAATTCAGCTGGTATCTCAAAAAAAGAGGTATCTAATTTTTTTCCTTCTATTACAAATTTAACATTTGAGAAAAGATTCAGTATTAGGAGCTCCAGAAGCCCAAATATCAGAAAATCACAGAATTTTACAGTTGGAAAAGCCTTAGTAATACCAGAGAGGAATTACTATACATCCCCTCCTCAGTCAAGCTCATGCTGTGAATGAAAATGTCATTTCAATTTCTGTCCTTTTTGGGTCTTGCCCACGAAGTTATGAATTCCAGGACTCAACCTGAAAGAACAACATACAGTTTCGGGACAAGGGGTTTAGGCATGGAGGATAAGGTAGCAGTCCTGCTGGTATATAAGCTTCTAAGTCACCTATGTGATAACACAGATCACAGCAAAGTCATCCAAGTAGAAATGTTTAAATCCATAAACTCTAAAGTCTATGTATGAGCTGACAACACCCAAGCATTACTATTCATTATATCACCTGTCTGTGAAGGCAGAAACCAGGACTCGATCCCTATATCCACAGAGCTGCACAGAGCACCTGGCACACCGATGGCGTTAAATAACTATTCAATATGTGAATTAATGAAATAACTCCCCAGCCCACAAAAGAATATAAACCTACTGGAGTCATTCTGACTTAAACACAACACACCATACACACCTACTTCATAAAAGGAAAATCCTGAATTTTTTTTTCCAATTTTCTTTAAGGGGAAAATAATAAGCTTTCAAGTAGCTTTTGAAGCCAGAGTTACTTAACAAAATTTACCTTTTATGAAATGTCTACATACTAAATAAGAGCCCAACTCGGTCTCTTTAATTTCAAGTAAGAGCCCAACTTAGCCCCTTTAATTTCAAATATCTACAAGATAAACTTGATTTAAATATTATTTATGTTATTTGTAAGCTTTAAATGTTAGAAATAACCTAAATGTAAAATAATAGAGGATTGGGTAAATAAACTACAATATATCCAAACAATGGCCCTCTCTGTAGCTATTAAACTAATTCAACAGAATCTTGAAACCTCATGCCAAAATATTATAATATAATAAATCAAAGAGTCAGGCTTAGATACACACATACATATATATAAGTATATACTTTTATTAAAATCTGAAGCCATGGAAGTGAACAGAATATATGACATATATTTGTTCTCAAAACACTGGAAAGATATATGTCAAAAAAGAAACAGGATTATCTCTTGATAGGAGGATTAAAGAAAACATCTTTGCTTTGTGCTTTCTTGGTATTTCAATATTTTTATCCAGTAAATACACACACACAGTGAAACATTACACATACCAAAAAATGCATAAAACATGTATGTTTTCCAAAAGAATAACAACATGAACACTGTTGTAACCACAGTCATGGTTAAGAAATAAAACATTTACAGTCTATTAAAGGCCTTTGACGTGTCCTCCAATGATCAAAACTCCTTTGCCACCTATCTCCCCTATTCTCCTGATTTTTATGTTAATCGTTACTGCCTAGAAACTATTATTAATATTTATATGATGGGGGGAAAAAATGGCAGCTTCTTGCTACAGGTATGAAACTATGTGGGGGGAAAACCTAATTCACACTTTTAGTAGAATACGATATTAAAATCTTTTCCAAGAATATACTTGTATCCAGCCATATGTCCTGCCTCATCTGGTCTAAACATATGGCTGACCATAAGTTAAGAAAGATGGGCAGCATAGGACTAAAGCTGACGATTTCAGCATCATTTTTCTGGTCAAGTGATATAACCAGCCACAAAGGAATTCAACAACAGTTTCACAAATTACAAATTGGCTGCTAGGTTCATGGAAGAGAAGATATTTACTTATCTTGACTGACAAGGTATCTTCACAAAGACTGCTATGTGCTAAGATGTATCAGACTGTACATTTAAGTACTGTGCAGTAATATACGAAAGACAGCTCACTTCCTTCCCTGAGTAACGTTAAAAGTGGGCCTGTTATAATCACTATGCTTTGACAGAGGGTGTAGTATGCATCTGAGCACTTACGAAGATGAGTTTTATACACATGAGACTTCCAGAAAATATTATTTGGTGACGATCATTAGAAATGACTAAAGCTGTGTTATCATCACAGCTTTCTTCGTTATTTGAGACTTAAACATCCTCGAGTGGAAGCCAAAATAAAGTAGCAAACTAGAGTTACAAAAACTGGACAGAAAATAAGTCAATCTATAAGCACCAGGAATGAGCTAGCTAAAACCAGAGAACATCTGGAACAACCCACTGTACACTCGGTTACTGCTCTCTTTCCACTCAGTGTGTGGTGGCTGCTACTGGAAAAATCACCTGGATTGGCACATCTGTTGAATTACACACTATTTAAGCATTCATTTGTTGCTTACCATCAGCTGGCATGCCATCAATTGTGACAGTAAGTAAACCTCAGACAAAGATGTATTGAAGGCTGTTGCTACATGAGAAAAACAAATGACAGAAGTGTAGCCATGTAGCTGATGAAGAGCAGTATAAGCATAATTTGTTATGGAGGGGTAGAGGTGGAAGGCAGGCTGCAGAGATGATCAGGAAAATAGGTGACTTGAAAGCTGGGAGGTTTACCTCCACAGTAATTACTGCTCCTGGATTGTAAATGGGACCCAGGGGAGCAGAGAACACATTGTAAAGGTAAGAAAATGAAGAGAGGTAGAATGAAAGTAACTTGCTATTCCCACTCCTGGCATTCCTGAAAAGTCCTTCTTTGGCCATTTCTCTTTCTTGCTAGATATGCACTGTCTTAAGAGCAGGAAAACCATATACTTGACTCCTATTACTGTTCCCCTTTTATGAGGAAAGTGGTAAAGTAACTATGCATGTATCCAGTACAGATGTAACCTTAGCCTAAAAAGACTGTTTTTAACCAAAGAAAAACCTCTTAAAGAGTAGATGAAAAATATTACTCACCAAGTAAAAGAGTGATAGTACTTGACCACCAAGGACTTGGGGTATCTAAAGTTGGTTACTGAAAGCAGTTTGGAATTTCCAAACTTCGTTTTGGAATTTCCAAAAGTACTCTTACCTAATTACATAGTATTCATTATTCAAATAACATTTGAGGGTTAAAAGAATGCAGATGTTGGTCAGAAGAAAGAAAATTTCTCCTGCACCAAACTGTCAAAGAAGAAAACAGACAGACAGATACAGCAGCCTCTCTCTCATCCTCTCCCTCTCTTCTCTCTCTCCCTGTATGTGTATATGTGGGTATAACATTAAGATATCAGATTCATTTTAAAGTTTTTCAAAAGACAGAGACATTCCCTGAACACAGAACATGGAATTTTATTTTCTGGCCTCACCAAGCAGCATGTGGGATCTTACAGTTTCCCACCCAGGGATCAAACCCACTGTGCACTGGGAGCACAGTCTTACCCACTGGACCGCCAGGGATGTCCTGAGAATATAGGATTCTTAAATTGAGTGTTCTTACTCTCCATTTACCAAAGACATTGCACTCTAACTCCATAATGGCAATCCTCTGAAGCACCAATATAATACGGTCCAGGTATGCGCATTTCTAATGATCTAACATCGCGCAGGGATAGAACTCAAGAGAGCCTAAAGAAATGAACAGATAGCAGCAAGCCTGATAAACCATTTATCTTGAAAATCACCTGTGAGGAGCTAGTTTCTGGCAAATATGGCAACTTATACAGACAATTACACAACCATTAAATGTATGATTATACTCTGATTATTAACTACTTCAAATATACTGAATATATGAATAATTTGTTCAAAAGCAGGTGCTTAAAAAGCTAAACAGAAGGAATTTGGGAGGGAGAGTGATTATATGGGACAGAGAGGAAGGCTAGCCCTGAGAACTTTATGGTACCAGGAAGAAACGATGGGACAAGGTAACGCAGAGATCAAATCAGGGCTGAACTCTGGACAGATCAAATGCCACATGATCCTGACTAAGTAAGTTCAAGGCAGATGTATTTCTGTTGTGTGGACGCTGCATCCCAGACTCTGCAGAGCTAACGCTGCCAAGACAGTCCTGTATCATCTGTCATAGAAGTTAACAACTGAACTCAGCCTTGGACCCTAAAGAACTGATCACTTTCTGGACAGTCCGAACAACTTGAGCTTTGTCATCACCATTTCCACTGAGCAGTATCCATCTTATCTTCTAAAATATGCTCCTATAGAGTTCAAATACCACTAGCTCCTTGAATTTATATAGTACCATGAGCTTAACCCACAGAGTGAAGTCAGAGTAAAAAAGGCTTAGAGAAGAAGAGAAGAAAGGCATCTTTTAATGAACTGCAACACAATAAAATGGGAGCATAAGTGAGGAAGAGAACAGTAACTAAAATGCTGTATACTGAAGGAGCCACGGCTACATATAATGACATTTTACAGGGTCTCAGTTTTACCATTTGCAAAATGGAATGTGTTTTCCAAAGTCAGTCTGGTGCCAACCTTAAGAACACAAGAAAATAAAAGATGAGTCATTCAAACCTTTCCTATCTTCCCTTTGATTCCAAAACCAACACTTGTACCTATCACCTAAACTAAAACCACAGAACTTAATGTCAATAAATTCACAGGCCCTACTGGCCAAACCCTTCAAAACCAACCATCTCATGTGGTATACCAACACTATCATGAAGTCGAAGGGAAGCAAAAGATGAAATAAACCCATTCTTGCCCTGTAACACTGTTAACCTCCTCAACATGACAATTTATTACCGAGCCTCAGCTCTAAACTGATAGTCAGGGAGTGGGGAGGCTGACTTCATAAATGCCAGTCTAAGGAATTTTCAGTCTAACAACCAACCTTGTCGCACTGGTCCATTCACTAGGTTATTCTGTTGGCAGGTTTTCTTGGTTGTAGAACGAGACACAGCACTTTCCACCTTACCACTTTTCCTGGTTTACTCGAACAAGCAGTTGCTCTGGAAACCGCAGCAATATCACCATGGTTAATGTAAAATATTAATGTCTCATTTGTTCAACAGTTTTGTGGAAATTAAAACTTTTAGGTTAATCATATACTGAACAATTTTAATTAAAACAGTTATAAAACAATTAATCCACAAGAGCTAGCTTGGAACTTTGCCAGCCTTATTGGTTTAATGCATGTAGGCAAAACTCATTTTTTTTCCCTTTTGACTTAATGAATGCTAATATGTGACACAAAATATGCATACTAAGCTCCTAATACAGTTAGTCCATCTGGTTTTTCTTACATTCTCTATTTGTCATTTTTCTTTGATAGCAAAATTGAAAATGAGTTCTCTGTGTTAGAAATGATAATGATGCCATGTGCCGTGCTTCATTAAAAACTGCTCTTTGTAAAAATCTTCCCTCGTGAAATAAACACCTTAAGTACTCTCTTCTGGCTGTTACAGGGCCAGGAGTAAAAGGAAAGACAGCCCATGGACCAGGTCCAGAACCACAACTGCAGTTTGAGATAATAATGCCCTTTCACTGCCATTTCCAAAAGATTCTTTGCTTTCTGAGGGTATTATGAAGACATGGAGGATAAAATATGAGTTTAAACATCTAAGACAAATCCTCAAGTGTTTCAATTTGTTCCACATTACAATCTGATTCATTTTGGGATCTATTTGTTTGCCAAAGTAATAAGCACAGTTCATGCCCTTTGTTGAATATTTAATGCATGCAAAATTATCTTTTTAGCACAGGTTAAGAGACCTGTTATTTCTGATAAGGCTTCTGAACAGCACTGTGTCTAAGGACGCCTTCACATTTGTTTTCCAGGAAAGAGCCCCCAAAGAAGTACACTCAGCTATTAGCTTCCACTAGAATACACATCCCAACCATCTAAGCCTTGCCATGAATCTGAATACTCTAGGATTTATAGTTTATCAAGCTCCAGAAATAAAAAAAGGTACACACCACTCAACCCTTCTAGTAAAAGCACAGATATAGGTACTTAATCTCGGCTCCTGATTCAAATGTAAGCAACTATACTAAGTCCTGTTAGAGATGAAGAAATGAGTTCACTGTACCTCAACCCTGATATGGTGAAAATGATCCCCAGCATAATCATATTAGCTGGCAGCTTCACACCTGGTGTGCATCTTGTTATTTCTGATTGGGCAGTCTCATGTGAGCCACATAAATCCATAAAAGGTATCAGATTTCCCTCCTAACCACCTTTCATTCAGGCCAAAAGAAAAAGTTCTCTACTCTCATTATGCTTAAAAAGCAGCTGGACTAGAAGACTTACCAATTTAAATGCAATGTATCAGCCAAGGTGTTCTGAGCAGTCAGTTTCCCTCATGAAGCTAGCAGAGCATAAAGCTGTTTGGCAGTACAAATACCAACCTGAGTACGAAACTTAACTAAAATAAACATCAACATTTAAAAGCCTAATCCCAAACAACAGACATATTTAAAATTCAGACAATCACCTGAATTCCAATCAGTTAAAAAGTAATCATTTTTATAAAAGTCTGTTCTGATAAATTCTTTAAATATGAGTGTTTAATAATGTCCATGTGTAAAAAGCAACTATTTTTTCTGGCCTGATCCTATTAAACCACACTGGATAGAACTAACAGGAATGTACTAAATGATTACAAATAAACTTTCAGCTCTGAAGTTCTATAACTGAGTAAGATTTGCTTTATAACTAAAATCATACAAATGTGAGGGTTGGGAGACCTATGAGATTACTAAACTTCACTAAAAACTCCCTCATTTTGAAAAAAAGGAAAAATAACATCTCACACTACTATTGCTAGGAAGTTGAAGGTAAGAGCTAAAATGATATTTAAAGATTACAAAGGAATTTCAACTATACAACTACACCCTTATCACCAATATTTGAGAGGTACTTTCAGTATACCAAAGCATCTAAATGAAGCTCCAGCCCTAAGAGATGTGTGGCTATCCACTGCTTCTAGGGCACTTCTTTTCTTATAAGGTAGGATTACAACCAGGGTGATCTTACTTCAAGGGTGCTACTGACACAGAGGCCAAAAATGCTGCTCAACATCCAATACCGCACAAGACACTCCCCACTCGCAACACAATAAACAGTTAGCTAGCCCGAAATGTCAGTAGTGCTGAGGACCCTGCTCTTAGAAGAAGTCACTGCCACCACCAGCAACACCCAGAGCACGCCTAGAATGAGAAAATAATGCCAAGAACACTTCTCTCCCATGTAATAAGACGGCTGACTCTTCCAGGAAGCAACGAAACCAAAATGGCCCTGCTGCTTCCCATCCCCTACACAGTATTAAAAAGTCAAATCTACTATTAACAAAAATAAAAAATAAAAAAAACAAGAAGCCCCAGATGGCTTTGATTCTCATAGGAAGGGTTTCTTCAAAGAAGAAAAAACGAGAGAGAAAGGAAGGAAGAAATAATAAGTGTATGTCAGAGGAGAGGTAATACTGGCTTTAGAACAAGATAAAAGGAGCAAATAAAGAAGAAAAATTACCCTCTCCTACAAATCTGTGAAAGCATTTCAAATCACTCCAATTACAGGTGCCCAGGAGAATCCCCCTTCACAGTCACAAGGTACTTTCTCCCAACCCTCATGCTATTTCAAGTTAAAATAACACTGTCACAGAGTGGTTGGGCAGCACCATTAAAGGTAATAAGTAAATGGCCAAGACAGACGTGACCCAGAACATCTTTCACATGGAAGACACAAACATGGAGCAGGGCAGCATGTTTCCGTCATTTGCAAGGACAGCACTGCCCATAATTCTAAACAAGGCTATAGTCCTAACCTATCACATCGTGAATGCTCTCTTTAGGGAAACCATGAAAACACAATGGGAGTTTCAGGATTTTAAAAGAAAGTAGCTTCTCTTCCTCTTGGTCATGGACCTTAGGGCCTAGAGATTCTAAGAAGTTATCACACCAGTTGCTATCCTCATCAAGTTAATTCACAATTTATCTGTAGAAGCAGGTCATACAATATTGACAAAAAAAGAAATTGCCAGCACCAGATGGCTGAGGTCCCAAACAATATTAAACAGTACCTGTGTTTACAAGAGTAAACTGATCACCAGAAGATGGTGAACAGAAAGATTTCAAACATTTTGCTCCATTTCCAAAACACCCTAGTTTATAGGATAGGAAACAAAACAGAAAGGACAAAGCTTTCCGTTTTCAAATTAAACACTTTCAGAATTTTCCCTTTTAAAATTTCTTACAATTTAACCCAGTTTTTTTTTCTTTAGCATTTTCATTATATTTTGATAAAACAAGTTCACCTTCAAGAAATGGTCTTTTACTTATGGACATAGGGAGAGGGGAGGAGAGGGGGAGATATGGAGGGAGTAACATGGAAACTTATACTACCATATCTAAAATAGATAGCCAATGGGAATTTACTGTATGTCTCAGGGAACTGAAACAGGGGCTCTGTATCAACCTAGAGGGGTGGGAAGGGGAGGAAGATGGAAGGCAGGTCCAGGAGGGAGGGGGCATATGTATACCTATGGTTGATTCATGTTGAAAAGTGAAAGTTGCTGAGTCCTGTCCAGACTATACAGTCCATGGAACTCTCCAGGTCAGGATACTGGAGTGGGTAAACTTTCTCTTCTCCAAGGGCTCTTCCCAACCCAGGGATCGAAACCCAGGTGTCCCACATTGCAGGCGGATTCTTTACCTGCTGAGCCACAAGGGAAGGCCGAGAATTACTGCAGCGGGTAGCCTATCCCTTCTCCAGGCTATCTTCCAGACCCAGGAATTGAACCACTGCAGTCAGGATTCTTTACCATCTGGGCAATCAGGGAAGCCCTGATTCATGTCGAGATTTGACAGGAAAGAACAAACTTCTGTAACACAATTATCCTTGATTTAAAAAATGAATTTTAAAAAGAAATGGTCTTTTATCAATCTCTGTACCTTACCAATCAATCCTCCAGACTTGCAATCTTCACTCCTGTTTAGTCTCCTCGATTCTTCTGGAGATCAGAAACACTGCCTGCATACACATAATTCTCTGCAGAAAGACGAGTGCTAACTACGGGCAGGGAAACAGAGTTTCTACCAGTCTCCTCTATGCAAGACACCAGGCATTCCTAGCTTGCTGGCGTTCCTGTCAACTGCTTTGATTTGCAGGCTGCCCACTTCCTAATGCTACTTCCATTGATACATTCTCTGTGCAACTGAACTGAAGAATTGATGCTTCTGAACTGTGGTGCTGGAGAAGACTCCTGAGAGTCCCTTGGATTGCAAGATCAAACCAGTCAATCCTAAAGGAAATCAACTCTGAATATACACTGGAAGGACTGTTGCTGAAGCTAAAGCTCCTTTACTGTGGGCCACCTAATGCAAAGACTCAACACATTGGAAAAGACCCTGATGCTGGGAAGGACTGGAGGCAAAATGTGAAGGGAGTGGCAGAGGATGTATGGTAAATAGCATCACCTACGCTATGGACGTGAATTTGAGCAGACTCCAGCAGACAGTGGGGGACAAAGGAGCTGGAGTGCTGCAGTCCATGGGGCCGCAAAGAGCTGAATGTGACTTAGCAACTGAACTGTGCAGCTGAGGTTGAAAAGTAAAAAATGCACTATTTCCTTGCATCGGCTCACTGGCTACCACCAAGTCAGCATCTTTTCCAAAATCAACTTCTGGTTAGCATTACAGAACTATGCTCTCAAATAAGTAAATTCTAAATTTACCAAGAGGATCTGCATGCTGAGAAATCACTAATAAATGGCCTTCCATCCACGTACGCCCTCTGCCCTCTGCCTCCTGGCTCTACCTAGAATCTGCCCGGATTAATTTTTTTCTCTCCTAGATACCACCATAAAGTCCAAAAAGGTTCAGTACTGAACACATAACAAATACATAAATAAATAAATAAAAGTCTGTGTCACACTTCAAATTTTTAGATGAAAAACTCCAGTATAACTCTGTGGTATAAATGATGAAAGCCAAAGCCCCATGAACACCAACTACATAGGTACAAAAGGAAAACAGAGTGAAAGGGAACACAGGTGGCCGAGGATGGAAAATTAGGAAAACACAGGCTCCTTTGAATGATGCCAAGAAGTCCTCCAACAGAACCCAAGGAATGTGGACTCTAACCCTGGAATGTTGTTTCTCAATTCTTCCCCTGAGAATCCCCTGGAGTGCCGGGGAACACACCACCCAAGATAAACGGAACAGCTTTTCAATCAGGGGGACATTACTAGTTTTCCAAGAGTTTTTGTTACCGTACTTAATCTATTACCTAAAGTTCTTAGGTAGCAAAATCAACTTGATATTGATCAAAATAGTTAACACAAAAAGGGATGTGGGAAGCTCACAAATCAAAAATGTCGTACAAAGGAAAGGAAAAGAAAGACTATAAGTGAAACGGAAAAGAGATTCGTTTTCACAAAGTGGCGAGGTATGGCTTCAGGTTGGATGTACACCTCTTCTCAATGATGAGATCTTCAAGAAACAAGAACAGGGGCTTTGCAGGAAGGCAGAAACAACACAGGGGCTGGAGCCAGACAGATTTGGGTTTAAAATGGGCGCTGTGTGCGAGTAACTGTAAAACCTCCGGCAAGCCAACTAACCTAGGTTTCCTATCCATAAGATGTGGGTATTATCCCTATATGCAAGACTGTTGCAAAACTGGTCAAATCTATAAAAGGTAACTGTCCCATGGTGGATACCCAATAAGTGAGTATAGTGGAGCTGTTCTGCGGAAAACACTGCTTCCTAAGATTCCTGGGATAGCTTTGATCCGTATTTCTTTACTCTGTTTATCTCCTAACCTTCCTTCCTTCTCCTCCCTGCCAAACCCCTCCATTCTCTCAAACTCCAGGAGACCATGCCAATTTAGGAATTTTCTATAAGGTACTGATTTCTCAATTTATTTCTGAATACTCCAATGCCCCTGCAGGCATCCGACAGAGAAGCAGGGGGTAGTGGCAAAGAATCTGCCTGCCAATGCAGGGGACACAAGAGACATGGATTTGATCCTGGGTTGGGAAGATCCCTTGGAGAAGGAAATGGCAATCCACTCCAGTATTCTTGCCTGGAAAATCCCATGGACAAAGGAGCCTGGCAGGCTACAATCTGTGGGGTCAAAGAGAGTCAGAAATGGCTGAGTGCACGCACGCGTGCGCGCGCGCGCACACACACACACACACACACACACACACACACACACACCCCAATGCCTTCCGATTCTACTGCATATGAATGGACTTGTATTTGGCATTGATCATTTTAAAGATACTTTCTCAAAAACAAGGTCAGATTTCAAGGCCATTGTATATTTGCCAGTGCTGTTTGTTTTACCTAAGAACATTAGTATCTTAAAAATAAATTTTAGCTACAGAAACATATTCCTTAACAGTCAATGAATGTAGATTTAGGAATATCAAAAGCATAATAATTTAATTCACTAAACAATTTCACAGTGGTTCTCAAAGGCCACAATGTTTACAATTGGTAATTGGTATCATTCTTGAAGTGCTTACTTTTTAAATCATTGATTTATTTTTCTAAATGAATTTTCGTGGTAATGAACTGAAGACCCCACAAGCAAAGATACTGATGTCTGTAAGAATGTTTTATACAGTTCTGAGCAGTAATCTGCTCGCGGAGATATTCGGGCTTATATGAATTGTCTTTCATCACAAAGTATGACCTCTGCAAAGACAGAAAAAAGTGAATACATGCCGAGCCATGCCATCCCTTTACTGTGCGACCTGATCAGTCTAACCATGGGTAACTTTTGGAGTCTCTGCATCCCATACAACAGCTTCAGAACCTGCAAAGTGAATAAGGACTAACAGAACTCTCTAAGTTCCTCAGAAGAGAAATTTTAAATAATTATCTAGCTCTCAGGAAATGAACCAGCACCGCTAAGACCTACACCTAAGGTTACAAAAGGATCACAAGAGATATGGGTCAATCAGCCATTCATTCACTTGGTAGTCATGGAACACTTTTAGGATCACAATAATCCTATCTGGTAGCTCAGATTTGTATAGAAACAATTCAAACAATAAGAATTTAAAATATGCCCAATATACAATAAGAAAGGGATTGGCAAACTTCTATAAAATAACCACATTGTAAGTATTTTTAACTTTTCATGCCATAAAGTCTCTGTTGCAACTAGGCAATTCTGCTATTGTAGCACCAAAGTAGCCAAAGACAATAATGTAAAGGAATGGATACTTTCAGGTTCCATAAAACTTTATTTATGAACACTGAAATGCGAATTTCACATAATTCTCACATGTGGTGAAATACTCTTCCTTTGATTTCTTTTCAACCATTTTAAAATGTTAAAAAACATTTTTAGTTCATTCCCATACAGGTAGTACCCTAGTCTGGCCTATGAGCCAGTTTGCCAATACCCATACCTGGCCCAATATGATGGGCATGTGGGCAGCTAACAAGAAGAACTAAACATTCTCCCTGTTTTCTAAGATGGAACAAGAGAAGTAAACCAACAATCAGAGCACAATGTGATAAATACGAATGGCCCCATATTACAGGAGCCAGCAGACAAAGCAATTACGGAAATTTCTCCTAAACTGGCAATAAACACTAAAGTATTTATATGTTGGCTTTTCTATACAAAACAGACTGTTAAAAGTTACCTTAATAAGTAAAACTGTGACTTTAAAAAAAAAAAAAGCCTTCGCCACTCACATCTGCTAAGACTTTATCAGAACATGCCTGGGTGCGTTTTAGAACGTCCTTTTTAATTAGTGTTCCAGGCCAGGACCTCCGGCAAAATCCATTCTCCGTTGATGTGCCAGGAAGCAAGCATGTCCCAGGTGGTAGCTGACTGAGACTCTTAAGGTCAAGTCCACAGGTCTTGCCTGTTTATTTCACCAAAGTCCTTTAGTTGTCACAGGTAATAGTTTTCAAGTACTCTGGGATAGAAAGAATCAAACAGGTCCCCCCTCCCCCAAGTGAAAGGTCAATGGAATAATCAGGTTGGCCAGAGTCTCAAATATTTGCCTGCACCCCACTGGTTCTGCCTAATCAAATCAGGTTTATTAGAGGGTCACCTCTAATCAGCACTAGGTTTTGTCTGCATTTGGAGATGTTTAGGCAGATTTATTTTAATTACCGCAGAATAAACAAAGCTTGGGTCTTGAGGCTTTAATTGTCACAACTGTCTGCCCGGATGTTTTCTTCCAAGGGGGAAGCTGAGGGAGCCAGGAGCAGGCTGACATCATCAGCTGTGTATTTAATTAAAGCAAGATGAAGGGCAGGCAGGCTGCAGATGACAGTGGGTCAGCCTTCCTGTCCCAATACAGTAAGGCCACACCACTCAAGACAATCCAAGTGGCTAAAGGCTTCTACCCCATCCCACCCCATCCACTCATCTGGCAGAAGGACCATCTTTTCTGACTTTCAGGAAAGCAGACGCTCCATTGTTAGCTTTTGGCTGCTCCATGAGCCCTGAAAGTCACATAAAAGGAAAATCAACAACTACCACCTCCTAAGAGCCAATAGGCCACAAGTTCCTTAAAGTACAAAACAAGTCTTCATAGTGATGAACAGTCCAAACATTCACAGTTTCCACCAGAATCCCAGATGTGTTGGCAGCTAGTTTCCCCTCTTGGATGTCTTAGCGACCTACGATTTCATGGAATAACTAAGATCCTGCTTTAATGTGACAGCAGGCTTCTGCATTCTGTATCTTAATATGAGATTGCATCAGGTTTGGAAATGTCCTTTATTTGAAGTACCTTTAGTAATACAAAATTTTTCTCCCCCAAGAAGGAAAAAAAAATCCTGATGTTGAGTTTGTGACCCAACATCAAATTCAGGAATTCAAACAAGTTCACCCACCTGAGAACACAGGGAATCAAGAGAATTCAGGATCTGAGTGGTTGGTTCGTTTCTTTGTCAGTTTCTTCCGGCAGACATTAGTCTGGAGGATGGGGAGGACAGGGGTTGTCTCTCATTCACCACTCTATCCTCGCTGCTTTCCTGTGCTGATAGTGACTGAACAGAACACACTTAGTGACCAGCAATCCTGTGCCTCCTTTTTTTAAGGAATGAGAAAACTCACTGGTCTAAAAGGCAGGAAAAAATGTGAGCAAAATAAATTTTAAAATGTGAGCAAATTTTTAAAATCTGGACAAAAACCAAGAAGCTGCAAGCTGGGTGTTTGTTTGTATCAGGTTTTGTCCTCAACAGTCAGTCAACCAAGCTATTCAAGGAGTGTGAGGAACCTGAGCCTTTGTGGTAACACCAGTCAAGAACTCATTTCATGCTGGTGACAAGCTCTTATTTCCCAAGAGGCCTTTCCAAGAGACCTAGAGGTCAGCTGTGCATGGACTTCTAATGACTCTGAAATGACCCTGTGTCCCTGCTGCGGTCACCACACAGTTGGGAAGGGGCAGAGGAGCCGTTTGTCAGGAGGCCCCAAGAAAATTGCTAAACAAATCCTGTCTGCCAAGAAAGCTGAAGGCAAGGACATGAGATAGGAAAGAGATATGAGATGGACAAAGAACTAATCTGCCCTGCCACCACCCTGCTCCCATCCTAAACTTTCCTTTTTAATGTCCATGGCATCAGCAGCCCTCCAAAGGCTTAGCCTAAGAAATAAGATGAGCTTAGATTTTTCTGTCCCCAAGTCTCTTCTCTTCTCCCCAGACACTCTGGGCCTGTCAGAGCTGACTGCACCAGCACAGCTCAGAGGGCCAATCAAATACTGAAATGGTTCCTTACAAGCTGGTAATAAGCCACAAACCAAGCCCTCTCTCTTAATCAGTTCCCCAAAAAAGACACAGCTCCTTACCAAGGACAGCTCCCCTACCTTCCTGAGAGCAGGGGGCCTTCATATACCCTCAGGCCAGCTGTCCAACCTCTGGGCAAAAGCCTGATGCTCACCTTTGGGTGACCCAAAAGGGACTTCCCCCGCCCATTCCCCACTCCTCCACCACTCCCCAGTGTTTCTCAAACTGGAAAGAGTATCAGAATCACCTGGAGGACTTGCTAAAGCATAAATTGCTGAGCATCACCCCCACAGTTTCTGATTAAATAAGCCTGGGATAGGACTCAAAAAACAAATCTGCATTTCTAACAAGTTCCCAGGTAAGGCTGATACTTCCGAGTTTAGGGACTATGATTTCAGAATCATTGCTGTGAATTTATAAGAAACAAGAAAGCCAAGTGACTGTTCTTTTCTTTTTAAATATGACAGCCCCCAAATTAATACAGAGCCTGGAGCTTTTTGTATGTATAAAACAGCTGCCAAAATTCTGAAGTGTTTGCTTTGTTGTATAAGCAGCCAGTTGTGATTTTGCACTCAGCCACAAAGCACGATTGCAGATTTTTTTTTTCATTAACTGGAGGATTTGCTTCACGTCTGTATTATTGTTGTACAGTTTCTAATTACTGGGCTGTGAAGCGCCAAATGGTCAACAGGCTTCCCTACTGTCTTTCAGGTGCACCAACTGGTACCAGCCAAAGCAAGCCTTGCTTCATGGGACTGCTGGACGACACACCTAATGCCTGTGGACACTCACGTGCGGCTAAGACAGGAACACAAATTAACCACAGAAACACAACCTCTACCAATTAACTAACCTTTTCAAAGCAAGAGCACTTAGCGCCCTATTTCCTCATCAGAAGTCCTGTTATTTGACTGCCATCAAGAGGAGCTATAGCTGAGAAAGTCCACCTCTAACCTTTTTCTTTCTAGTCCTTTAAAACACATAGTTACCACCATGAAAGACCAAGCAAGAACACCCAATTTGTTGAGTGAAATGAAAATATAAAGACCGTGAGTGTTTGGGTCTGTGTTAAAGGCAGATACCTAAGATTTTAAAAAGCTGCCATGAGCATAGCGCTCTTGGCTGTTAACTTCCAGCCCTTCCCTGAGGAGCTGGACATGAGCCCTGGAACTGGGCTACCTGGTTTGAATCTTGATTCCATCACCTGATTCCAGCTGTGAACACAGTGGCATATTACCAAACTCTTAAGGCATCAATTTCCCATATATAAAGTGAAGACAGTGACAGGACACAGACTTCATCAGGCTGACTTCATTATAAGCGATAATCCATGGAAAGTGCTTGTCACAGTGCTAGGCACATTTTAAGTACATAAGTAAGCCTTAGGCATTATTGTTTTCTGTGAAGCTCTGGGGCAGGACATGGAAGGGTCTGTAAATTATGGACAGGATGGCTTCTCCTCAGCAAGACTGGGAGCAGCTGATGTGAGAAGGAAGTCAAAAAGACTTTGAAAGAGGAGAATGAGTGAGTTTATACAGATTTGAAAGGTTCTTCCAGGCAAACTGGACAGGAAAAATGGAGATGGGACAGGGAAAAAAAGCAGGCAGGTCTGTCTGATGACTGGTAAAGGCTGCTCTCAAAGGTCTCCCATCAAAGCATATTGTAATCTCAAAGCATCTGAAAACGATTAGCACTGAATACAGAAGTTTTATAAACTTCTCCTAACCAGATCCAATCTTTTGTTCAAATCCCCTCCCAACCTCTTCCCATCTAGAACTGCCTCAACAGAATGGACACTAAGTTGAAATGGAGAGAAGTAAGGATGTCTCCTTCATAGAATAAGAACAAGAAGCCCAGGAGAACAAAGCTGAGCTGATGAGGAGAGAGCAGGAAGGGTGAGCCCAGGGTCAGAGGAGCCCAGGAGTAAAGTGCAGAAGGACAAAACTCTTCCAGGGGCTGCTTCCTAACAAAGGTAACCCTGAGAAGTGTGCAATCAAGAACCAATAAAATAAAAAGGGGGCGATTCCTCTTCAAGGAGCACGAAAAAACCCACAACTGCGTGAGCACGTGCATGCACTATAAGGAGAATTAAAGTAATACTTAGTACACTTAGAGAAAATTACATTTCTGGCTTCAGACGCGCATGCTATACTCTGAAACTCAAGAGTGAGAAGTGTTCTGTCAATGACCCCAGCTCTTGAAAATACAAGTGCTATACAGGCAGAGAACACCATACACTCGATACAGAGGATGGCTGAAGAGAGATATTATCTTCAGCCAAAGGGCTAGCTGCACTTTCCTTCCTAAAAGCAAATGAAAATCACTCATCCATCACAACTGTTCTTCACACTCACGTCTGGTCCACACCTGAAATTCTTTTTAACCTTTCAGGATAGGACACAGATGCAGAGTTGCCCCCACCAGAGGAGTTAAAGAAATAAACGAGGGACTTCCCTGGTGGTCCAGTAGTTAAGAACCCACCTGCCAATGCAGGGGACATAGGTTTGATACCTGGTCCAGGAAGACTTCACATGCAGAGGAGCAACTAAGCCAACTGAGGCCAGGCGCCACAACGACAGAAGCCCACATGCTCTAGAAGCCCACAGACAGCAACTAGAGAGTAGCCCCTACTCGCTGCAACTAGGTAAGGTCCACACATAGCAACGGAGACCAAGCACAGCCAAAAATAAAATAAATTTTTAAAAAATTACAAAGAACTGAGCTTAACTTACTTCTTGGCCCAGGAACAGGCAGAGCACAGAGCTAACAAGTCCCCTAGGCTCTATCAAGAAGCAAGTCCACACTCTATGACAGCAGTGAAATTCCCAGGCCAGAGTGTCTTCTCAACCCCTTGGATATAGGAACCTTCTCATGGTTATTCAATGAGGAGCCAGATGCAACATCAGATGCCTCACATTCTGCTTGCAAACCAATTAATTCAGGGGATCTCAGCAGCAGTTGCTCGGCTCCTAGCTGAAGCACTATGCAACTTATTTTTAAAGATGCCTGGTAAAAAATTGTCCTATATTTCTGGAGGCCAATTCAGTATGTAATAATCACTTCTGGGTCTTAAAGTTGTCTATGTCTAACTAGACCACCTTTAAGAAAGATGTAAGTCTAATTTACTTCTTTCCCCCATAGTGCCACTAGTCCTCACTGGATGCAGGAAAGCACAGACTCAAGATTTTGACAGTTTCAGTTTCTTAAACTCTCTTTTTCTTCCAAAAGATAGTAAATCTATAATAAAATCTGACACGATTTATGTGCCTTTGTAAAACCTTGCCTGTCCATAATTTACAAATTGAAAAAAAAAAATTTCTGTGACGAAAAAGATGTTTTACCTCAGAAAAATATGGTCACTACATCTGCAGAAACAGGCAAGAGCCAACTCAAACTTATAATAAAACTACAAACACAGCCAGAAAAATCTCAAAGTTGCTTCCAGCTCCCAAGTTCCAAGATTCTTTATTTCATTCCAAACGTTTAATACAATATGTCAGCCATGCTATATACTCAGCACATGATTCTTAATGACAACCTCTAAAACGGATACAGGATGGTTTCACAAAGCTTAAAAATAAAGCTCCCACCCATCAATCCATCCCCACATGCCACAGCAGTTGACTTTACAACTGTTTACACATCTCTCCTGACTATCTCCCCCAAGTGTTGGTCGATCAGCGGTGGGTGTCCGACTCTTTGCGACCCCATGGACTGCAACCCGCCAGGTTCCTCTATCCATGAAATTCTCCAGGCAAGAACACTGAAAGTGGGAGCCATTTCCTTCTGCAGGAGATCTTTGTAACCAGGGATAGAACCTGGGTCTCCTGCACTGCAGGCAGATTCTTTACCATCTGTGCCACCAGGGAAGCCCATTTTTCCCCAAACCAGGGCTAAAAACATCCCTGGCACAGACACTAACAGCAACCATGCCAGAGAGCAGCCAGGAGACAGACTAGTTTTCTGTAAGAGATATTCTATCAACTGCAGGTACCTACTTTCAAGTTGTTTGGAATAATTTGCCCCAAACCTACATAACCAACCTATTCCAAGAAAGTTACCATCAGCTCACCTTAATAGCCAGAGACCACCCCATAAAGAGCAATGCTACTTCATGCAGACCTAAATTCTTCAATAAGATTAACTTACCTAATAGGATTTAGGGTCTATGAAGGCCATTATGGTGTCTCCTACAAGCTAGAGGCTCCAAAGGCTTTAACTATTTGATTTAATCCAATCTGGTCTAATCTAATCAAGGCTGTCTCCCTGTATTCTGTCACTAGACTTTGAGCAGTGATCTAAAAAATGAAGGGAAAACTTCCATTCAGATCACACCCCACAGACCGTATACATATTAACCTTTATCTAGAAACGAGGGCAAACCTGATGTTTGTGGACCTTTTGATGCCTTAATTTGCTAGCTTCTATAATCTGCTTAGGCTGAGAAATGATTATAGGATCTATTTGATGTAGAGACTTTAATTATATGGCCCAAGGAAGATTTCACATGTTGATCAGCAATCTTACTCAAAAACTCACACTTTCCCTCCCAGCTCCAAGAGGAGTAAAAATCTGCAAAAATTCAGCAGGAGGCTCTTTGTGCAGACAGAGGCTGCTCAACAGCAGAGAGATTCTCCTTGACTGACAGCATGTCTCCATATGAGGTGGTTTCTGTCCCCTAAGAGAATGCAAGCACTCTCCCCAGCACAAAGATAGAGATAGACAGCAAATCCATGTTGGAGCATTCTGAGTTCACCTGACCAGTACAACTAGCATGCTAACTAATAAGTTAGCTTATGTCCCAGATCTTCATTTCCCGAGCTGTTCTATCACACCAGTAATAAGCTCATAGGCTAACTAATATGGGTTAAAGCAGCCTAAAAAAGAAGAGAAAAATTAAATGCATCAGCTAATAACTTCAGACCTGCACTGTCCAGTGCAGTAGCTACACTGGGAAAAAAGATGTACGTATCTCAATATCCTTATGCTGATACACACAGAAATATATCAATATACAGACTTCCCACGTGCTCAGTGGTAAAGAATCTGCCTGCCAAGCAGGATAACTGAAGATCCCCTTCAGAAGCGCATGTCAACCCAGTTCAGTATTCTTGCCTGGAGAATCCCATGGACAGAGAAGCCTGTCAGGGCTACAGTCCATGGGATCGCAAGAGTCAAACAGGATTTAGTGACTAAATAACAATAACAACAACATACCAATATATACATATATGCATACATATTGAAATGACTAAAAATTTTTGATATATTGGGCTAAGTTATTAAAATTGAATTCATGTCTTTTTACTTTTTAATGTGGCTACTAAAGACTTTTAAATTGCATGTGTGACTCATATTTCAATCGGACAGCACTGTTTCAGACAATCTGTTCACTTTAACTCCTTGAAACAATTTCAGAAGAGAAGTACATATTTCATTCCATTAACTCCATCAGGTCAAGGCCAGATGATAATCTTCAAAGAAAGAATGAAACAATCTTTGAACAAATATTTACCGAGGCCTCAAGAGGAACAGGAATCACAGATTCCAGTGCCAGCTCAGACACCAAACATCTGAATCAACCTTGAACATGCTCTCTGATTTCTCCAAACTTCTAGTTGCTTGTCCATCTCTGAGATGAAGAGGTTTCACAGACCTCTTGCCCAAATGCCTACCTCTGGTTAAGGCAGGAATAGTCAGTCCTGTTAAGCGCAGCAGCAGGGGCTGATTCTCTGCCTACAGAGCCACAACCTCACTTACCAAGTGCCTCCAGCTTTGGGGAATTCTCCAGTACCTCAAACAATCTAGGAATGTCTAGTTTCAAACAGAAACCACTGAGCAAAACAGTCACGTTTCTACCACAAGAAACATTTCCTCATGCTCTACTAATGGCACATTTGAACTTAAATGGCTCAGGAAAAGCTGTTATTTTCAAGAACTCAAGGTCAGCAAGAGATCCAGAGAGGAAACCCCAACTGTCAGAGGGAAGATAACAGCCACCAAAGATGTCGACCGTGAACGACACACAACCTGCCGGAGACGTCCTCGCACTGACACCAGTCATGCCCAGGCAGCCCTGGTTCCTCACATAACACTGCCTCCAACACCTCCCTCTGAACCAGATCTGTAATCCCAGGGGTCTGTAACCTAATTAAGTTTTAAGAAAAGTATTGAGGTTAAAGTATTTTATTCAAAAAATTTACGAGGAAGCAGTGGTACAGCCTCAGCTAACCGCAGGGGATTCAAGGATGCGGAGCAGCGAGCCCTCAAAGGACATCAGCTTGCAGTGAACTTGCACAGGACTCTAATAAGTCCATGTGAAAACTGAGGTGAGACCGGGTGAGAAGGAGGAGATGAAAAACAGCATCTCATTCAGGGAGACCTGAGGGACGAAGTCAAAGAACAGCATGGTACCCGGGGAGCAATAAGCAGTTCACTTTAAGAAGGCAAACGGAAGTGGTGTGCAGGGCCAGCCTCCTGAGCTTGCAGCCTGCGCACTCATCTGGGGCCCTGCGCTCAGGAGGAGCCCACACTTGGCTTAATGCTCTGCTGTTGCCCTCTTGTTAATAATTTTTTTAATAAGGAGTTTTGCACATTTACCTTGCACTGGGCCCTTCAAATTATGTAGCTGATACTGATGATGAGAATCGGTGGGTCATCAAGCAGGGGCCGAGTGTGACTGAAACGATGAAAGTCCTCATCTTTAAACTCAGAATAACCCAGAGGCTCTCAACAGAGTGCCTGAGGACAGCCAGGAGTCCTACTGCTAAGATTATAAGTCAGTAGGTCTGGGGAAAAAAGTCTATGAAAAATATGTATTTTAACAGGCTTCCTGGTGATTCTGATGTCAGAAGTTTGAGAAATGATACCTAAAAAGATATATTAAAACTTTGTTACCTCTTACAGACAGAAAAAGTGCCAAAAAGGACTTTCTTTGGCATGTGTACCTTCTTTCCAACCCCTTAACCCATCCCAGATATACAAGGGTCAGCAGGACAACATGGGCTTCCAAAAAGGTCACCAGACCACAACTTAAGAGAAACAGTACCCCAAGAAATTTAATGGGTTAACCATACCAGTAAACAAGACTACTACACCACCTCTTGTTGTCTAATTCATGTTCAGCGTTAACCACCACCCCCTTCCTGCAGCTCCTGACCTCCAACTATCCAAGTGTAGCAAAGCTAGCTACTCGCCCACTCTGGATGGCTGAAATCATGCCATGACATGAGATTATGTGGGGACTGAAAAGAGTAGAGAGGAAGGAACAGTAAAAAACAATTCCACCTTGTACTTCTTAGAAGAAAAATCTTCCCCTGTTCTTCCTTCTTCCCTGCTCATTCCCAGTCATCATTCTAGATTTTGCTGAAATGTCACTCTTTAAAACACCACAGAGAGGCCAGGGTCCGTTGTGTAGTCTAAGAGCTAGCAACTGTCCTTTTTACCCCTCATCTATTATAACTATTTGGCATCTATTATAACTATCTGGCTGTTGGTTTTGACTTTTTTTTTTAATGTTTGTGTCATCCACTAAGCAGTTCCACAGCATCAAGAACTCTATGTAATTCACAAGCACCCACTACTCAGCATCAAGCAGATCTCAGTAGACATAGTGAATGAACGAAAAACGTTACAAGTTTGGGGTCAGCCATGGGGAAGAGGATGATGAGGTGACTCTTTGTTCACAGAGGAACAAGGCAAGAAAATAAACATCAGATGAGACTCTGACAACACAGCAAACCAAAGAGGCATACATAACTGGACTGCAGGGTGTGGACAACTCTTTCCTTTCTCCACTCTTCAGTGGTCCTAGCAAAGTGTCCCCTACCAAAACATCAAGTTCTATATAATAGGCAGAAGGTGGCAGTTTGGAAGCCAGCTGTTTGAGCCATACAGGCACAAAGCACCAGAAGTCAACATGGTTGCCTCCTTGTTTCCTGGGTAGCTTACAGAGTGAAACACACTCTTTCTTTTAAATAAGAAAAAAAAGTTTCCAGCTCATTCCATAAAATTAGAGGGGGAAAAAAGGTTTTAAAAAAGAAAAAAGGTTTCCAGCTCACTCCAGAAAATTAGAAAGGTCTACAGAATCTGAAAGTATGTAAACCAATTTTAAAAAGGGGGTTGTGGGGGCCTGATTCTCTAAGAGCACCATGGGAGAAGACATTAACCCACAGCTCAACTCAGCAATGATGGATACCCAGAAGTCCTGTTCATTTATTCCTTCTTGGGTTCCAGTCTAAATGCTGTTCCTACCTACTCATTTAACCATGTTTGAGTGATTAAGGCCTTTCCCCACCCATCTAACTTAAATAGTGCTAAGTTCTTCATTAAAACACACTGAAAGAATGATGAACAACCAAATTCAGGTGCTACATAATTTATTTACATTTATGTAACACTTCCCCCAGGAAACTTAACTCACTTTGCAAACTTAAAATGATCTAACAGATATTAATCTTCACAGAATTCCCAAGAGAAGGACAAGAATGCAAGACACATAATCAATAATAGAACTCTTACCTTCACACATGCACACCTTCCTCCCACAAACCCCTCTAAACCACAGATCTAAACTAGTTCAGAAAATTATAGGTGAGTTTTTTTTTTTCTTTTTATTAGGGAACCATGCCAAACAGAAGAGGAAGTAATGCCATTCCCACCACACTGTGGGGGAAAAAAAAATTACTAAATTTTCCTTCAGGTTTTCTATTCTGTAATATTAAAAAACAAAACCCATCCCACTCCAAAGTTAAATTTTCTAAAACTTAAAACATACCCTGTGGTTAAAAAAAAAAACCAAGTTACTGAATTCTAATACTCATATTGCTCAGAATGTCTCTGACCTCACCCCTCAGAGGAGAATCTGCATTTTTAAACAAACATCTGAGGCTTTCCAAGGCCTTCAAAAGTATAAAGTTTTATTTCATAAGCTGGTGGTGATTACATGATTTGGGAGCTTATTTTTCTTTTTTAAATCATATATATAAATACACATACACACAGAAACTAATGTATATGTCTAATTGCTTTAATGCTCCTAGCAAATTCTATCTGTGCCAGCAGGCCAGGAACCATGCTTTGCGAACCTGTGTAGCCTCCATCAGAATCTCCTAGGTGCTTTTGAAAGTATAACCATGTTATGGGTTGAATTGTATCCCCTGAAAAAAAGGTATGTTGAAATTCTAACTCTCAGTACCTCAGAATGTGACCATATTTGGAAAAGGTTCACTGCAGATGTAATTAGTTAAGATTAGGTCATACTGGAATAGGGTGGGCCCCTAATCCAATATGCCTGGTGTCCTTAAAGAAAGACAGAGATACATAAGGAAAACACGATGTGATGAGGAAGGCAGAGATCAGAGTTGAGCAGCTGCAAACCAAGGAACTCCAAACACTGCTGACAAACCACTAGAAGCAAGGAAGGGCAAGCAAGGATTCCCCCACAGGCTTCAGAGGGAGCATGGCCCTGCTAACACCTTGATCTCACACTTCATGCCTCCAGCACAGTGAAAGAATTAAGTTTTTAAAAGTACTTTGCACTTCCCTGGTGGTACAACGATTGAGAATCTGCCCACCAATGCAAGGATGCAGGTTTGATCCTGATCCGAGAAGATTCCACATGCCGCGGGGCAGCTAAGACCATGCACCACATTTACTGAGCTGCACTTTGACTATAAGCTGCAACAACTGAAGCCTGAGCACCCTAGAGCCCATGCTACAAAACAAGAGCCACTGGAGTGAGAAGTCTGCACAGTGCAACTAGGGTGGAGAAGCCTCCATCTGCCCCTAGAGAAGGCCTGCACACAGCAACGAAGACTCGGGGCAGCCAAAAAAAAATTAAATAAATTTTCAAAAATAAAATAGCACTTTGTTAGGCAATCACAGTCCTAGGAAACTAATACAAACCCCTTCTAAGAGGAGGGCTGAAAGTGTCTGACCATCTGATCTAATTTTGAGAAATCTGCCACAAGTCCTAGAATCCTAAGAGCATTTATGCAGAAAAAGACCTCTGAACTCTAATACTCAATTCCGAATGAATGTTATAAAGACCTGTGAATGCTGTAAAGATAAGAAAAAAATTAAGTTCCACAAAGAGTCTGAAATTATCCTTAAAAAAGTACACTGTTATTTGGTAGTAATATTTTAGAAACACTACAATATCTAAAAAAATGAGACACGAGACAGGTACTTTTTTAAACCAACAGAGAAGAGAGTTCAAGGACTAACAAGCGAGTATGAACAAAGATATTCTGGCGTTTGGCTCTGTAAAAAGAAATAATAAATGCTGTCCAACAAGTATCATCGCCCAAGTAAGTTGTAAAGAACTGGTCTCAAACTATCCCCGCCAGCCTCAGGTATTGGCCTCTGCTCCCATTTAAAACTAAAACATTCAAGAGAGCCCTGACCTGTACCTTTTTTGTTGTGACCATATTTCCAAAGAGCAAATATTTGGAGGAAAGCAGTGAGGAAAAATCTATCTGGTTCCACTATCCATCCATCCGTCCTTGTAAGTGTCTGACTACAATCCACAGCAGACATACTTAGCAAACTTTAAAATACAGCCTCTCAACATTGTTACAATTAAGTCACTCTGAAATGTCATGAAAAGCAATCTAGTCCCATTAAAATCTTCACACTCTCATTAAAAAAGCACTTACAGACTTGAAAATGTTCCTAATACATTATTTAAAGACACAAGATGTACAATGACTAAAATCCTTGTATAAGGAAGAATAGTAGCAGCCTACATTTTTTTTTAATGTGCAAATTTGTCATAATTGGGTAATTGGCAAACTGCAGGTAGCAGTCAGGTTGTTATACACTAGTTTCAAAAAGGTTTGGGGGCCCTTCCTCTCTGAAATTCCAGTGCACCCAGGGACCATCCTCATTACACCTTAGTTTTGTGAATGGTCCCTTCTCCTTTCCTGGATTTCTAAGCCCAGGAAGGCTAATGGGCAAGAGTTAGAAAAAAAATTTAAAAAAAAAAAAAATCCAGACCATTTCAGCTGACACCCCCAGGCCACTAGTCATCATCTTGGCCTCTGGTTCACCTGGTCTCCTCTCTTTCAATCAAGGGTCACTGCTATTTATGTGTTGCCATGGGGAGACCTCAGCTTGCTCTTACAGGCCCTAAATCCCCTAAGCGAACAACAGGAGCCCCAGGCTGTAAGTCTCTTCTCCACCCCTCCCTCTCCACCCCACCCCCAACGCCAAAAAAAAGAACCCACCTTTAACTCAGAACTGAATTTTGAACAATGAGGGAGTCTGACACCTGCCTCCTAATGCAGCTATTCAATCTCTTCAGCGCAGAGAGAGGCAGCATGCCTTGGGGGGGTCGGGGGGGATGTGGTCAGGATGACCCATGAGTTTCACAGGTCTAGATTTCTTTAGAGTTTGTTTCAACAGAATTACCGAAAATGTTGAGTCTGTACAAAAGATAAGATGCATGACTCCTGTTGGTTCTTTTCCACGGGACTGCATGTCACCACATGATGCACTGTGAAATGGGTGGACTTTTCAAATTCTAAGATCCTCCCTCTAAATCACTTGTGTGTCCTTCTGATATGACTAAGTGCCAAGTCAGAAAAAAGACTCTTAACTGCTTGGTAATTTGGCTACAATTACTAAAAACAAGTGTTACATAGCTTAAAAATATCCAAAAAAATCCCCTGCTTAAGAATTCAAGCCCTGTTTTCAAGCAGAAGGAAGATGCTGAGGTTTTCTTGGTTCCTTTCCCACTCCAATTCTCTTTCTCACTGAGATCTCTCATGTATTATACCATGCCACTGCTGCCATGATGAATGAAACAATAAATAAATGTAACATGTTAATCATTCCTCCACAGTTAGTCAAATTGTCATTCAGTGAGGGCCTATTACATGCTTGGAGCTTTACCTAATTACTTCATACTTTTTAGATGGATTTGAATACCCCAATTTTATCAAGGGAGAACCCAGAGAAATAAAGAAAGTTAACCAGAGTCAGAAAGCTAGAAAACTGGGGAAAGGACATTGAGCCCTTTTCGTCTCCATGGATGAATGAACCCATGAATGAACAAACTAATTTTTTGAAGTTAAGACTCCAGGGGCTTCCCTGGTAATCCAATGGTTAAGAATACACCACTGCGCAATGCAAGGGACACCAGTTTGATTCCTAATCTGGGAAGATTCCATGTGCCACAGGGCAACTGAGCACATGAACCACAACTACTGAAGCCCCAGCGCCTAGTGCCCACGCTCCACAACAAGAAAAGCCACTGCAATGAGACGTCCAAGAGCCGCAACTAGACAGTAGCCCCCGCTCACTGCACAGCAACAAAGACCCAGTGTAGCCAAAAATAAAATACGTAAGTAAATGAATATTTTTTTTGAAAGACTCCAGAAGAAATTAAGAATTTACCATGTAAATTCCCACCATTAAAGCTGTTCAAGAGCCAGCATTTTTTTTCATTATGGTCCTGTCTGGCAGTCTAACACTGAAAAACCAAAGGCAGAATGTTTTAGATCACCATTTTACCCAGGGTGGGTGAAAAAAAGTCTAGGGGTCTCTGCAAATAGTTGTGACTAAAACTTAGTAAAGAATGGCAACAGCTGCAATTAAATACCACTCTCCCTGGCTCACTAGCTACCAGGGGGTTGTGACCATCCTGCAATCTTTGTAGCTGGACATTTATCTCCTATTACACTGAGAATAGAGGGTAGTGTGGGTCAGCTTGGGCTGGCCATAGGAAACAGCATAGACTGGGTGGCTTAAACAATAGACATTTATTTTCCCACAGTTTTAGAGGCTGGAAGTCTAAGATCAAGGTGCCAGCATGGTTAGTTTCTGGTGAGAGCTCTCCTCCTGGCGAACAGACAGCCACTTTCTCCCTATGTTCTTACAAGCTGAAGAGAGCGAGTGAGCAAGCTCTCTGGTGCCTCTTTTTTATTTGGGCAATAATCCCATCATGAGGGCCTCACTCTCATAATCTCACCTAAGGCCATTCTAAGGCCCCATCTCCAAACATCAACCCATTGGGTGTTAGGGCTTCAAGATATGAATATAGAGAAGGAAAAACAATTCAGTCTGTGACAGACACCTTCTTCAAATTAATTTAATGCTTCTCTAATCCTTCAACAAACACTTTAGCACCTAACATCTGCAGGCACAGTGCTGGGCAGAAAGGCAGAAGAATGAAGAAGCCTCAAAGTTTACCTTTACCAATATATGTGGACACGAAAAAACAAGGGCATGCTAAAAAAAAAAAAAAACACACACACAAAGCAAAACAAAACAGTGGGCCCAAAGCTTTAACTGAACAGAATTCTTAATGTTTTTTGAGGCTCTACTACAGCATAAGATGTTTAAGCAAAGATTCACAAGGAAGTAGAACAAAAATGTTTAAATATGGCTTCTGTCTTTCATGTGTGGGTTGAGAGACTCTTGAAGGTGGTCCCACGATCCTCACCTCCCATGATCCTCATAATGTCTACGCCCATATACAAGCCTCTCTCCTTAAGTAAGAGAGGGTCCTGTGACTTGCTTCTAACCTGTACGATACAGCAAAGATGACAGAGATACATGATTATGTGATGACATTACAAAAGAGGGTAGCATCCACCTTGTTCTCTCTCCTGTCAGCCATGAGGAAGCAGCCTTGTAGGGTTAGCCTCACGTGAGAAGACCTGTGGGCAGCCTCCAGGAGCAGAGGGAGCCCCAGACTAGCAAGGAAACAAATAACGCCCTCAGTCCTACATCTGCGAGGAAACGAATTCCACCAACAACCTAAGGGAGCGTGATAGTGGATCCTCCCCCAGGTGAGCATCCAGATGAGACTCCAGACCTGGGCAGCATCTTGACTACAACCTTGCAAAGTTGCAGCTAAGCTGTGCCCAGAATCCTGATCCACAGAAACTGTGAGATTAATAATAAATATATATTATTTTAAGCCATGAAATAAATTTAAGTTTATGGTAATACTGCTAATATTGCAATATACCAATAGGTAACTAATGCTGCATATACCATTTGAAGTGTTTTAAAAGATCTCTCTCCCTCAAAAGTCAACAATTGTCTGGTATTCTGTGAGGGAGGAGATGGCAATATTGTTATCTTTCAAGAAAATGAACAGGAAGGAGCCTAAAATAAATGCCTAGAATTGTCTAATCAAAGAGCTGTTGGTAATCAGAATGATATCAAATCTAACCATTGAGGACACTGAAATTCAGAAGATTCAGTGACATATCCAGGAATACCCAGTATCTTTATCATAAAGCTGGGAGTCAATTTCTTAAACATAAGGCCTTTCCACCCAAGGCAACTGCTTAACTCTGGATGAAAGTACTCAAAATGCATCTATCAACTATAGTCTTCCCTACATTTAGGATGAAAAACGGAACAATTTCAATTTCAGTTAAGACTCTGCAGCAATTCACTGAACGTGGTTATATATAAAGATGATGCTGTGAAAGTGCTGCACTCAATATGCCAGCAAATTTGGAAAACTCAGCAGTGGCCACAGGACTGGAAAAGGTCAGTTCTCATTCCAATCCCGAAGAAAGTAAATGCCAAAGAATGCTCAAACTACTGCACAATTGCACTCATCTCACACACTAGTAAAGTAATGCTCAAAATTCTCCAAGCCAGGCTTCAGCAATACATGAACTATGAACTTCCAGATGTTCAAGCTGGTTTTAGAAAAGGCAGAGGAACCAGAGATCAAATTGCCAACATCCGATGGATCATCAAAAAAGCAAGAGAGTTCCAGAAACACGTCTATTTCTGCTTTATTGATTAAGCCAAAGCCTTTGACTGTGTGGATCACAACAAACTGTGGAAAATTCTGAAAGAGATGGAAATACCAGACCACCTGACCTGCCTCTTGAGAAACCTGTATGCAGGTCAGGAAGCAACAGTTAGAACTGGACACTGAACAAAAGACTGGTTCCAAATAGGAAAAGGAGTACGTCAAGGCTGTATATTGTCACCCTGCTTGTTCTACTTATATGCAGAGTACATCATGAGAAACTCTGGGCTGGATGAAGCACAAGTTGGAATCAAGATTGCCAGGAGAAATGTCAATAACTTCAGATATGCAGATGACACCACCCTTATGGCAGAAAGTGAAGAAGAAGTAAAGGGCCTCTTGATGAAAGAGGAGAGTGAAAAAGTTGGCTTAAAGCTCAACATTCAGAAAACTAAGATCATGGCATCCAGTCTCATTACTTCATGGCAAATAGACGGGGAAACAGTGGAAACAGAGGTTAACTTTATTTTTCTGGGTTCCAAAATCACTGCAGATGGTGACTGCAGCCATGAAATTAAAAGATGCTTGCTCCTTGGAAGGAAAGTGATGACCAACCTAGACAGCATATTGAAAAGCAGAGACATTACTTTGCCAACAAAGGTCTGTCTAGTCAAGGCTATGGGTTTTCCAGTGGTCATGTATGGATGTGAGAGTTGGACTATAAAGAGGGCTGAGTGCAGAAGAATAGATGCTCTTGAACTGTGGTGTTGGAGAAGACTCTTGAGAGTCCCTTGGACTGCAAGGAGATCCAACCAGTCCATCCTAGAGGAGATCAGGCCTGAATATTCATTGAAAGGACTGATGCTGAAGCTAAAACTCCAATACTTTGGCCACCTGAGGTGAAGAGAGCTGACTCATTTGAAAAGACCCTGATGCTGGGAAAGATTGAGGGCAGGAAGAGAAGGGGATGACAGAGAATGAGATGGCTGGATGGTATCCCTGACTCAATGGACATGGGTTTGGATGGACTCCCAGAGTTAGTGATGGACAGGGAGACCTGGCGTGCTGCAGTTCATGGGGTCGCAAAGAGTTGGACACAACTGAGCGACTGAACTGAACTGATATGTAGGAAAATAGGATGAATTTTTCCTGATTCATGGATAGACAAGCTTGTTTTACTGTCATTTTTTCCTTCCCCTTAAAAAATAGGATCAGAACTGCAGCCTTTGAGAATTCTAGGTAATTCAGTTTTACTCCATGATAAGCAGTCTTATTGCTCCTAAATGGGCTAAGGGACAAAAAAATGAGCAAAGCCTTTTAACCTAAAAATTTATCCATTTTTAACCCTTCAATGGAAATGAATCCTCCCTGGAGAATCACAGAATGTCAGTATTAAAAGGGACTGTGCTATTCTGGTCAAATCTTCTCAGTTATTGGAACCTTCCCAGGGTTACAAAGAAAGTGAACCTCAAAACGATATCAGGCTGACCTCCATTCAGATATTTCCATTGTACCATACTGAGAGTCACTCCACCCCCAAACTGCAGGTGGATACAAATACTTTAAAGGGAAATGTCATCAAGCAACACCGTGACCTTGCGCCTCAAACACAACCACTAGCACAGAATAGAATATCAAGCTGAACTCAGCCTAAAATATTTCAGATGAAGTACAAGATGTAAGAGAAAAGTTCTACAAAAATGACTACAAAACACTCCCATGAAATAAAACACTTCATGATGTGGAATTACTAAGTTCCTATGAAAATGTTACTGAATTCTTGAAATTTCAGTCGTATATAGACATTGACGGGGAAAAAATGCTATGGAAATGAGTCATACTCTCAACAATACTACTATGCTCCCAGTCTACATTTCATATAAAATTTATTTTATTTCCTGAATTTACTTAAAAGTGAGAAAGCCCCAGTGTCTTACCCCAAGTCTACACAAAACAGCCAATATGCACTGCAGGCGTTGGGAGATAAATGCTGTGCCTGCAAGGCCCTGAAGATGACAGGGGCAAAGATGACCCTGCTGTGCCCTGAAGTCATTCACATACAATGGTGGTAAGACCCATGACAGAGGTGTAAACAATGCTCCGATGGGACCACAGACAATACAATTAAGCTGGATCAAGAAAAGCACAAAGCAGCCTAGTCATTTGAGTCTTGATGTGTGAGAATTTTGTCTGGGAGATCTAGGGGGATTTCAGTCAGTTTGGTTTTGGCTTATGGTATGAACAGCAACCCTGTTCTAAACTGGAGGGGGAAAATATCATTCCCTCCTCTGTCCTATTTCTGTTCAGTATACATTTCAGCACGTTATTGCTATAATCTGTTTACATGTCTGTTTCCTCCACTGGACAGCCAGCTCCTAAAGGAGCAGACGCAGACTTCTTTCATCATATTTCCCTGCCGTACCTGACAGCGCAGCCCTTGACATAAGTTAAAACTCCACCATTCAACTTCCATAACTATAAACTAGGTATTAGATCCTTGCAACTTCTTTTAATCTACCACCGAACCTCAAATCTCCAATGAAGCACAGTCATTTTCAAAAAGAAAAAAAAAAAAAAAAACCCACCCTACAAGTCTACCACGCTATCACACAGGACTGCCGGAAGCAGTGCTTAACATATATACTCTGTCATACACTGAATTCGGAGAAGGCAGTGGCAACCCACTACAGTACTCTTGCCTGCAGAGTCCCAGGGATGAGCGGAGCCTGATGGTCTGCCGTCTATGGCCTTGCACAGAGTCGGACACGACTGAAGCGACTTAGCAGCAGCAGCATACACTGAATTAACTATTTTTTTATTAATGTTGCTGCTTCTGTTATATTTCCCATTACTACTCTCTATACCAAACTATCTGTTTCACAGGTCAAAGTTCTACAAGATGTTAACTCTTCCATGGGTGAGTGGAATGGACAGGACTCTGAGTTCAAATCAGTTTGGGAATTATTGGGTTGAACAAAGTTATTTTAAGACAGACATCTCAATGCTTTTAATATGCTGAGAGTAAAGTGGAATGCAGCGTTCACAGGGTTTTTTTCACTTAGCCTCAGAGCATCTTGGTCTCATTCTTCTTTGGAGGGTAGAGAATATTTCTTGGGAAATTTACCCAAGTTAACAGCACTTACAGGTTGAAGAAAACAAAAAAATCTCAGTGAGACATCTTCAGTAAACAGAAGCAAGACTGACAAGTGGATTCGCTGTTTCATTCATGCAACCAATATTTGCTGAGCCCTGTATGATAAAAGAAAGACAAAGGCCCTGCACTCATGGAGCTTAAATCCACTGAAAGAGAAGAATGCCCTCCATCCCCAGCTTAGAAGATAAAGAAATCTCTGTGGTCTCCTTGAGGCTGGACACTATTTCTTTTATAGCCCTCAATCACTTGGTGTTCTGTAAATAATTGCTAGCAGCTTAATCACAATAAAGTCTGTAAACATTTTCCAAATTCTCATGAAAACAAATCAAAACAGTAAGAAAGCAGACTGTGAGAAATACATGTTTGGTTATTTGACCACGTGGATAAACTTCTACAAAGATAATCATTTTCAGAATAACTATTCAAGACTTGGAAGGTGCCTTAGAAATCAATTGTGTTAGCCCCCTTCAATCTCCAAAGAGGAAAATAAGGCTGGAGAGGTGAGGTGCTGGACCAAGATCATACAGTGAATAGAGGTTAGGATTAAGAAGCACAGGCTCCCACATATCTAAGACTGCAAGAGAGGGCAAAGTCAGCAACACAACTGCCAAGGGCTGTGACCACGTACCACGTGGGCTTCTCCTCATCTACAGTCAACAGTTTCATGAAATAACAGTCCCTTTACTGTCTTCTCACTGTTTTCTTAGAAAAATAAGAAGTCATTTCATCAGAGACAGATCTCTAAGCTCTGTCTCAACACATCTTTCATTCTAGTCACACCCAAGTCCACCCTCAAAAAAGCATAGAATGACCTAGGAAACCAAGGAAAATCAACAACAGGGTCAGACTTTGGGTGCCCACAGGCATCACAACAGGTTTTATGTCTGAAACATCAAAAAGTATGCTCTTATAAAGCGAGATTAGACTGAATGCTTCAACTATGATCAGAAACTGAAACACAGCAGAGTGGGCATTCAGCCCAAGGTTCAGGCCCCAGCTCTCTCTCTAACCTGCTGAATGACCTTGGACCAGTGGCTAATTCTTTCTCCATACGTAAAACTAAAAGTTGAATGAGATATTATAAATATCCCTTAAGGTTTCAAATTCTAAGACTGCTGAACTTATGCCATCAACAAAGAACCTGCCAATCTTTCTCTTGGGCTAGAACTAGTTTTGTTCCTTTTTGAGTTGAGATCTGCTACATTTGCATCAAGTACTGAACGTTACAGGACATAAAGTAGATAAGTACTCTCAAGGTGCATTTTATTATACTTCTCTATCATTTAATATACAATAAAGAGATGTTCTCTGAAATATTATTGAACCTAAGAGTACAGTATCCCATGCTGGTCTAAATACCATGGTGTCATCTAATTTCTAGAACTTATAATTTTAATAAAACTCTATAATAATTCACTAAGAAGGGGAGAAGGCTAAAGTCAGAGGGAAAAAATTAAAGCATAGAAAGGTTAAAAAAAAATCCTCTCTAATTCTTCTTTACTTCCGACTCACTTCTGAAATCAACTTTTACTGCAGACAATATGCTACACTGGAAAACTGAAAATTTTCAAAAAGAAATTGTACTCAGAAGCTACTTTCTAACAGTAAACCATGTGTACATGTGCACCCCATCCGTGAATCAAAGTCCAGGCTGGCAAGACTGGCAGCACCTGGGTCTTGTTTTACCTGCTTCAATTCTTGGTTAAATCCCTCTGGGGCAGGCGAGACCTTCACTGGCTCTCCAGATAGGGGGTCAACTCAATGCATTTTGACATCCAGATGGCAATACTGCTGGGAGTAAATTAAAACGTCTACTAAGAATGAAATTGGAGAAGTGAGAATATTAAAGAGAGAAAAGAAAAAAGAAACGTGAGCTAAAGGTGTGCTGAATTTCAACACAAAAATGGAGGCTGACCTCACTAGTGAAGAAAAAGAGTTGGGAAAGCTGTACAATATAGGAAATGAGAATTTTACTGTTGATTTTAAACACAATCAGACAGAGTACCATCTTGGGCAAAACACACAATCCTACTAGCACTATAAGAATCTGGGGAATACACCGATAAGAGAATTTCAACTTCTGTTTGCATCATTAACTTGCTCTTGAGCAAGATGTCACTTAATCTTTCTAAGCCTCAGTTTCCTCTGCTATAAAATTGGAGTGGGGGCAGTTCCAGATGATCGGAAAGATTCTGTTCTTTAATTTCAACTCTCCTGAATATCTATTCATTTATTCATCGAGTGAATAATGAGTACTTGCTATTTATCTGACTGCATGTCCAACACTCAGGTATTGTTAACACAGAAAATTCAACATCAACTGCTGTGAATTCTAGCCTAGCAGTTTAGACAAATAAGGAGACTGTAAAACAAAGCAGTAGTTACTCTTAACAGAAATTTAGGGACTTCCCTGGCAGTCCAGTGGTTAAGACTCTGAGCTTACAATTTGGTGAGTGCAGCTTCCATCCCTGGGTCAGGGAACTAAGATCCTACATACTGCAGGACACTGCTAAAAAGTTTAAAAAATAAAAATAAAAAAGAAAGAAAGACGTTTAGTGTATTGTGATGGCTTCTCCAAGGCTTCCCTTGATGGAGACGCCAGAGTTTACCCTGCTCCTCTAGACTCAGGTTAGACAGGCAACACATCTGGCTTTGCCACCTCAAGAAGGTATATATTTCCTCATACACTAAGCAAAGCTATCCACTTCTTATTTTGGTTGTAGTCAATTTCTTCAGGTTGGTCTTTATTCATATGAAAAATATTGTTTCAGAATCTTCCCTGAGGAAAAACAAACCAATTCTGTCTAAATGAAGTAGCTACTTACTTCTTTGTATCTTTTCAAAACAAAGTAACATACCATTATTAAAGTAAGCAAAACCCTCTTCTATTATATGAGGTAAGCTGGCTTCTTTCTCCTGATACTTGTAACATAAGATTTATAAGGCTGACAAAAATTTGATGAGCAACAGCAAAATCACTGATCAGGATTAACCCACACCAAGTCAATACTTTGAACACTGTTCTCTCGAATACCAAGAATAAGCACAATGAGGTTCTCAAATAGTGCAACTGGATGTGGAAGACAGTACAACCTTCAAGAATTACAATTTGGCAATACACATCAGAAAACTTTAAAATATGTATGCCCCTGTCCAAGTAATTCAGTGTCAAGGAATTTATCTGCTGCATAATAATTAAGAACTTAAAGATTTAGTAACAAGAATACAAGGAGGGAGGGGGGTTCTGGAGGGGGAGCATATGTAAACCCATGGTGATTTCATGTCATTGTATGGCAAAACCAATAAAAAAAAATAAAAATAAAAGATTTAGTAACAAGAATATATATCACAGTTTTGGTTATAATATCAAAAACCTGAAATGAGCTTATAACAACAGACCCATTGAATATTTTTTGGTACATCCACACAATGGAATACCATGCAGCCATTTAAAATGTTGTAGAATGTCTTATGAAATGACAAAATGTTTCCAACTTAAGCAGGAAAAAAGTGGATCACAATTCTGTCTGTATGGTGTGGTTACATATTTGTAAAAACAGAACATATAAAAAACATATACATACAGATGCATGTATTCTCTTATAAGGAGGAAAAGTATAGAAAGACAAAGACTAGGTTATGAACAGTTCTCTTCGTAATAATAAAATTATGTGTGATATTTCTTTCTTGTTCATCCCTCTAAGTCTTCCAACTTGTCTACAATAATATATGTGGCTTCTATAATTTGCAAAGGTCTCTAAACTAGAAATTTAAAATAAAGCACGTAAGCACCACACTTGGTAGAAGAAACAGAATGTGCAGCTGTCCATACCAAGGGAGAGCTCTTGAGTCCTGCCAAAGATAAATGTAAATTGTTTGGCTGTCTCTGCTACAACCAGTTCAATTAGCGTCAAAACAAAGGCTCTTTAAAAGGCCACGCACAAACTCTATGGGCCGGAGTCTAATTGAGCTAGTTGTAAATTAATTACCTAATGTTGTCAAAATGGGCAAAAAAAAAAAAAAAGGAATTCATTCCCTCCATAGAACAACCTGAAGCTGATCCTTAAGGTAAGCAAGAGACAAATGTTGGTAGTGGCAAATGTTTAGTTTTGTAAAACACAGCGACAGAGGCTTTTCAAGTCATTGCTGATTCATGACAGATTTCCTTGCCAAGGCTTGATTTGTTAACATCCCCCTCCTCCTCTCCCAGTTTAAGTACCTCCTTTGGCAGAGAAAATGATGCATTTCCATTCTCTCTCCTCTTAATCCTTAAGACTTCAGTTCTGAGACGAAAGAATCAGAGCCAAGTGTCTGAAGAGACGGGACGCTGAATTAGGGCCAGAACATTAATCCACAGTGCCCTCTGGTACTGCAAGGCTGAAGAATTCATTTCAGCCTTCCTGGTAGGACTGACCCTACCTGCACACATCCCCCCATCCTGCTTTTTCTTTTTTACCCAAGGAAAAAAAATTTTTTTTTTTTTTTTTACAAAATATCTACTTACTGCACTGATGCCTCACCAATCCAGGTCTAATTGTGCTTAACTAGAGACCATGGTACTACTCTCAAGCATATTTTTAACCATCACAAAATACTTTTTTGGTCTCATAATGGAGCTTTTTTCTTTCCTTTAAGAGATGGGGTAGCCCTAAGGTATGTAAAGCAGGACTATCTTTCTTAAAGACGTCACTTAAGTGACTTGAAATGAAAACCAGTATATTGCAAATGACTGAACTTAATTCACATTTTGATTTGCAAACACACAAGCAATAAGAAAAATGCCAAGATGATACTTTTAAATGGCCTCACTTTTAAGAGCTCAGACTACTACGAGAAGAGACCCAGGAGGACTGGATAAACTTGGTATTGTTTCAGTTCAATACACATGATGGCCCTGAGATTAAATACTAAGTAAACAGCATCCAAGATCAAGCTCTTTAAAAAGAATCTACAGGGAGCAGACCTGGACTTTGAACCATGACTAGATTTACTCAGAACACTCTAGCTAGAAAATCATTTAATTAATAGTATCTTTGGGATGGGGAGACCTCAAAGGTCACTAACTCCCGGTGCTAAACCCCCACTCTGATAATCCAGTGAGTCAGAATGAGTGCCTTCAACAACTGAACTCAAAGGCTCCAGAAGGCACTACTGGACATCTACTCTATTCATACAGAATGTCAAAATGTTCCTCCAAATGGAACCACTTGGATCTAAACTCCTCTGCCTGAAATCTACTCTGAAACTACTTTAAGGCAGCCAGCATGTATCACCCTGAGCCATTTTTTCTACAAGAGAAACATTCCCAGATCCTCTTCTCATACAGTATGGTCTGCGATAAACCCCTTCTCAGTCCCATCTCTCTCCCTCAAACCTACAAACCCTTTTTTTCCAGAAAACTGAGGACACTCATTCATTCATTAAAAGCCTTCAATAATCCCTCCACCCAAATAGAGCTGATAAGATTGTATTTGATTAGGACAAGTTAAGGGTGGTAAGATTTCCAAGTGACACTAGTGGTCAAGAATCCACCTGCCAATGCAGGAGATATAATGAGACCCAGGTTCAATCCCTGGATTGGGAAGATCCCCTGGAAAAGGGAATGCAACGCACTCCAGTATTCTTACCTGGAAAGTCCCATGGACAGAGGAGCCTGGTGGGCTACAGTCCATGCAGCTGCAAAGAGTCAGACACAAATGAAGAGACTTGGCACACAAGTCTGATATCTATTTGATTAGCAGGTATCTTTTAGTGATCATGTCTGTAGTGAGATCATCTTTCTATTTAAAAAGCAGTAACTAGTAAAAGACCTCTGTAAAGTTTCACTTCCTTTAATATTTAAATGAAAATTAAGTGTTATGGCTCTAGCACAAAATTCTCTGTGTAACTGTGGAATTCTATATATTTAAGATTTTAAAGAACTACAGACTATGAACTGATTTGTCTATATGTGAACATAAAAAATAATAAGATAATAAAGAATGAGCCTAAAGACAGATCTGACAATTCACTTTTACATTCCAACCTTTCAAAGCATGTATCAAGTTCTAACTCCAGATTTAGTCCATTTTCTGGTCTCTGGGGGATGCAAGACTCAAAGGTAATAAACACCCAATTAATCAAATATTTATTTACTGAGTGTCTATGATTCAGTGTGCTAAATGATGGCAAGACTATAAAGACCTAGAACATATAATCATCATCCAGTAAGTTAAAATCTACTTAGATAAAACAGTCAGCATTTTAAAAAGAATAATGAATAATGCAAGGTAATATATACACAAGTTCAAAATAAGTAGTACAGACATTTAAACAGCATTAAAAGACTTTATAAGACCCCACTGACAATGAAATAGGCCTCTAACTCCCTCCAAACCCCCCAAAGAACAATATCCAAATAAAAAGACAAGGAATTTTATCAATTAATAACATTTAATTCCATTGGCTGCCCTCTTCTTCCAAAGTTATCCAATCCATAAAACTCAGCATCACCAGAGCTTCAAAATCTGAAGAACTTCTGTTCTCCAAAGAAACATATAAAGTCACAAAAAGGGAAGAGAAGACTTTAATTAAAATGGAGTTATTTTATAAAATTATCTTTAAGGATAAGAATATTACAGATAATGGGTTCCACTATTTTGCTAAGTAAAACTTCTGCAGCAGTTCAAAACAGACCTCTCTAATATCTAATTTCGTTCTGTGATGAACAGTGTTAACTTGGAGATTTTAGGACCTAAAGAAGGATGAGCCAGAAGTACAGCTGGTAATGTTATTTTGGAATTAAGCAATTCAATGGACATGCTGGGGACTGACTGAACGTAACAAAAATAAGACAATTAGTCTTTATGTATATCCATGGGGTGAAAATTGTCATTGTAATTCAGCTAATTACATACTGCAAGGAAACTGGAGTGGACCTTTCTTCCATCAGACTGACCACCGGGCTATTTTTTCTCTAAGCAGCATCTTGACATTAAATTTGAGGCAATTCACCAAGATATAGATATAGATATAGAAAGGCAGTTCCTTTCTATATCACTTCTGACCGAGACCCAGGTATTACACTATATTCTCTTCTTTTTAAATATTTTAAATGGGGCAGAAAACAGGTGCAATTCACAAACTGCTACTGCCTCTCAAAAGGTCAAAAACATTGTAGGTGGCAACAGAAACACTGCCCTCTGCCACTGTTTTCAGAACAGCTGTACGAGTGCTAGACCTCCATTCTTAACCTTTTATGGGTCATTGACCCCTTAGAGAATCTGATGAAAGCTAGAAAAACGTGTGTACACAAAATCTTCCGCCCATGACTTTTGGGACATTTGTGAATCCTTTAAAGCTCAACTCAGTTAAAAACTTTTAAACCAGACTGTGAACCCCATGGGGCAGAGATTATGTTGTAATGCTGGTTTCTATGCCCAGTTCTAAGATAACCATTGTCCCAAGAGTAACCAATTCTCATATACTCTAGACATGGATAAATGGATAAAAATAGATGGATGGATGAAAACTACATAGTAGCTCTGTTAATAATTTCCAAATCTGATTAACCATACTATCTAACTGCTCCAAGTGGGCCTGACAAACTGTTAAGTGTCAGAGTTTACAATCCTGATACTAAAAAAAAAAAAAAAAAAAATTCTTATCCCCATGTTTGGTGGTTTGTTTGTTTTGTTTTCCCTGAAAGGTCATGCTATGATTCACAACCAGACGATGACTTGTGGCTGGTTTACAGCAAGAGGTTTAGCACAGCTGCCAGTGAGATCTCCACATCATTAGAAGCACGGTTTTGCTAAACCTTCCTGACAAGTTTCGACTCCACAGACTCAAACCACAAAATAGGAACGAATATGCTCTAATTTAGAAGAAACTCTTGACCTGAATAAAATGTTGTTCCATCAATAAAAAAAAAAAAAGTCCTTAACAGAAGGGCACTGCCCTGCAATACCTTCAAGGGTATAAATCTTGTCCAATTTGTAAGACCTGGTGATTAAGGGACTAGGCTTAACCTGCCCAATCAGGTGTCTCAACTTCCTCTTTCCCACAGAGGTGAGATTTTTTAAATCCTATTCCCCTTCTCGTTTTTATTTTCCACAGCTCAATGAGATCATTCATTCACTCACTCGATAAGTGAAGCTAGACCCTGCTCCAGTGCTGGGTAACCCAGCCCCCGGCACAGTGTAAACTGCAGACTGCAGGCCCCTGCTCTCCTGTTGCTCACTGTCTGCTATTCACGGCTGTACTCCATGGAAACAACAGAACCCTTACTGGAGTCACTGCATTTCATACAGATGATGACCTGAGGAGTCCAGACAAAGAATCAACACTGTAGTTTCTATTAAGTCAGGGCACATCTCATTATGATAACCTCTTCCTCATTCCCAGAAAGACATGGCATGTATGCCAGATAGAACGAGGACCCAGGGGAGTCAAGAGGGTGTAGATCTAACCCAGGCCAGCTTCCTGTGTGACCCCTGGTTTTATATCAGTTAAAAGAATTCACTTACCTACAGTAGCCTGAGAGCTAGGTATATTATTACCTTACAATATTATTACATTACCTGAGCAGAGGCAGAACTAGAGTGCCGTGTTACAGATAAGACACATTCGGATGAATTAGGTAAACTGACACATCTGTAATTGGTGGGCCCAAGACTCAGGTATACATCTGAGTCCAAACCACACTAGAATTGCACAGCCTCAAAGAGTAGTACAGATTCCGGTTTTCCCCCAAACTCTAACACTGGATGAGTCCACAGGACAGAACGTCACCTTCTCATTTCATAGATCCCAAGGCCCAGGAGTAAACCGTCTCGCTTGGAACAGTGGAAGAACATAAAACAGCCACCTCCAATTTCTCGGTCCAGACTAAACTCACCATGTTGCCCCATTACCTTCGCATACACTACTTTCCTCTCTCCCCTTCTCAAAAAGCTGTTGTAAAACATACAAAAGAAAATGAAATAGTTTATACTTTATACAACTTACAGCAAATGTGACTGAGAGCTTAGGCTACAACCTTACATTACTTCAGGGAGATTACTAAACATCTTAGTGCCTCAGCTTCCTCATTAGTAAAATGCGAATAGTAAGAGCAACGAACGACCTCAGGATTGTGACAATTAACAGTGCCTGGACTACAGTAAGTGCTCAACAAATATTCACTATGATCATCATATGTATAAACTTCCTCTAAATTCAACTGTCTGTGATCTGGTACGGTTAGGAATAAACAAAAGTCTCATCATTGCTTAAAGACTACAGAAAACGTCTTTGTGACTTATTTATCACAACAGAGCATAGCTGTCCCCCAGAACATTTTCTTTTCGGTCCTGCCTCGTGGCATACGGGATCTAGTTCCCCAACCAGGGATCAAACCGGGACCCCAAAAGTGGAAGGGTAGACTCTCAACCACTGGACCACCAGGGAAGTCCCTAAACTAAAAATGTCTAAGACGTTTCCTCTCTCCACTGGTCTAATTTACCCACAATAAATCCAGGCTCCACACACACCTCAATTAAAGAACAGGCGCTGGCAGTGCCGTGCTCTCTGCAGCCTTTCACACCTCAGCAGAATGTGCACAAACAATCTTCTTGCTTCAGAGGGCTGTTCTGAGAATAAACAGTTGTAAATGACCTTTGTAATCTTTTGACAATGGTGCTACATAAGTACACATTACTCTAAGCATTATAAATTAAGTACGTGGTTACACATGACAATACCTGAAACATCTTTTCCCTTCCTTGGCATCCAATTAAATTACCATTTCCCCTAAGAAAGAATTCTCTGTTGCATTATCCCACCAAGAAAAAAAAAAAAAGACACTGCCACCTAAGATGTTCCCCATGTCCTAGACACTGTCGTAAGCACTTAACTCATGTACTCTTCACCACAATCCTTCGTTGTTCACCTTCCATTTTATAGATGAGGAAACCGAGATAAAAGGACAGGGAGCTGGCGAATGGTAAACTGGGATGTGAACCCAAGTGATGGGGCTCCAGAGAACCTGCTGTTAATCCACAGGACAGGACAACCTCCAAGAGCAAGACTTGTTGACTCCATAACTACCCTCCCCCTGAGCTTAACCCATAGGATACCTCAGCCTCCAAAAGTAAATCCTCTCTTCATAACCACCACACCTGCCACACAGAAATGTACCTGTGTTATTAACACTGCTGCTTTGACGTTTCAATACTGGTCACTAAAGCACCTGGTGTAACTGCTCTACTAACCCAGGGTCTCCTTAAGGACAGGCCCCCTTGCCCCCTCTGTATTTACATAACCCCAGTCCTAATAAACATAATGTCGGTGCTCAAAAAAAGTGATGAATGAATTAATTAAATGAGTGTTACCACTGAGAATCTTACCATTCAAGGAGTTCCACTCTTTTTATACTTCGTATACTGCACTTTAATATTAACCTGTGTTTAAGTGTTAATGTTTTGCTTTTGTTTTCTTTCTAAGCAAAACTAATCGTATTTTCTCTGCTCAGACAATACATTTCATTAATTACTAATTCAACAGACCAAAGAAAAACAGGCTATTCAGCTGTCAAATCACACAAGACCTTTTTAATACTTCAGTCTTGTGGAAATTTTTTTAAGCAGAATTTTTTTTTTAATCCCATTTCTGTTTTAATGACTTAAAAAAGAAACTGCCCTTATGGGGGAAAGGAGGATATAAAAGGTAATAAACATTTAATGATCCAATAATTGGTTATATCAGAGCAATCACTGTTCAGTAATTAACTTCTCTTTCGGGCTTGTTCACTTGATATTTTGAGCACCTTTGATAGGCCTGGAATTATCCATGTTATTTATATTATAAGCTAAAATTTTTGGAGGAGTCCAAAACACAACAAGGTTTGCAATCACCGGTGTTTCATCTTGGTAACTTTTACAACGTGTCCTCTTATAAATCCAGCTGATTAGGAAAACCAAGATCATCTCGAGTCCTCAGCATGGAATGGGCACCAATGCAGCAGTAATGACACCACGGCTAAACTTTGGGGCTGTGGACATGGCAGCAAGGAGGGGTTAAAGGAAAACACAACAGAAAATTAGAGCTTAAAAGACAGCAAAAAATAATTAAATCACACCACCAGGAAAGAATACAGTGAACAGCTGGTATGTTGTTACTATGCAAAATTACAATTAAGCTCAGGTTAATGTCATTTCCAACTAATTACCCACAGTCAGTTGGAAGAGACACACTAAGAGGTTTCACTTTGCCCACTCCAACAGTCTTTCCTGCTCGGGTGTCTGTGCCATCAACACAGACACAAGGCTCCGCACATTTTTTTTGAAGTCGCAGCTACACAAGTGCACCCATCTCATTCCTGTCAAAGGGGGCCCCCATTAGCAGTAGATGTGAGGAGCTGCTAACATTTCAACACCTCCCTTTGGTCACACTCTCTCTGCATGACACTTCCTTCACACCAAAATAATGCGCACAGTGTTTTCTCCACAAGCTTCATTTCCTATATTCCATTCTCAGTCTTTCTCCTCCTTCCTCCCTCCCTCCCCCGCCCCATCCCAGACCCTTTTTCTAAGGCCCTGTATCAAGAGGAAAGTAATCTTCATTTCACACTTAGTATACAAATCATTATTATTATGGAGGTGCTTGAGCTTACACTTAAAAGGTTACAAATAACTTTGTATCAATAAATCAGTCTTGTTTTTAATTCATTCTAACCAGCTGCACCCCCACATCCCAAAATAAAGGAAACCTGCCAGTACCACCATGGCTAGAATTCCTGTCATTCCACTGTCCATCTTGGCCACCTGCCCTAATGGTGAGTGTTCCCTCTGGCCAATGCTTTTGAAGGGAACTCGTAAATAAATAAACACAGTGGGACCAATTCTCAAAGAGTCTCTGTGGCTCCTAAGTCTGACAGGAGACATAGAACTACTTTAGTGCCAGAAGCACCCTGCCTCTAACAGAGAGACAAGCTAATTGGAAAGACCTGAAATCCGAGTCTGCTAATAGTCTAGCAGAGAAACAAAGGTCCAACAATCCCAAAGCAAGAAGGTGTCTTCTAACCTAAATTACTCAAGCTCTTCCATTATCCATACACCTTGGGTACTGCCCCAACAGCTTGCCGCATCAAAGTGCACGACACCATCCCTCCCCCGCCCCCAGCATCACGCACATCTGAAAGAGGAGGTTGGATAATTTATATGTTACTTTCACCTCTGAGAATCTTGGTGGTGAAAAGAATAAAAAGGAGTGGGGAGGGAAGAAAAACGGGCAGTAGTTCCTTTGCTGCTAATGGACAGATAACTGCAGAGTGCCATAACAGGAATATTTATTTAATCAGTGTACTGTATCAAAACAAGCCTCTGGTGTACTTTTGAAAAGATGGAAAGCCACCCAGAACAGGTGATTGGAGTCTTGTCACCCGCTCAGTTGAGCCAAGGAGGGGTATGTGGGGCGGGGGCGGGGAAGGGGCTACTGTAGGTCCACAGAGCCCCGCCGCCTGCCAGCGAGGCCCAGACCTGACCGCTGAGGCTCGCTCTCCACACAGCTCCTGCTCGGGGCTCGCTGCAGTCCCTTTACCATGAGCATCTCCTTCCAAAGAAAATAAGCAAGCCTGCTGTTTAATACAGACAGGACTATTCCCGAAGAATAGAATGATTCTTCGGTGTTAAAAGAAAAGGGAAATGGAAGAAAAAGAAAAAACCTTTAGGGAAACTTTATTACCTTTGGCTTTAAGTGCTCTGAATGGAATTGATCGCAGGAGAGATTATTCAGGGATGGACAGAGAGCAGGGCAGAACTTCTTTTATTTTTGTTAACCAAGAAGCTATTTTTCCTCAAGTACCAAGATAAAGACATTTTGGCTACGGAGACATGTTTACTAGTCCACCCTGGCAGTAATGACAAGGCTCATTTGTTTACCAAAGTCATAACTGCCAGGGCTGGTAATCTGTCCTTATACATTTTTCAAAACTATCATGAGAATATTTTCAGTGAATCAGATTTCAGAAAGGACAGATCTTTGAGCTTAATCTTGATGTATGCTGTGAATGTTAATACACGGGCATTGTCAGGAACTGATTTAAGTCTGAATCAAAACACAGAGAAATAACACAAACTTAATTTAACATCACCAAAGACTTACAGAAACAATAATGATTAAGAAGCATCTAGTACAGAAAAGCAGAATGCTTTTTATACTTGCACCTTACTGTAACTGTTTAATCAACCTTTACTTACATTTCTAGTTTCTTGGGATTTAAGGAGAAGGGGTAGAAGAGGAAAATGTAATAAAAAAAACATTTTGTGCAATGTGTTTGTTATCTCTTTACCTGGGTCCTGGTTGCTTGGTTATTCACTTTGTGACAATTCACCCTGAGCTGTGAACTACACTTATTTCAGGATGGGTTCAATTTCACAATATGTACAATTTTAAAACCAAACAGGCGTGAGTGTTTTATTTTTCAGAAAGGGTTTGGTAGCATAGAAATTAATCATCTTAAACCACAACCATTACTGCCACCCCAAGAAGTGACTCAACAATATTTTCTAGACTAATGAGTCCAAAATTTCTGTACTAGAGCTGGCAATAAAAGAACTCCTGGGAAGCCTGTGAAATCCTAGAGCTACACAGCAGGAATTAACTGTCAGGAGACCAAGGATGGGGCCCAGGAATCTGTATCTTTAACAATCTCTTCTTAGTTCCAGACACACAACTGGGTTTGAAAACCACACCCAAGGCAAGAATAACTTGCAAGTTGCAATCATCCAAAACCATGCAATCCAACTTCTCTAAATCAACAAGGGTGACCAAGTGTAATTATCTGGAAAAATTCTGCAGAAGCTTTGATAACTCAAAGGGTGCTCTACCCAAACACACACACATACACAAAAACTTGGCAAAGGCTTTCATGGATATTTTTCTCACAATTATAATATTTCCCCTAAAACGAATCTGATATGTTATAATCACTAAGTTATTCCTACTGGGAACCTCATCCTGCAAATTTAAGAATAGAAACTGTGAAATCAAATTACTAATCTGTGGCCACATGGGATTCGGGGTCATTGGCAAAATCTGAACATGTGCTTTTCCACAGCACAGTCTGGGAGCCTGCCCCTCATTCTCATTATCATTAATGTGCTGTTGAGAGTTTAGATTTTTAGACGTTAATGACACAACCAAAGTCATTTAGCAAAAAGACTCAAAGACACACTGGAGCCCGCAGTTTCTCATCCCAGACAAAACTCTTATCGCCTATTATAGCAGCTTCCCACCAGAGGCCTTTGAAGGGTTAAGCCCCAATCCACATTTCTCCTTTCAAATTTATATCCTCTACTCTTAGATAACCACATCCATCAGAGTTGGAAGCTCCACAGTAAACTGAATTTTGCTTTTGGGCATGCATAGGCAACTGCAATCCAAAGATAGAGCACTACCCCCGGGGTCTTTTATCTGAGAGCACAATCGGGGAGCCTGCTGGATCATTTGTTTTAGAATACCAGAGCACTTGTTTTTAAACAAACCATTAGCCAAGGAATGAGGTTACAACAAAAGGAAGCACAAGACCAAAAGAAAAAAACAAACAAAAACAAAAAGCCAAACACTGAGAATCAAGGTGGCTCTTTCCACCCTCTTTTAAAGTCCTATTTGCCAGACTGGGAAATGTAGTTAAGGAAGGCTTGCATTGAGCTCTCCCCACTTTTTTTTTTTTCTTTCTTCCCATTCCTGTCTTTTTAACTTTAACCTCCAATAGGACACTCAACCAACTTAAATCTAAAAAAAAAAAAGAAAAAACAAAAAATACATGGCCTTCCAGGAATATTCAAATCATGCAAAACCAAAGTCTTAGGATGATTCTTACACTCCAGATACTTTCCACTTTTAAGAAAACCTACCAAAAACTAGAAAGATGTCCTCCAGAGTAGGTCAGATAAGCCCCACACGCAAACGTTAGCTTCTAAAATGCCTACCAACCTCCTCCCTAGGGCAAAATCACACAGTCCTGAGCTATATTAACTTAGTTCTTCTGCAAGAATGACACAAATTTATCAAAAATTTTAGTTCAGTTTAAAAAAATTTAATGGAACCAATATAGAGCAGTGAGAAAAGCAGTGACCTCTGTATTAGGAAACCTGGGTTTCACATAGCTGTCCTACCACTAACTCTGTAGGCTGTACAGAGCAGTTACATAACAAAATTTTCTAGATCTGTTTTCTCATCTCCAATAGGTGAAAGCCTAAGGAATACATTATCAACTCTGAAAACATGCACAGAAGTGAGGAGGGATTAAGGAAGGGTCGAATGTACCATTAAAACAACATCAGAATAAAACTCTTAAGAAGCATTGATTTACAGTTCTGCGGTGCAGCGGTTCAAGTCGGGCTCTGAGGCCAGAATGTATGGGGTTGGCCACTTGCATGCTGGGTGACCTTGGGTGTAAACTCTGCAGCTGTTTCCTCTCCTACAAAACAGAGTTCACAGCAACACCTACCCCACAGGACCATTGTGTGCAGACTACACGAACTGATTTAAGCAACTAGAACAGTATCTTGACACAAAGCAAACACTCAGTAAATGCTAGTTCTCATTATAATTATCGAATACATCAATACTGAGCTAACAGCAGAAATAAGGTTGACAATTAAGTACCTCCATGTCCTATCTAATCAAAAGGGAGACAAAACTTGTACCTTTATATGAGTTTTGGTGCAAAACTCCCATGGATCCTCAGAAGTCCCTGCCCCTTATTCTCAAACCTGTTGATCTGGGCAGGTACACAAGTACTGGAACCTTCATTCACCTACACATGGTCCCCAAGGACCCACAGGTGTCCAGTCACACTGGGAAAGCCAAAGCTAGATGGAGAAAGTCCTCTGAACAACAATAACTGAAAAATCTCATTTCCCACACATCCCTTCACATATTGAGGTCAAAGTTTAACTTTAGCAACCGAAAAGCTGATGAAAACAACACATACTTGCTTTCTTATTATTTTTAGGTTCTCTAAAGACTAAGGGAATCTAGTTTTCCCTCTTTAGTCAACAACTGTATCTGGTGAAGCTGATGATCCAGCAAAGAAATTATATAAACCACTGTTTTCTTCCTTCTGTGTAGCCCAAAAGCTGGAGGATGTCTTTTTCAGTACTTTTTTCACTCAAACTTGACATTTTCTTTCTCACAATCTATTTTACTGACTGACTCCAAACCTAATCTCTGGTGCATCCCCTCTTTTCGGGGATCCAGTGGTATTCATCAGTGTCCAATTCCTTGACTGCTGTGAAGATTGTGACAGATTTAAGCTTCACTTCTGATTAAGTCTTCCCAGAGAAAGCAACCTGATAGCCTAGCCCAGTATAGAGCCCTAGAAATAAAACTTTCCCTTTCTGCTTTCCTTTCCCTCAAATTTATGAGCACACGGGTGGATTAGGAGCTTCTACTTGAAGCAGAAAGAAAATTGAGTATCATTATTTCTCCAGCATCTTCACTAAGCTTGAACCTTAAGCTGTACATCTATTTCGTTCCCATCATGTTAAGCTGGTAACTAATAAGATAAAATTCAATCAATTCCACAAACTTTGTTGCCCCAATGTTTAACCTTCCTGGAAGAAATACATTCATGAAAGCATTTGTAATCAAAATCCTCAGAACCAAAAAACTTAATTTAAGCAAAATGAGGCAAAAACATTCTGCTTAATGGTTCCCCTAGAGCTTTTCTAGGGGACGATCACAGTCCCTCCACACCTTTTGTCTCGGTTGGACACATCAAACAACAACATGACACCAGAATGTAACACCCAGAATGTCATTTCTGGAAGCCAGGAGTTGTTTACCCCGACCCCATAGTGCCTGGAACAGACAAGCAACTCTGTAAACATTTATTAAATGGATGAGTGGGCAGAAGGGGTGTGGGTGCCCCAGCAAATTAATAAGGCCCACAGGAGAAAATCAGGCCCCGAATAATCAAAAGTTGACAGCACTTCTGAAAGATGTCACAGCCTCAGGTGTACCCACATCCAGAGAATTGGCCACATCTTACTGTACATCTTACCCCATATGTTCCTGATCAAGCTGTGTCTCAGGGCGAAAGGACCCTCAACTGCCAGCCAATAGCTCAGAGCCTTCCTATGAAGATGTGTGGTTTTGCACATGAAATCCTGTGTGCCCACTGACCTCTGTGGTAATTTTATAACAACTTTCATCCCATCCCAAACACTTCCAACAGAAGCACCTTTGAATTGCTCAGTCCCTTTCTGTTGCCTCCTTCCTAGTCTCTAAAAGCCTTTGTAATAAATTTGTAAACATAAACCCAGGTTTTGCCATTATGGATGGGAGGAAGACAACATCCGGGGAGGAGCATCCCAGATATTACCCTTCAGACCATTGGAAAGCAGACCACACTAAAAAGCCGAATAGGGGGAAAAAAAAGAGAGAGAAGAGAGAAAAGGAAAAAAAAAAGCCCAATAGAGAAAATGAGAAATAAAGGCTAGGAGTGCAGTTCAGTAAACATGGCTTGGTACTAGGCATCTGAGAAAATCCAGTGAAGAAAAACTGACACACCCATCTTTAAACAGAAGGTCTCTACCTTGACTTGCACAACACAATCCCCTGGGGAGCTTTTAAAAGTTCTGATGATGGGGTGGGGGCTTCATCCCCTCTCCCTTGGGTAAATTCACCAGAGGATTCTAATGTGCAGCTAGATTGAAAAATCCCCTGCTCTAAGGCTTACAGATGACTCGTTTCCACCTCAGACAATACACACAAAAATTAGCCCAATTTGAAGAAAGTGCTAAGGTCTGTTGAAGTTGGTGGCGGGGCCAGAGATGTTGGTCATGTGGTGCTTTACACTACTCCATATTTATAAAAGATTTCATATAAAAGGCAAAAACTATTTCACAGTCCTATACATACCCACATTTTTTACACAAATGTATTTTAAAACAAGCTTATCATATACCGGTCCTAAAAAGCACATCCTAAGGAGTGCTGGCACTGATAGTGTCTGGGGTTTCTACTCCACTGAGGAGGAAAAAAAAAAAAAGCAAGACCAATTCAAATGAGTCTGCTTATTTGAAAACACTGGTCTGAATTCTGTAAAACTGCTTTGTCTGCCTAACCAACAATCCACCTAAAATCAGCAGAGTTGCCAGGACTAAGTCAGACTGACTATGAAACCCTCTATGTAATCAAACACCAAAGTGGGTTGCAGTAAGACAATATTACTCCCAGGACTCAGCTCTAGGAACATCTTTTTACAATGGGGTGGGGAACATGATAATGTAAAGGAAAAAAAAAAAATAATTAATTAATTTTTTAAAAAGAAAAAATAAAAATTAAGGAAAAAAATAAAAATTTTTAGCCTCAAAAATAAAATAAAATGGGGTGGGGGCAGAGCATATTCCAGTGAAGGTTCATCTATTAAACATGAATGCTTATCTTAATAAGCCTACCCACTTCCTTCTCATCAAGGAAGCAGTTGTTATTAGTTATTTAGTCACAGAGTCATGTCCAACTCTTTGCAAGCCCATGAACTGTAGCCTGCCAGGCTCCTCGGTCCATGACAATTTCCCAGGCAAGAATACTGAAGTGGATTGTCATGTCCCTCTCCAGGGGATCTTCCCTACCCAGGGACCCAACCCTCATCTCTTTTTTACCACTGAGCCACCTAGGAAGCCAAGGAGGCAGTACAGGCCCTGAAATCAGAAAGTCTGGGCTCTAGTTGTGCCTCTACGACCTGGGGAAGCTATTTATCTTCTCTGAACCTCAGTCTCCTCACCTCTGCCCCTCTCTTCTCACTCTACTCCTTTTGCAGTCACTCACACACCAAGCGTTCTCCTCCCCAGTCTTCACCTTGCTCTTCCCTCTGCTGGCATGCTCTGCCCCTGGCTATCCTCATTGCTTGCTCCCTCACTTCCTTCAGGTTTTTCTGCTCAAACATCACCTCCTTTAAGAAGCCTCACTTAAACCACATCTGCATACACATATCAGATTCTCACCATCCTTACCCTGTTTTTAAAATCCCGGTCACCACTCAACACAGTGTGCCTCTGGCTGTGACTTACACCCCCGCTAAAAGACGAACCCTACAGAGCAGGCATCTGTTTCTCTCCCAGCACCCCCTGCACCCAGAACAGTGCTGCCTGGCTCACATAAGCAACTGATAGACATTTCTTTAATGAAAGAACAAAGTTCAGTTAACTTTTTTTTCCCAAAGAGAATCTTACCCTTAATATATAAAACAGGTAAAGATGGAGCTCTGGTTGAATGAGGTCAGGACCTGCCCTCAGCTGACTCAGTGTTCCCTGAGGTGCTTCCCAAAAGAACTACCCAAATGATCTGCAAAGTCACTTATTATTAGAAAGTCTCCAAGTCCATGTTATTTCTGTGAGACTCCAAAGAGAAATGTTAAATGTGATAAATGACTTTCCATTCTGTAATTTCACTTATTATTCACTGGCAGCTGTATAAAGTACCCTAAAAATTCAAAACATACCACATCCCAGAACTGTTCCATCCCTAAAATATCTACAGCCAAAAAACAGTCACGTCCTACAATGGGGGAAGGCGGAGAGGAGGCTAGGGTGTCTTTCCATGCCCTGTTACATCATCTCTGAGCCTCTGGGACCTACCACTAAGCCTTCAGGCTGCAAAAATCTCACTGCTTCGAAGGAGGTAAGAAGAAAGGGTGGTGGACCCACATGGAAACAAATGTTGCACAATGCAGGATATAAATCTGGGCAACATGGCAGCCACCTGGTGACTTCCTGACTCCACTACTTTAGTCTCTTTTTACATCTAAATGACCTCCTGCCTTAGCCAGCTTTGGACTTACATTCAGGAAACATTCAGGAAAACATGCTGCTGCTGCTGAGTCGCTTCAGTCGTTTCTGACTCTTAGCGACCCCATGGACTGCAGCCCACCAGGCTCCTCCGTCCATGGGATTTTCCAGGCAAGAGTACTGGAGTGGGGTGCCATTGCCTTCTCCGTCAGGAAAACATAGGGTGAGAGAAAAGCATGTCCTGGAAAAGAACTCTGCACAAGGCATTAACAGTTGGGAGAATAATCCTAGCTGACTACAGTATCAATATCACCATGAGATTTTAAGCACAGCTCAAAGACCTCCTCAAAATTGCAGGGAAGATATGAAACACACTCAGCAAACACATATACAGGACCTTTGCAAAGCTCTATCATCCAGCCTCACAGTGCTGAACTAAGTGAGAGTTACCGACTGAAAGCACGGAGATCCATCCTCTAACACCGTAATCTAATCCTTAAACTAAAGACAATTTAATGCTTTTGCATGTCCATATGTTTTCTAATGACGCCATTGCTGTCAGCCTGCTACAGGAGTGCTTCTTGGAAGATGGAAGTAATGACAAAGCACATCACTGGGAAGGCAATTATATGCAGTACTAACCATTTTACAATGGCCATATGGGCTGTATTTCAACAATGTAATTTCCAAATCAGCCTGAGCATACATATTTCTCTATCCTTAATCCCAGGTACACCACATAAATGAAATATAGGCAGCTGACTTAGAAATCTGCAACAGAATGCTAAGGTAATGTTCATCTAAAAATAGTAAACAGAGGGCACCCAATGCCCTATTGGTCCTAATAGAAAACATCACAACAGGGCTATTACAAACCACCTAACAAGCAAGGAACAACACAAGGAAAAGTTTAAACTACACAGATCCTACCTAGTACTCAAAATCTGGGACAGGCTTGAGAGTAAAAAGAGTAATACAGAACTCATACGGTATAAATATATAAAATCGAAGTTTAAGAGATTGCTTTTAAAACTCTGGACTTAAAGGTGTGGGTCCTATGACACTAGATTTTTACAGTTAAATTTCAAAGGATATGCTTTGACTTGGGTCTCTCCTACAACCATGAACTGTTAAAAACTGAAATCTACTACATTTTGGATGTGCAAAAGGGTAACTGTGCTCCACAACAGCTGAGACAGAAGTGAGCAAGACTGCAGGTCTCAGAGTATAATGATTCTGAGAAGAAACTACCTCCCCTCTCCAAAAAAAAAGACTTTTCACAGAATTGTTTACTTTGATCTTCATCTTCTCACCCAGAAATCTCTTCAGATTTCAGGACTAATAGGGCATGGCGTGTACGAGTGCATGTGTGTGTATGTTGTACTACTCCTTAAAGGATGGTCACCAGGCAGGTCTGAATACCCAAGGACTAGAAGACGAGTTGTGTGGAGGCCCAATTTGGCCCAGAGGAAATGAAGAGGGGACTTCTCTAGGAGGTACAATACTGTAATCACAATTGGGATTTCCATGAGAAGCAAATCTAACAGTCACACTCATTAGCATACTCTTAGTAGCATAAACAAACCTTGGCAGGGTGGAGAGGGGAAAAGGGGTGAACAATTTGCAAATGTGCTTAGAATAATGAAAGGAAAATAATGACAGAGGAAATAACTGAGATAAAAGTATCACGAAAAACAAGCAACTATTTAGTATGTTCTTTTACCACAAAGAACAGAGTACCCATTAGTTAAAAAAACAGAAACCTACCAATAAAGTCTATTTTATTGTGGAATATATTGCCAGAAGTGCTACTTTCTGGAATAGTTTTAAAATCAGACAAAATATCTAGAGTAGAAAATAAGCCTATATCCACAGTGACCTATTGGCAGGGTGCCAGTCTCTTCTCCAATTTTACCCTTCTGTTCCAGGGGGCTGTTGTGAGCAATCAGCGAGATAAGTATGTACAGGGACCAGCACACAGTTACCCTCAATATTATAAGCCTGAGCCCCTGCCTTTGACAGAAGCTTAAAATCTACCTGAGCTTTGTGACCGGGAGAAAGGTCAGATTTTAATACAGGGGAAAACAGTGAGAAGGACCCAAGGAAAGAAAAAGAAGAAAAAAGAATCAAACCAATAACAAATACGCTACAGATGTATAGTTATGAGTGGCAGGCTCCTATGCAAGTTCCAGCTTTTAAAAAGAAAATAAAGAACTTCCAAAAAGATGATGAGGTACTATCCCCTCCCTAAATCTTATTATTAGACCTAGAAAATCCTTTATAACCAAGACAATTTTCAGCAGCGACAAGGAACAAATACATGCAGTCTACCAGAGTCGCATTTGGGATTCCCTCACAGAATGAATCTGTATAAAGGAAGAATGGAAGGGATGAGGAGCTTGAGCTTTCAGGTCAGGCAAAAACAACTGCATTTCCTGTCTCTTCTGTACTGACCTTGAGCAAGTTGACTTAACCTCTCTGAGCTTCAGTGTCTTCCCACTCTAAAATGGGGATACCATTCATTTTTTCTACAGTGTAGCTCTAATGAGGCAAAGAATGCAAAATTGCAAGCACAATGTCTGGCACAGAGTAAATACTAAGTAAACACTAGCCCCCTTCTCTAAAATTTCTTTTCATGGAGTTTTTGTAGAAATAGGTCAACTCTAAATAAGCACTAACTACCTACTGTACATGGATTATTGAGTAAAAGAAGCAACAATTCTAAGAGCATCAAATACCCCAGGAAGGATACATGTAGGGGGAATACAGAGACTAAAGTTAGGAAATAGAGGGAAGTAAAATAATGCATTAGAAACACAGGAAGGTAACTCTGGCTCTCTCTTTTCCAAAGTGCCAGTCATACCCCAAGTTATACACAGCGAGCCATGACAGAGCATATAACAGATCAAGAAAAAATTAACAGCACTTGAACTTCCCACCAGAACCCAAATAAAATACAAAGTAAACTGTGTCAGGTCAACAATTCAAAAACACCCTAAGGCTGTCCCCATCAAACCATGGGGAAATCATTTCAAAAAGATGAAATACTCTGAAACCTAACAAGTAAAGCATTGCTCTGAGGTCAGCATTAAGATTCTTAATAAGTTTATTATTACTATTACTACTGCTATTATTATGTAGTATGTTGTTATTATCTCTGATTCTGGAAACAGAATTGTTGCAGATAAAATTAATTCTGGGTTGATATACAGATAAAGGTTGGCTTTACTAGACAGGTTGGAAGACTAAGTGATTGTCAAAATATTTAACAATTTTTTATAAAGTGATCAAGGGAGCTAGAACTGTTGTGGGTATGATGAATTAAACACAGTTTTGGAATCTTTCGGATATGACTTGAAACTACTTCTAAACACTGGAAATACTTCTGGAATCACATTATATATTCGATACTTTAAAACAGTTATACTCCTTCAACTGAAGGTGACCTGGAACAATCTGGGCCATTTCTATATTAGACTAATAAAACTAATTTTAAAACAACTGTCTAACACGGCAGGTTTTAACACTCAGGTGTGAAATCACACTTCCCAGCACACAGGCTGAATTATCCCCCAGCCTCTCACCTGTAATTATCATTTGCTCCCTCCCCAGGTGGCTCTCAACCAACTCTTGGCTTCCTAGGTTCCTATCTGGAAGTACAAACTCCTTCTGGGGCCTCATATGCTATGAGGGTGAGAGGGAGAACAAAAGCAAGAACTTCATGCTGGCTTAGACAACTTCTGAAAATGTCTATTTTCAACACACAGCACAAGAGCAATTTGACAAAATTAAAATACCCTTATGTCACCATGGTTAACGATATGTATTTTTCAAATTAAAAGAGTATATTTACTTCACAGTTCCTGTAGAGGCCGGCTTCTTCCATTAAGGCCAATTCCAAAAATTTAGCATCAGTTGAGAGGGCATAATTAGATGTTTTGATTAAAGCATTTTCCTCCCCTGGTTAACAAGATACAACAGATGTCACCGACTTCCCCAATAACAATACAGCCCTGCACTTGGCATCATTACAATTTTAAAACTGAACTGTCATATAGAAAAATTACAGCTAGGGTGTCTCCATACAATCATGACTCTGAAGTGGTTATGACATGCCTGGACTCCCCAATGGAACAGATATGGAAATCATACTCCGTATTCATAGCCGCAAGCTCTCCTTAGCATGCACTTGAAAACCAACCTCTGAAATCTGAATGATGCAGGCTTATTCAAATCACCACCAATTACTCCTGGAAGCCCTGACCAAGTGAGGTAAGAAACCTGTACAGAAAAATGCAAATCTCACAGTCACTTTCTTCTAGGAGTACACAGAGCACATGCAGAAAAGTGTCTCAGGAAAAGCAATGCCCATCTAAAGAGATTCACTCTACCAAAATTCAAGCTTCTCTGCAGGGAGGAGAATCATACTCAATTTTCTTTTTTAATCATATTTTTCACAGTAAGATTCCCCGGGGCATTCACCCAACCTAAAAAAAATTCAACCTACACCAATTTTGTCAACACATCCGTCCAGGGTGTAACTATAGACAGACCTGCATTTTAGATGGGAGGCAGCCTCTCTGATTGAAGTTCAACTCAAATATCCTGGTTTAACAACTCCATTAGTGACATCAAGCACAGATCTGAAGATTACTCAGCCCCTTTGTCAGTCCCATGTGTTATTTATAGGACAGTATATCAATCATGTCTTCCCCTTATTATTTCCTACTTTCTGGTCCTAAGCTATTTGGTCTGCCAAATTAATACATTCCATTGCTGCTGCAATCTAAACAATGCTTGATAAAAGATTAATAAAATAGTTGGGTTCTCTGCAACCACAACACACACACCCAGGGAAATCCATCAATGTCTTTTTATTTGCATATTTGGCTTACTGCCCCCCTGCAGCAAATACGTAAGGCACCAATGTTCAGGTATCCTGGTTTATGGTTTGCATTTAATTCAGGGTGTCAATCTGCTTCTGTTTTAATTACATCCATCTTGATATGTTATTACAATCTCATGAAAACTTCTTTTCATTATATGAATGGCTATAAATATATACACATGACAAACAGTTGTTATAAATTTTCTGGTTCAGCAATAAACAGGCAAGATGCCTTAGCCAACACATCATGTGGATTTAATATTTTGAGTCTTTCTTTTTCGGAAGAAAAGTCTGATTGAGTCTTCAATTCAACCATACTCCAAAGTTCACTTGTTCAAAAATGTTCTGCTACCAACGTTGGTAAGTTGCTCTGAGTCTCTGAATCACCAGGCTGAAGAAAATATTCTACCCTCAAAAAATTACATTAAAAATTTAAGTGGGCCAACATTAAGATCATCTTACATTCAAATAATTATTTTATCTTTCTGTTAGATAGTCAAGGATTAGAAACTCTCATATCATCACCCTAATATTTGTTTTTTTCTTTTACATCCTCATTATGGAGGGGAGGGAAGGGTGTTAAAAAAGTCTAATAATGGACCTGCAGAAAAAAGCCAACCGTGCACTGGGGGGAAGCAGAATGCTTTTAAAAGGTTCTTGATACTGAGAAATAATCAGAACATTTCTTAGAAAAACTGGGTATCTTTACAACCATGGGTGATCACCCTCATTTGTGGTATTTTTTTTCAGCCTCCCAATTTACTAAAGAAAAGCAGACAGTCCTCTAGCTTCACTGGATACCAGTGAGAGCCTCTAACTCCCAGTGTGATCTTAAGGACAATTAACCCCTGAGATGTGTTTTCACTTGCAAAATGAGAGGTAGAACTATGGCATTTCTAAAGACAACATCTGTGCCTCTAATGCTGCTTTGGCTTAGAAAGCACATCAGTCAACAATAGCTGAAGTGAAATGGATCAAAAGGCTACTCTGAAAAAGTTGAGGTCCTAACTTTAGGACAACACCCCGCTGAGGATTGTAGCTCTGGGCATTAATCTCAAAGCTGTAGTTTTCCCAAATAAACTGATCAGCCTAACAAACATGGCAAGAGCAAACCTGCAATACACAGCAATGCAAGATACTAAATGCTTGCTTCCCCTTTTGCCCCAGTGAAAGTATAATGTCACTTGAAATATATAAAATCATTTCCTAGAACAGCACAATTCAGGACCTTCTTTATTTCTGCCCACTGAACATGTATAGGGAGAATGGTGGAACACTGCAATTTCTAGTATGTGGCTGGGAAACAAGTGATAACCTAATGTTCAACTATTGTTCCACCTATATCTTTATTTCCTGGGGTTTTTTTTTTTTCTCCTCTTAGTTTCTAACTATGGAAAACTATTCACTAAATCACCTGTAACATTTAGCTAGAAAGTATAGCTGAACAGAGAACCTAGCAAACCTAACTATCAAGAAATCACTGCAAAACCAGACTCTTCTTAAATCCTCTTAACAAGCTCTAAAACATCACTGCCATGAGAAACTTTGCAGAAATCCAGAACGAACCTGGTGGGTTGTGCTACAGAGGAGGGTAGGTGTGGAGACAAGGAAAACAATACCCTGACATCCCTCAGGAACCATCCCCACTTGACCCTGGCACTGACATGAACCCTGTCTGGATCCAGTGTGAACGTGTCGGATCTCATCCATATAACCAAGAGTCACAATCTGTTTTCACAGGCTGTGTTTCCATATGTAATCCAGGTCATTTCAAAATGTTTCGGTTAATAACAATCACCCAGTATCTGTCTGCAATTTGAAGGCTTTCTGCCAAAAGTGAATCCCAACCTGCATTAGCCTTTTTTCCTTTACTTACAAACTGTGGGCTTTTTCCTTCTCCTCTTGTGACTCCATTTTACTGCACTTGGGTTTTCCTGGATCCAGAGATATGGCACTACAAGGTATGGTGGCAAATCAAAATGACAAAACATTTGCATGTACTTGGTCATTTGTACACTACTCAGGCACACTCTAACCAGAGTTCAGAAATGAATAAGAAACTACCATGATAAGCTGATAAACAGTTCAGAAAACTGAAGTGAGAAGTTTACCGTCTCAGTACTAACCTCAGAGTCCCTCAAACAGACTGTCAATGTTCAAATAATGAAGGTTTGGAATTTAAAGTGTCTACATTAAAAAAAAAAAAGTGTCTACATTTCATTCAGAACTTCATAAATCCATTGCCTTTTATTAACTTGCATTCATAATTTTGATAATTCTGCCTCAGTAAAGGAAGAGAAGAAGAGAGAAAGGAGGAAAGTTGCAAGGTAGGGCAGGAAGGAGGCAGGCAGGCAATGGGTGGTGGGGAACCTGCTGGATCCTAAGATGAGACTGACAGGTACACTAGTACGTGGAATAAAAACCTACAAAGACAGCAGCCATACAAACAATTTCAGGCTACAACTCCCCTTGCAAAATATGGAACAGACTGAGAAGGACTGACACACAGAAGCCTGTGCTTGCCTGTGCTTAGTTGCTTAGTCGTGTCCGACTCTTTGCAACCCCATGGTTGCATGAAATTTTTCAGGCAAGAATACTGGAGTGGGTTGCCATTTTCCTCCTCCAGGGGATCTTCCTAACCCAGGAATCACACCTGTGTCTCCTGTGTCTCCACATTACAAGCAGATTCTTTACCCCCTGAGCCACCATAGTCTCTTCCTAAGCAAGCAAAGGAACCCAGACGAAGTGAAAGGCACCACTCTCCTCCTCAGTAACTAACAGCATCAAGAGTAACCTATTTTCTGTGACCTTAGAAAGAAAGGTACTGATTGCATATCCCCTACCCTGAAAGCTTATTAGAAGAACTGAACGAAGAACACAGTTCAAATCTGGAAGAAGGAACACAAATTGAGCGTCTCAACAGCCTTTAACTCTATGCCCCATTTCTAGGAAAGAAAAATCTACATTCCTCTATTCATGGAACAGGTACACATTATGTAAGAAAAACTTGTTCTGACCCAGCTATATGTCCCAAATTAGTTTTGATTAATTCCCATCCTGCTCTTTCAAAATTCAATTATTTGAGAGTTTTTAAATCTGACTTTCCCCCTACAACTTTCTCAAATGAATAGTTGCTATTCCATTACCTTTGTCCTGTATCAATAAAATATTGGCTTTAATCCTGACCCTGAAAAAAAGTGTTGTTTCTTGAGGGAAAAAAAACAGCATGAGGCACTTTTACAAAGTTAGACTACATTTAGTATATTAGTGTATTACAGTATAGGAGTAAAATAAAATGTAAAAACACTAATCCACCATCCACCCTCTACATACACACACACACACACACACACACACACACACACACACTCATTCACTCACTCACCGGCTCATTCCATATCAAAAAGTGCAGCAGAACTTATGTCCAAAGGCTTTCAGATTTAGCAAGTGGAACCTAAATTATTCTTTAGTAGCTGCTCTCAACTATTTTTTTTCTTTTAGCTTGGGGACTTTATTTCTAATCCTAACATTCTCTCAAACTACATAATTGTCATTTATTTTTGACAGCAAATAGAAATGTTGTATAGAGTCTTGGAATCTTTTTATCACCTCAATGCTCCTTGAATCTCCTAGAATCATTGAATGTTCTCTTTTTAACCCTTTTTCAATGGTGAAAGCTAGAGGAAAACACTCTCAGAAAGGATCAAAGGCTAATCACTAACTCTGTGATTCAGTTTTTATATTTACTGGTTCATTTATATCCTGTCTACTTCCAAAAAAGATATAAAGCAATTCATCTCAACAGCTAACACAAGGTGCATGGACTCACCATATCACAATATTCTACCTCATCTCACATAAACACTCCTGAAGTGATGCTCTGCCTTGTACAGTGAAATACTGAAATTCAGTTAAGTATAGTAAAATACTTGACTTCATAACTAAGCATGTTATTCACAGTCCTTTTTCCTTCTATAAACTTTCTCACCACTTAAGAACACCTCAGATCTAAAGCTATGCAAACTGCCCAAAGTGAAATGCTGGAACTGACCTATTTACTCCATAGTACCATCCCAAACTTGCCAAGGTAAAAAGCGAAAAACGTACGAAAAACACAGCTCCACAGCAGACGAAGGGTTCTGACCTTTCTTGAACGAACACTTCATACATAAGCAAGCGAAAGGCAGATAATTTAAAACCTTTATTTTAACATCAGTATCAACCTCCTTTTCTCATCCAGCCTTCTTTCTCAGCTTGCTAAGAAAGCAGCAACAGAAGAAACCAGAAGGAAGCAAGATAGGATAAAAACTCCCTCTGGCTGGAAGGTAGCTTTGTAGCATCAGAACTGGGCTAATATCACACTGAAAGAACCATTAATGAAAACCACTCACCAATATTCACCTCATGGTGGGGTTGCTAACAATCAGTGAAAGGGCTGACACCGGGCAGGAAAAGGAAGAAGGAGAAATGGACTAATCATCATTATTTACATCTCTCATTATTTACATCTCACACTCCCCTTGCCACTCCCACTCAAGCAGCAGCTTCCACCCTGATTTCAAACTTGCCTGGTTTTCCAAGTTGTCTATCATCAACCAACATACTAAGAGATTATCATGTTTCAAGATCTGGAAGGGACCCTTGAGATCTTTTCCAACAATTCCCATACTGGATTATGGATTAGGAACTACAATGACAAGAGTGAAAGTTCCCTGTGGTCAAATATTAGGAAATAAGACACATCACATCTCTTTCTCTAACATTCAAAACTTACATACACATTACAAAAGATTTCTAATCCTTGCAAAACAAGTTACCCATTTAATTCTGTCTGGCTGAATCAAGTTCCAAAATTAACTGAGCGAAGATCACATTTCTTGGTCTGGGCCACAACCTGTGAACATCTGGAGAACTATGTTTCCTTCTACCTTGGGTATCTTTGCTTTAAAACTACTCTAAACCGCTCAACTTGAGGAAAAGAAAAGGATTCTTTTAGAGAGTAGCTTCCCAATGTCACTCAACTAGCTGGGACAGCTGGGCCTGGAAGGTGGGTCTCTACACAAGCCCTCTTTACTTGCCCGATTTTGTCCTCATTTCTACAGTCCCTTCTTGCCCCTCAGACCCTAGTCACCCATCTTCTCTCTGTGTCTCGTTCACCACTCCCTCTTCTCAGAACCCCCTCCCCCACCAACCCCGACTCTCTCTGTCTATCCAAATCACTTCAACCTATGAGGACCCATATATTCTCCAGAAAGCTTTCTCAAATACTTCCGCCCATCTCACTATTCATTCTCTGAAAGCTTACTGCACTTGGTTGGAATGAGGCATTTGAGTGCCTGTTTCAAAACTGCAAGCGCTAGACTTAATTTACCAACTGAACTGCACACTCCTTCAAAGATAATATATAGATAATATATATATACACATATATAGAACTTCTGCCCTTCTAGTACCTTGCACATATCACACTCCGTAAATATTTCCTGACTGATACAAGAAACATGATTAATATCTTTCAAACTGAATAAGTGAGATTTGACCACCGTAAATTATCAGAGCCTGATATGCTATAAGTACATCAAATTCTGTACAGCCTATTTACACTACCAATGTGTGGGTAAGCCCTGAAATACAAAGGAAATGACCCCACGAAAGTCTTGGTTTGATCCTCCATCCATCAGAAATGAGTCTTCCTTCATTTTCACAAGCCTGCAAAGCTCCAACTGGCCTCCTATCTGCTAATCCCTCCCATTTCATCTCTGCTTCCCTTGGTCAGTTGTATATAAGGAGGCTGCCCTAAGAAATCAGGACACAACGGCCAAGTGAAGGGGAAAAAAAATGGATTTGCAGATTTTCAGCCATAGTGCTCACATGGCTTCCTAATCAAGATTACACAGAAAAAAAAAATGCAAATAACACAAAGGCAGTATTATCTGGCACATCAGGGTACACTGGCAGTACTAGATCCCAACATTCTCATTTATACTCTGTTTGCGGAAAACCACTTTTTAATGAGACTTGATATCTGGGGATAGTCACTCTCATTCAAAGAATATTCAAGTAAATAGTACCATACCAAATGATAATACTGCTGCTCAAATGCATAATGAAAAGAACACCATGTTCAACTTTAGCCTCCTCACTTACCCTCTTATCTTCTATCACAAGACTCTTCACAATCACATACTTGAACTTCAGGGCACAATTACTCAAGACAAGTGTCCCTGCAGAATACAAAACTACCTCTGCCAGTTTCACTGTATAAAGTGTGGGACTTCTCAAACTCTGTCCAAAGCCTTCATCATTTCCAACAAGAATCAAACAAGAGTGAAAAATAAATCCACATAAAAATTATGGTTCTCATTATACAAATTTCTTATTTTTCCTCCAGTATTATGAGTAAAACCATTAGTCTGGAACAATTTTATTATGACATTTCACTATGAGTTAGGAGCCTCTTTTTTTAAAGGGAAGTCAAAATCAGCCACTGAAGACAAAAACCAAACCATGGAGTCAAATGATGTGTCCATTAACACCAAAAGTATACACTCTACAGTTTGCTAGCTACTGCTCTGAATCAAGCCTAAGTTTAAGCTTGCAAGCCAATATTTCTGGTTTCTTATCACAACATCATACTAGCAGCAACTCTGATGATCCGTGGTGACAACTGATTTCAGTTCTAGACACAAAAACATAGTATGTATTTAGGATAATTCTTATCATATATGATAATTCTTAACATTTACAAGCACTCTTGTATTATACATTTCTGTCCAAGTTCAGAGTTTAGTTGCCTGTTTCCTAACAAACCCTCACATTTCTTAGTGATAATTCAAGTAAATCTTCCAAACTGAGGACAAAAGGACACCAGAAGTTTTAATGATCACCACACACATATGCCTATGAAGTATGGACACAAACGTGATAAGCTGCAAAGAGATCTATGTTGTCCCATAGAACCAGACGTACATGATGACTTTTATTTCCCACTGCAATTTTTTTTAACCTTAAAAGTGTATTTGCATCTTTCCTACAAAAAATGGGACTCCTGAACATAAATGCATGTGAAGATATTTGATTATTAGGGAACTGTTGTTAATTCAACTAGGTGTGATAATACTATGGGTTTGGGTGGGTTGTTTTTCTTTTCCCCCTCAGTCACTACCATTTAGAAAGACAACTGTTGAACCTAGATGGTTGTGCACCTTGGAGTTTGTTATACTGTATTTTTGTATATGTTTACATTTTTCTATAAAGTTTAAAGAAAGTTTTTTTAAAGTTAGACCTTTATAATCAGAGATATGCAACTAATACTCAGATATGAAAGTATTATAATATTCAGCTAACCAAAGTAACCTGGGTTTTGAATCTAGAAAAATAGCAGAAAAATAATCACAGCAAGAAAAGGAATGGTATTAATGGTACACTTCAAACTTGGTCTTCTTTAAAAATTAAAAGTTTTTTACACCCAAAAGAAACTAGAATGGGCACATTTTCTCTCAAAAGTCAAATGGATAGATACACAAGCCCAGTCAAGTATTTATTAAAAGTAAAACCACCAAAAATAACTGCATGTGTTATATTTATCTCTACTTGACCTTCAAAAACGTTTGTGGAAATCTGCAGGCCCCTCTTGCTTACTTACTGTGAGGGGCCAGAGAGAGCCCAGGATAACCATGCTGGAAGCAAAACCACTTGTAAGCAGCTCTTACAAACACTGTCCTAAACCAACCACTGATAACAACCAAATTTTAGGCAGCATTTTCTAATTCACATACTAGAATACATACTACCATTTTAATTCCTATTTTAAAGCAAAAGAGAGGCAGAGAGAAAGAGGTCACACTGCACAATACCCTCCCACATTGGCAAAGTTGAAGCCAAAGTTAGAATTATCCTAATAAGTGGTGAGCCTCAACACTCAAAAGAACTACGTAAGATCCATTTTAGCCAATAAAGTACCAGTTCTAGAACCAGAGGATAACTGATTCAATCACTAACATCAAAATCTATGGCCACCAACACCACCACTCTCCATTCCTCGCCAACCACTGGCCACCATCCACCACCATAACCACCAGGAGTCCAACCAAAGAGCAGTTCAAACAGAAAAGAATAACCCTAACAGGAAGGCTTCCTTTTTAAAAATATTTAAACTTGACACCCAAATACACACACACACACACAGAACAATCTAAACCTGCACAGTTACTGCATGTGAGATTTAAGCTGTCATCAACAAAGCTTGCATTTGAGCACTGCAAACAATACCATAATAACAGCAAAAACCAAAGAGAAAGGGAAAAGTTTCTTCTTTCAGGAACCTCACACCATCACATCAGGTGCAGGAAAGCCTAGAAATCAACTCCTATCTTGGTTTTGTGCTTAAGAAAGCCGGACCAACTCTGCAGAATCTCCAAGCGCCTGTGTGTGTGTGTCTGTGTGTGTGTATGTGGTGTGTTGGGGGTGGGGAGATGAAGGTGGGGGAGGAGAAAAGGGGGTTACATTTATACAGGCCAGTGACCCATGCCAGCACCACACCAGATCCGTCCAGGTGAAGAGAGTTTCCCTCTGACCCCCGGACAATCTCCCTCTACTTGCCCCCCACCACTAACACCCCCAAGGAGCCCTTTAGCTGGCAGGAAAATATGCATTTGGAAATCAACGCTGCAGGTGCCCAAGGAATAAAGAAAGACACACATAGATATACACACACACACAAAGCCTATCAGAAAGAAAAAGAAAAGAAAACACAAAAAAAGGAAAAGGAGAGGGACAATTGGGTGACAAGCCCTTCAGATACCAGCTAGGATTTTATTCTTTTCTCCCAGCCGTCCTCCCTGGTGTACCTTTTTCTGTCTTTTAACCGAATTGTTCATATACCCACACATGTGCATGTTATGTGTATAGATAATATTACAATTAACCCTTTCCGTAATAGAGCCCCGAACGGAATACTGAAAGATATTCCATCCTTTCCTCTCCTCCCTCCCCTCCTCCCTCCTTTCTCCCAACCAGGAGAAAACGCCCCCTTCCCCAGCTTCACCAAAAAAAGAAAAGAAAAAAAGGAAAGAAAGAAAAAAGAAATGAAAAGAAAAAAAGAGAGGTAGAGGAAGGGGGCAAAGAACCACAAAATCCCGTCAGTCTCCGGTCCCGAGGACACCGAGGAAAGGTCTATACTACACAGACACACACACAGGGACATATGGCTCTGTAGAAAGCACACAGAGAACCGTCCACAGGCGCCCCAAACCCAGCAAAGAGACTTCCACCAGCCAAGAAGCCATGATTGGGGAGGGAGAGGAGAAAGGAGTAGGGGCAGAGCTCTCCGTGGAGGGGGGCGCATTGTTGTGGTGCCTGAACCCCTTTCTTTCTGCCCATCTGCGGTGGAGGGGGTGCGGGGAGGGGGCGCAGGGGGAAGGCGAGCGAGAACGAGGAGACCAGGCACGGCTTGGCGAGTCCCTCCGGCTGCCTGTCTACCCGCGCCCCCAGCTCCCCCCCCAACAATAAGACCTCAGCCTAGACAGACAGACAGACAGACCGACCGGAGCGCGGCGGGGGGAGGCAGCAGAGCTGAGCACAGCCGAGGAGGGAGGGGGTCGTGCCTATAAAGGGAAACCGGGGGGAGGGGGGTCCCCCTTACCTCCAGCGCTTCAAAAGTGACAAAGCTGGTCATGGCAAATCCATCAATGATGTCCTCTTCGGCCGAGGTGGACTCTCTCCGCTTCCTCCGCGGGGGTCTGGGCCGGGACGGGGCGGAGGACGGGGGCTTCCCATTGTCTTCCTTGTCGGAGCCCGACGACGAGGCGAGCGAGGGCGCCCGGGTCCGGCCGGCCCCGCCGCCGCCGGCCGCGCCGGCCCCCAGCCCGCCCCGGGAGCGCCTCTCCCGGTCTCGCTGTGACCGCGACCGCCGCTTTTTGCGGAGTCCATGGCCCCGCGTCGGGCCATCCATGGCTCTGCCGCGCCGGGGTCTCCCCGCTCGCCGCCTGCCCGCCACAGGCTCCGGCCGCGGCCGCACAAAAAAATTGACACCAACCCCTCCCTCCCCCTTCTCGGCTTCCCTCCGCCCCGAGGAGGGCGCGGGGGAGACGGCGGCCGAAAGAAGGGAGAGAGGGGAAGAAAGAGAGGAGAAAGAAAAGGGGGAAGGGGCGGAGAGAGGGAGGAGGGACGGGAGCGAGGGCGAGAGGCGAGGAGCCCAAGTGCGGGGCTGCCCGCAGCACCGAGGGTCGGAGATTCCTGTGAGCAGCGCCGAGCAAAGTAATGGCTGAACACACAGGTCTCCTTTAGAGGGGAAAAAAAAAAAAATAACTCACCAAGCAGGCAATAAATCAGAATAGCGGAATGCTTTGATCAAGAGACTGGGAGGCTCCGGGGAGCCCTCCCCGCGGCCATTCTCCGCCGCGCCCCCCGCCCCCCGAAAACGCCTGCCCGCCCCCCGCGACTCCAAATCCGGTCCGAAAAAGGTCGCGGGAAAAGTGGGGGCAATGAACTTCACCCGCCCCTCGCGCAGGAAAACACCCCCGCCGCCTCTCACACACGCCTCAGAGAAAACTCACTCCCTGGCTCCAAAATTTTTAAGCAACGCATCCAGGGGAGGCCAAGGCTTCCGAGCGACCTGAGAGGGACGAGACCCCCCAGAGAGGGGAGCATAATAATGAAATAATTAGGAGGGGAGAGGGCCAAACTGGAAGCGGTGGAGGAAGGGAAGGAGGATGCTGGAGCAGTTGTGGGGTTTGCTTTTCGGGCTCGGAGGGGGAAGGAAAGGGAGATGAAAGAAGAGAAGAAGCAGCCCCTGACGCTGCCACCCACCTCCCCCCGCACCTCACAAAATTATTTTTTCCAGTCCCAAAGAAGAGGTCACCCCTCCTCAAAAAAAGGGAGGGGGCCAGTCAGTCAGTCGACGAGGAAAGCAGAAAGAAATCTCCAGCGGGAGAGACGCCGGTGTGCCCCCGCCGCCGCTGCCTCCTCTCTTCGCCCAGCCTGAGGGAGAAGCGCGGCCAGGAAGCGCCGGGAACGCCGCTCTCGCCGCCGCCGCTAACGCTGCCACAGACGCCGCCGCCAGAGCCCCGAGCCGGAGGGTGCACGGCGTGTCCCCGGGCGGCTGCAGCGGGAGCCCGGGCACGGCCCCATCCTCCGCCCGCCCGACTCGCTCAGCTCCCGCTCCTCCCCCTCCGCGGCCGGCCCACTGCCGCGCCGCCGCCGCCCGCCTCAGCCCAGCCCGGCGCCCGCCCGCGCGCGCGCGCCGCGCGCCCGCGCACCGCCCTCCCCGCGCCTCGCTCGGCGCGCGCTCCCGCCCCCGCGGCCGCGGCCGGCTGGATCACGTGGCCGGCCGGGCTCCCTCCGCCCCCGCCCCCTCCCCAGTTGTGGAGTGTGTAGCCAGCGCGAGGCTGGGGGCCGGCCGCGCTCGCGAGCCCCGGGCATGCGCGCTGGGGCGGCCGGGCCTGCGCACTGGGGGCGGAGGCGAGCCGCGAGCGGGGAGCGAGGGCGCTTGGGGGCGTGGAGGGGGTAGTTAGCCGGGGTGGACTGCGACCCGCCGGAGTCGGCGCGCGAGGGTGTGGGAGCCGCGGGGGTGCTCCCGCCAGTTGCGCTGGGGGCGCCGTGCGGGCCGCTGTCACCAGTCTGCCCCGCGCGCCCAGCTCCGCGGCCCCCGCGCTCCCCGGGACACTCGTCCTCAGACCCCCTACCCCTGGCCCGCGGGAGGCGCTCGGGCCGCCTTCTCCGGAGGCCTCCAGGGTGTTTTCCTAGGGCGACTTGAGCAGTGAGGGAAGGAGGGACTTCAGAGAAGGGTTTCGGGGGGACGGCGGGAGGCGTCCCCCAGATTGGGGGTTGCGACTGCAAGCGATAAAAAAGCGAGCGGGTGCCGAAGTGCGGACCTCTGCTCCGCCGGGGGCACTGGGTGGGAGGCCCCACCGCAGAGTTGGAAACTTTTCTCCCACGTGGTGGCACGGCGAGTGGCCGAGTGACCCAGCACCCGAATGACCTCTGAGCCCTCCCAGTCTGCGGGGTTGGCGGGGGGGCGGGGGAGCCTAGAGACGCGCGAGCCGCTCCGGAGCGGGGAGCGAGCGTCCAGGGACCGAACTTGAACCTCGACCGCCGCCTCCGAGGGCGCGGAGGCGGGGCTGCAGGGGTGGGGACCGCCCCTGACCGAGGACCCGTCAGCCGCGCAAAACGCAGCCCCTGGCACTGAGGAGTTCCTTTACGGGGGGGGGGGGGGGGGGGGGGTCCCTGCTTTTCCTGTCACTGCCCTTCATCCTCCCGCAAGTAGCTGATGGTTATAAAAACTTGCAGAGTTGACTGCAGCCCAGAATCAATCAACAAATGCGACTAGCCTCTCTAGGTAAAATAGCTGTACATTTTTCGGGCACTGGAATTTCTGATACGGATCAGAAAGACGTCAAAAGTCCTTTTTCCCCAGCCTGTCACTTTATGTCCAGACACATAAATACCACGGCATACCACCCCCTACCCCCAGTACCCTACACTAGGGAAGGAAGAAAAGGAAAATAAATGATCTGACGTTTTTTAATTGCCCTCAGTGAATCAGGCACAGTACTGGAGAATCTAAATATGCACTTTTTTATTAGTACAACTGGAAAGAGGTGGAAAAGACAAAGGACATGACAACCTCACGTACCCGAGATTTATTCATTCATTTCTTCATTTAACACTGATCAGGGTCTGTTATGTACCAGGCACAGGTGCAGAGAATACAGTGGTCCAGGAAATAGACAAGGTCTTCCTTCTTGGATCTTAATGTTCTAGCAGAAAAAGCTCACTCATCTTGCACTTAATTTAATTCAAATGACAATGGTCATTCCCCTAAGGCACAACTTGTTCAGTCTCCACAACTTATTCAAAAGTCCCCAGGTATGGACTTCTATGAAACTGAGGTAGAGGGTGGGACAGGACAGGAGGGGGGGGCACCAAGAATCAAGAGCAAAGGAGAGCAACCACTAAACCGGGAATAAGACTAGCTTGATGTCAGTGCAGTAAACAAACCATTTGACTTTAGGCAAGACTGTTGAATGACTAGTTTTGTAAGTCAAAAGAGGTTCAATTAAATGTTCAGAAAGTCCCCTTTCAGGTCTACCTCTGGCCTTATCAAAAGGCATCCTTTCAAGTAGACTGACTGCTTAATTTCTTGAAACTAGTAACTGATAAATGGGATCTGGTGCAATTTATCAGGACCAGGGTGCCACCTTCCAAAATTACCTGCCTAAGATAACTGAATCTGCTGCCCCAAAGCCATTAACTAAAACAGTACCACAGTGAAACTTCTGTGGTAACTCTCAGGCATTGTCTAGCTGAAATCCACCCTGAGGTTATCAAGCACATTCCTAGAAAAGAAAAGAAAAAAACAAAACGAAAAAAAAGGCAAGGTCTCTGTCATTTAAAGTAAGGATCTGGGCTTATTTTTAGTATTTTTAAGAATGTGAAACATAAATACTGGTAAGTTTCAAAAAAAACTAGGAGCTAATGTCCTTACAGTCACTTTTCAACAACTTTGGGGGCTGGGTTGAGGAAAGTGTGAAATTGGCAAATATAATAAAAAGTATAATACTAGTGACTTTCCAGAGTAGCCCTTGGCAGTCTTATCTTTAAAGAGTAAAGTCTGGTAGGGGAAAAAAATAGATGTTAATGCACTGCATCCAAGAACCTTGCCTCTGGCAAGAGTAATTTGCAAATGCATTTTGGGATAATGTTTAAATGATTTTTTTTTCAGGGTCCAAGTGTAATGCTCCCTGGAAGTGGTAATGCCTTTTGGGTCAGAGTCTCAATTTTCTTCCATCAGAGAATTAAAACTGTGGATTATATTGCCCATATTTGTTTCAGATTCTCCATATTGTCTATGTTGTAAAAGCTAATGTTTAATAACCACCATATAATAATCTAAGCACTTACCATGTGCCAGGCATTATTCTAACTTGCATTAAAATAAATATCTCATTTAATTCTCATATTTTGAGATTTTATTATACCTGTTACACAGGTAAGTAAACGGAAGCTTAAGAAGTTTAAGCACAAAGTGGTATGACTCTTTCATGATAAGCTAAATTTGGTCTGAGGGACTCCAAAAGTTGTTCTCATAATGGTTATACTGAAACGCCTTTCTCAGAATGATTCCTCAAGAGATCAAAGACTGTGTCTACTCTTTAGTAGACTGTGTCTACTCTTTAAACGCATGAAAATGCTTTGGCCCAGAAATTCATTTCCTAGGCATATACCAATATCAAATATATACCAAAAGATATCTATTAAACAGCTCACAGCAACATTATTTATCCTAACCCTCAAAGTGGAAAACAACCAGAATGTTCATTGACAGTAAAGCAGAAAAATAGTTGGTGATATATAATGGAACACTATACATAGAATGAACACTGCTTCTAAATGCAGTAATATATATGAATCTCATAAATATGATGCTAAGTAAAAATGTGAGACGCACAAGAGTTTGTTTTATAGAAAAACAAGCAAAACTCATCTGTGCTATTGTAATTAGGCTAGTGGTTACCCTTGAAGAGAGCTAATGACTGAGAGGGGCCATAAATAGGGCTTCTGGGAGTTGGTCATGTTCTGTTTCCTGGGCTTGGTACTGGTTGCACATGTGTGTTCAGTGTGTAAAATTTCATCAAATTACACTTCTATGTATATTACCCTTCAATAGAAAAAATACTTTAATGTTATGTGGGGATATTATTTGTGTACATATGAAGTACTTATATAATATTTCATCTTTTTCATGTCACTACCCAAATGCTCACCAACAGTAAAATGGATAAGTAAGCTATGGTTTATTCACACAGTGCCATACAGTGTGACTATACAAGAGAATACTGCAAGTAAACCAAAATAAAGCGTAGCATATTATCCGATTTTTTACTAGGCAGAACAAACGATAAAGCTTAAACTTGAAATGGGCAGCTTGAATTAGCTCATTAGTCATATCAGCAAACGCTTAGGTGAATTCTTAGCTAAAAGATTGTAGCTGATAAAGAGTAAAGCCAAAAAAAAAAAAAAAATTATTCCAAAAGAGGTTGCTTGTTTAGCAGGGAAGACACTCAAAGTACTTCTGGAATACACAAAGGAAAAAACTTACATCTGTGTTCAGGAATAAACTACTTAACCCAGGAGAGCCTCTCCAGTTGTGCAATCTTTTATTTGAATCAACGATTAATGCTCAAACTGCATCTTGAACATTCAACCTTGACTAGTCAGAGAATACCGTTATAGCTCAACAACTGAACTATACTCTGAGCCTTCCAGCGCAGCAGTAGCTATTTTTTGGTATAAGACTTTCTAAATTACTCAATTTTTATATCCTTCTAAGTCTTGCACTTTGCACTCTGCCAACATGCAATTATTAATACATTCTTCTTGATATTACATACTGGTATATAATGTTTGAGTTTAATTTATTAGGAAAATTGATTTTTAACTCAAGGCACTAAGGTTTATGTTTTGGTCATTAATAACTTTCAGTTGCATACTTTGTGTGTGTGTCTGCCCCAAGACCAAGGTAGAAACAGGCTCGTTAATGGACCTAACTTCACACCATTTCCAAATGAGCAAATAAGGAGACTAACACATTTAATGTCCCTCTTTAACACTCATAAGTCGTTTTTAATAATAACTATTCCTAGGGAGAAGTGATAGCTTGCATTAACTGACAGATAGCCCATCAGCAGTAACATTGTTGTAACTTTGCCCTAATTATCACCTGCTGTTTTAATTTTTTTCTGTGCTGGAAGTTGTTTTTCAAACTGCAGTTTTAATGTATAAAAGAAGTGGGGGGAGAAAGCAAATGTAGTTCAATTTGCTATATGTTGTGCTGCTTTCATAATATTATATAATAAACTTTCATCATCTCTGCAGGTGCACTCTGATGACTGACACGTTGATCAGCCCATAATCTTCAGACTCTGCCGCATGAAGCCAATGAAAGATACCTGCTGGCGACCAAATGATGGTCACATGAAAGGTAGTTCTGGCAAATTTAGATTTTCACAAAGCCAATTAATCTTCCCATCCCTTCTCAGGGCAATCCTTTCTACTTGAAGAGTCATTGACATGGTCAGGTGGGGAAATCGGTGAATAATCAGAAGAAAAAATTTAAATGACTCTTTAATGCTACCAATGGGAGATCTCTATATTTATTACTGATTATAATGAACTTTCAGGTCAGTTTCTCAATTGGATTTGGTAGATGACTTGTGATGGTTCATGATTTTATTTTTATTTGAAGAGCAGTATAGATCTAAAAGGATCAGATTCAGATAACATGTTGATTGAAGAAATTATCAATCCTTTGGAATTACATGAAGAATATAATAAATTATAGTCCAGACCCATTTACAAGCACCTATTTACAAAGCCTGCTCAGTGGTACAGAATCTGAGGTTTGATCCTCAGGTCAGGAAGATCCCCTGGGGAAGGAAATAGCAACCCTCTCCAGGATTCTTGTCTGGGAAATCCCATGGACAGAGGAGCCTAGTGAGCTACAGTCCATGAGGTCTCAAAGAGTTGGACACAACTGAGCGATTGAACACCCACACACACATTTACAAAGCATAGTAAATTATTTTACGTTGTTTTACATTTCAGCCTAGTAAATTATTTACATTTCAGTTCAAGGTCTTTGACAGTCTGATCCCAGTTACAGTATTGACCTCCTTTATTAACTTCCTTTATTCCAGCATATATATTTCTATGCATCCTAAGTCATCTCTTGCATGGAACATTTCCATGCCTTTGCCCATGCTCGTTCATCACCCCAGAATCTCCTCTCCTGCCATCTGGACTTACTGAATGTCTACTCATCCATCAAGACCAATTTATCCATCAGTGCCAACTCATCCAAAAAGCTTATGCAGATTGCTACTTCCAGTCAGAATCAGCACCCTCTTCTCTGCTTATGTGGCACTTTGATTTATGTATATCTCAATGTATTGTTATATTTTTCAAAATAATATAATCAACAATCATGTACTCTCCCAGAAGCTTGAGAAATAAAACATTTCCAAAATACTTGAACCCTCCTATATATCTCCTTTGGTACTGGGTCTTCCTCCCTGTCCACTCTTTAGCCCACCTCCCCACTGCCCCACCCTCCCAAAAGAGGATTGTTATCCTGATTTCCATGCTTATCATTGCATGCATTTCTGTATATTTTTGCTTCATTGGAAGTATCCCTAAGCGACATATTCTTTTGCATGTTTCAAAATTAACATAAATGATATCAACCTAAATCTATTCTTCTAAAACTTGCTTTTTATATTTGTAAGAGTTATTTATTTGATGTTTTATTTGTAAGAGTTATTAGCGTTGATACATATAGTACCTATACATTCATTTCACTGTTGCCTAGTATCCCAGTGTATGATTATTTCACAATGTATTTATTTATATATTGTCTACAGACATTTAGGTTGTTTATAGTTTTTGTCATTATAAATACACAGGTTAGGACTTTTCTCATAGTCCAGCGGCTAAGACTCCTCACTCCCAGTGCAGGGAGCCTGGGTTTGACCCCTGATCAGGGACCTCCCAGTGAAGACTGAGGATCCGGCCTGCCACAACTAAGACTGTGCAGCCAAATACATATTAAAAAATAAATAAATAAGCAGGTGGACAAGGAGACACGACCCTCTTTTTCCACACTACTGTTACAAAACTTAGCACACTATTCTATTATTTTCTAATTAAAATTATTCTATAATTTTCTTTTTTTTAATATATAATTTTCTAATTCACACATCTCGTGACTTTTTTCTATCATTTGATAAACTCTACCAGATAGGGACTGGGCAAGCAATGGCGGTTACCCAATAAATGTTAACTGATTTGATGGCTTATCCGTCCTGTATTTAAGTTTAGATTTTGTAGGCTCAGGCTGTTGTTGTTTAATAACAGTACAGAAGAGAACTTCAGTTTTTAGATTTTCATATTTCTATTTCAGAAATCCTAAAGAGAAGCATCAAGGGAGAATTCATTGGTCAGGCTTAATATAAAAATTGGCTCCTACCAAACATCTGTCTTCAAAAATGACTTGGTAATATTTCTGTGTCCTCCATGCCTCTCAATTTTGGAACACAGTAGATGTTTCTCTATGAAATTGTGATTACCCAGTGACCTCATTTCCCTTCAAGTGCAATTATTCTTTTGAAAAATCCTAAAAAGAGGAAGCAACATTTTCATTTGTGATGAAAATTTACTGACATTCAGAACAAATAAACACATTGTTTCAACTATCCAAATAAGACTATTAGCCCATTTCTAGAATGGGCACATATGACCAGGAATTTTCATGACACAATTATTTTAGTAGCAGGGTAGCTGATAAGAAACTAGCAGAAGAAAATATTTATAATTTGAACTGTTTATATGTTGTCAATACAATTCTACGATATGTATATTTTCCCCCAAAGTTATATTTCTTAAATTTAAAAGAGGAATATTATATATACAAAGATATTTATAACATTATTATTTGTAATGGGTAAAAAACAGAAAAACAACATAAATGTCCTACAATAAAGGGTAATTAAGTAATATAACATGGAAATATGGTACAATTTTATGGATTCATTAAAATTATACATACAGTTTTGTGAGGATGTGTATTTGTAAATCAATGACATAGATTTGTACATAAGTGTGACTATAATTGCTTTTTTTAATTGTTAAATTATATATTGTCTATAAAGTTCAGAAGGAAGAAAACTACATACATAGTTCCTTTATGTTAGTGAAAATGTGGATGGAAATTTATTTTTAAATTGCTTTTCTATATGTTGTGTGCATGCTTAGTCGCTCAGGTGTGTCCAACTCTTTGCAACCCCATGGACGGTAGCCCCCAAGCCCTGTCTATCCATGGGATTTTCCAGCAAGAATACTGGAGTGGGTTGCCATTTCTTCTCCGGGGAATCTTCTCAACCCAGGGATCAAACTACCATCTCCTGTGTCTCGTGCATTGCAGGTGGATTCTTTACTTGCTGAGCCATGAGGGAAACCCATGACTTCTAAAAACTGTGTAAGTACAGTATTTATTTTCAAGTGAGATGTGTGTATTAAGGTGACTGACTATCCTTTTTTTGCTTTGAAACAAAGGATTTCTCTAGGTAGAGGACATTTAGTGCTAAAAGTGGGACTATCCTGGGCAAACTGGGTTGATTGTTCACCCTATAATGTGTCTTTGATTGGTAGGAGAAGGTGGAAAGAACCTGTCATTTTAATTCAATTGTCAGGAAATCAACTAGATACTAGTTTGGTCCCTAACCAGAAATTACAATTACAATTTAAAACTCTACTCTCCATACTGTGGCTAATCTTGGAAAATTGCACACCAAATCTTAAAGAGACAACCTTCCACTAATTACATATTCACCTGGTATCTGTTTCAACAAATGAAATTACTCTCAGCATACATTAATTGGCATAATTACTGAAACACCAAAATCTGATTAACCACTGTGGCTCAAAGAAAAAAAAGAAAAGAAATCGTGGCTCCAGGAAATTGCAGTGATGTTAAAAAAAAAAAAAAGTGCTTTAAAAGATTGTTCAACTTGTAGATAGCTTTAAATAAAGCTAATAAATCATGGCTACTTCATTATTCACTCATGAGACAATTCTGTGTTCTGAACAGTATATTTTGACTGTATTGCGGTTTTAAAGTAAGTTGTCCAAATATCCCTGGAGAAGGAAATGGCACCCTACTCCAGTACTCTTGCCTGGGAAATCTCGTGGACGGAGGAGACTGGCAGGCTACAGTCTATGGGGTCGCAAACAGTTGGACACGACTGAACGACTGAGCAGACAGGCACTCACGTCCCAGTATCCTGCACTTTGTTGATTGTTCTGTAATCTCCATTGTGTGTGCTTTAGTGGCATAGCACTCTTATTAGAAGACAAATTGTATTCATGACTGTTATCTATTTTCATAATTAACAATCGCATAGTTATTCTAGAAGCCCAGCAGCAGCAACAATGATATCTTTGTACTTGCAAAAAGCTTACTTTTCAAATTCCTGGCTCTTTTTTCCTAAAGCACTGACATCATAGTAGAGCATTGTTCTCCCTGCTTTGGGTTCGAATCATCTGATAAATTAGAGAAATCTGAAGATAACCAAAGAAGACATATGCTAGTATAATTTTGTAAGGAAAAAAGGGCTCCTTTTGGACTTCTACATTTCTCTTGCTTAAATACATGGAGTCAATTGTTTTGTGGTTTTATTTCCTAACCCAGATTATCCTTGTCGTTTAAAATGTAATCCCTGGCACAATTCACTTTCCATGCTCTCTGTTCCAGTTACTGTTCTATCATGAGAATACCTTTGCTTTGCAGGATCTTTCATCAAAGCTCATCTACATCTTTGATCATCACCATGACTATCGTTGGGCTTCCCTGGTGGCTTGGTGGTAAAGAATCCACCTGCCAACGCAGGAGAGTCAGACATGACTTAGCGACTAAACAACAAGTGACTATAGCTATTATTTATTTTTGCTCTTCTATACAATACGCTCTTTATTGTAAAATTTGGTTGTTCTCTGTATCATTAATAACTAGTCCCACAATTAATATAGAATTCTGCCTTCATTGAAAATTAACTCCAATAATTTTTAAAAAATTAGAAAAACATATATGGATGTATTGTGGCATAATTCTTCATGATAAAAACAGAAGTATGCTCAGATTCTCTTTTATTCTCACTTGATCACATGGGATCAAGCACTTCACCCCCTGCAAAATCTCTTGGAAATTTCTGCTTCTCTTACATTATTAATTTATAATTGTATTTCCTATTAATAATAGCTTAATCTTATCTAACAAAATATAATGATATTGCAACCAAAACTATAACAGGGAAAAAATGAAAAAGAAAAAAGAAAGAAAGCTGTAACTCACCATAAAAAAACCCACAAAGATTTTATATGGTTATTATATGTACCCGTTATTGTCAAGCTTTATGTCTCATACTGTAGAGAAATTGCAAAGAAAGAGTAACAGCAGAGTATGTTCTGTTCAATATTCAACAGAAGTTAACTTTTCTTGGATTCCTCACGTTAGGCATCCCAACTGTATTTAACAGTGTGTCAAAGTTCCTCTACCTCAACACTTTCATTTCAAACATGCACATGCCCATGTTCATGCACACAAACACACACACACACACACTAAGGCTTATTTGTGGTTCAGTTCACAGTGACCAACTCTTTCTTCCATTCTGCCAGAGATCTGTTGATTATCCCAAGTCACCTTTGTATGGGACAATCAAAATATGATAACTTTACAATCATTGTTAATAATGGATGCCAAAACCTTCAAGAAATAAGACATCTACAATGTCTCAGTCATTCCTGAGCATGCATGTGTGCCAAGTTGCTTCAATTGTGTCTGAATGTTTGTGACCCCATGGACTGCAGCCCACCAGGCTCCTTTGTCCATGGGGATTCTCCAGGCAAGAACACTGGAGTGGGTTGCCATGCCCTCCTCCAGGGGATTTTCCCAACTCAAGGATTGAGCCCATGTCCCCTATGTCTCCTGCATTGCCAGGCATGTTCTTTACCACCAGCGCCACCTGGGAAGCCTGTCATTCCTGAGATCACTCATTAGTTATATGGGGAAATAGAATTGTAACACTGCAGACATCTGGTATCTACCACTTTAACCAAATAATCACATCTCAGCACCACGTATGACATCACACACCTCTGATGTGACGCATGGAGGACACAATACTTACATACTATCCCTTCCGAAAGACATTTAACCTGAGGACCTACTTGGTGGTACAGTAGTTAAGAATCCTCCTGCCAATGCAGGGAACCCAGGTTTGATCTCTGGTCCAGGAAGATTCCACATGCCATGGAGCAACTAAGCCCGGGCGTCAAAACTACTGAGCCTGGGCACCTAGAGCCTGTGCTCCACAGCAAGAGAGGCTACTGCAATGAGAAGTCCACGCACCACAACAAAGAGTAGCCCCCGCTCACTGCAACTAGAGAAAGCCTGCATGCAGCAAGGAAGACCCAGTGCAGCCAAAAATAAATAAATATATATATTTTTTATAAGTTTAACCTGAAACTAATCATTAGGACACAACTAGACAAATCTAGGGCTTCCTATGTGACAAATGGTAAAGAATTCGCCCATCAAGCAGGAGACCCAGGTTTGATCCCTGGGTCCAGAAGATCCCCTGGAGAAGGAAATGGCAACCCAATCCAGTATTCTTGCCTGGAAAATCCCATGGACAGAGAAGTCTGGAGGGTTACAGTCTAGAATGTCAAAAAGAGTCGGACACAACTGAGCGACTGAGCACTCACAGGCAAATCCAATATGATGGACATTCTGCAAAACAACGACTTGAACTCAGAAAATGTCAGTACTGGGAATTCCCTAGTGGTCCAGTGGTTAGGACTCTGTTCTTTCACTGCCAAGGGCCTGGATTCAGTTGCTGGTTAGGGAACTAAGATCCCTCAAGCCATGCAGTGCAGCCAGAAGAAAAGCAGACAAAGAAAGCTGGGGACTGTAGTAACAAGGAAGGGGTTAATCGAAGGACAATGGAATGCAGCAGATGATCCTTGATTGGATGCTAAACCACAAAAAATAAACTACATAGGACACTATTGGGATGACTGGGGAAATTTGAATACATAGTGGATTTTAAATAATAGTGTCGAATCAATGTTAAAATCCTCAGGGAATTATCTAGTGGTTATGTAAGAGAATATCCTTTATCTTAGGAGATATATGCTATGGTGTTTAGGGATGAGTGTCATGATGCCTGCAATAAATTCTCAAATGGTTCAGCAATGCTCTTATATCCAGGAAGGGAGTAGAGAAAGAGAAATAAAAATGAAACAAATTTGGCAAAATGTCAACAATTGGTAAATCTAAGTGAGGGGCATACAGCTCTTCACTGAATATTCCTGAAGCTTTTCTAAAGGTTTGAAATGTTATAAAATAAAAAGCTGGGGAAAACATATTAAGTCAAAATCTTGCATTTTCAGAAGTTAACACAGTATAGGAAAATGCTTTTCTTCAGGCCTACAAGAAAACACAAAGGATTCCAAATGTGTTGACCCAATCATGACTATAAAATAAGGAAGGATTAGCCCAGCAAACCAGCCGGACATTGTTCTACAGACTACACTGTTTTGTCCACTTGTTTTAGGCAATATATATCATATTCCATTTATATATAATTATATATTATGTATCATTAGACATACTCTAGTCAAAGATACCCAATTTACAAATAAGTCAAGAGGCCCAGAGAGGGATAGTACCTTGCCCAGAGTCACACAGGAATATAGTGACAGAGTTGGACTTTAGAACCCAGGAGTCCTGTGTTTTATTAACTATTTAAAGCTTCCTTATTTAGGGTTACTTCCACCAAACAATAGCAACAATAGTCAGTTTAGAATTTCCCAAACTATTTCAGTTTAACCAAAAGCTTGTATTTCTTTTGTGAATAGGAATTACACAATCTCTCTTCTTTCCCTACCCTCTATGAAAATGAGACTACAAAGCAGAAATGTGTGTGGCTCCAAAACCTTAGGCATATAAGATTTTTGGAAACTAACTAAAGACAAACTTACAACAGGAAATTATTATAACCAGAAAGCAAAGTTTGAGGCCATGTGTTTCCTTACATAAAAGTGACAGAACAGAAATTGAGGTTAACTTAAGGGAACTAGAAAGAGATGACTCTTTCTTTTTAAAAGGTTTGAGTGAATTTTTTATTTCACTTTTTGAGTGGTTTAATATTCAGTGGAATTAAAAATTATCTGAAATTTAGTTACATTCTGTTCAAAGAACTTTTTCTATCACTGTTTAATATAACCTATGATGTTTTCACTTCTAGTGTCACAAATTTTCTTGCATTACAAATGTTCTTTAAGTAATTCCACTCCAGTTTCTAACTTGAAGGAAAAATACCCAGGAGTCAATCTCTGTAGTTGCTGTTGCTATTGAATCCATGTTGAAACCCAAGCACTGCACCTCTTTAAGACCCCTGTTGCATGCACGTCCATCATTAGTAAGAAGACTCAGGACCACAGGGACAGGGTGAGAGTGGCATCAGGCCCATGAACAAGTGGTACCCAATATCCTCTCTATTTTTCTACCAATCCTTTGTGAAAATGAGACCACAGAGCAGAAGAAAGGACAATAACAACATGATAGCCCAAGTGACCTTAAAAGCAAGGAAACCCTATTATTTGAATGGATCATCCTAAAAGAGTATTAGTCGCTCTGGATATGACACAAGTATACTTCCAGCTACATCAGAGAGAAAACATTTTCAGCACTGCATCTGTTGCAAGCAAGAAAAAGGCAGCTGTACAATAATAAGAATGTATCTTCTGTACAACCTTTTTTTCAGAAATATTTCATATTAGAAAATGGAAGCTGGCATAAGTGAATTTGCTTTGTTATACAGTCTCGTTCCTTCTGTCCCTTCAGGTTGCTTCTACTTTGCACACAATGTATGATATGCCTTAGAAATCTCTTCTTGCCCTTGGTAATGAACATCCCAACTTTCTCCTCTTGAAATATTATGACCATCTTCTCTGTAAAATGTGAACATATTTGATATGTGAACAGTGTATATATTTCTTTGTTTCCTTCCTGAAGTAGTATCTTGTGTGTGTGTTTTATTTGCTCAGTCTTGTCTGATTTTTTGCGACCCCACGGACTATAATCCACCAGGCTCCTCTGTCCATGGAATTCTCCTAGGCAAGAATAGTGGAGTGGGTTGCCATTTCCTTCTCCAGGGGATCTTCCCCACCAGGGATCGAATCTGAGTCTCCTGCAAGAGGATTCTTTACTGTCTGAGCCACCAGGGAAGCCCAAGTAGTATCCTAGCATAAAAACTTAATTGTTCCTAGCTGAGATGATGGAACTTAACATTTAGGCATAAAGTACCATGTGTTAAAGATCTTCCACCAGGTGCCAATCTACAAATTCTTACTCTTTCTGGGGGGAAAATGTCATTTAGGCATATGTATGACACCAAAATCCCAAGACAATGAAAAAAGACTTTCTGGGATATATTAAAAATAATTTTATTCATCCTCAGCTAGGCAAACCTAGAGGAAGATTAGGAGATAAGTTGCCCACATTTATCATCATCCATTCAATCAATACACTCACTAGACACTTCCCCTGACACTCTATTAAACCAACCCCTCTACTAAGAAGATAAAACTCTTTAAATAGAAAATAAGTAGACAGTGATGAACAGCAATATTATCCCTGCCTACCATTTAAGTTCCTAGGACTTTGGTAAACTTTTGAAACCTCTCTGCTCTGGACATTATATTGCATTTGCCTGCTCTCTGGGGAATATAATTTGGATGACTTGCTCTCTCACTGAAGTTTTATATTATAGGGCAGAAGAATGACTCCTATATTTACAAAATGAGTAGCAATGGCCTAGGAGTGCCATAAATATTGGCAATATGACATTACAAAATTAACAACCAGTTACAGCTGAGGTCCATCTTCGGGGCACTGACCTGGGTGTGCATGGATAAATTTGAGGGTGGGTTTCCCTGGTGGCTCAGTGATAAAGAATCTGCCTGCCAATGCAGGAAATGCAGGTTCAATCCCTGAGTTAAAAAGATCCCCTGGAGAAGGAAATGGCAAGCCACTCCAGTATTCTTGCCTGGGAAATCCCATGGGCAGAGGAACCTGGCGGGCTACAGTCCATGGGGCTGCAACTAAAGAACAACAACAATATTTCAAGGGTAGTGTATTAACCAAGATTTGTCAAAGAAGCAGAACCAACAGGGAAACCAGTGCATATCTATATCCAGTTCTGCTTACCAAAAGTGGCCCACTACTTTTGTATATGTATATACAAATTCATATGTATATAGGTAAAGAGATTTATTGGAAGGAATTGGCTCATGCAATTATGGAAGCTGAGAAATCCCACAATCTCCCATTTATAAGCTTGAGACCCAGGAAAACTGGTGGTATAGTTTCAGTCTGAGTCTGAAGACCTGAGAACCAGGAGAATCAATGTGATAAAATTTCAAGTCCAAGTCTGAAGGTCCAAGAACCAGAGGGTTCATAGAATAAGTTTCAGTTTGAGTCTGAAGTCCTGAAAAACAGGATCTCCAGTGTTAGAAGTCCCAGTCCAAGAGCAGAAGAAGACTACTGTCTCAGTATAGTAGTCAGGCCCTCAACAGATTGAACGATGCCCACCCACACTGGGGAGGGCCATCTGATTCACTCAATCTACTGATTCAAATGCTAACCTCATCTGGGAACAACCTCACAGACATACCCAGAAATAATCTTTAGCCAAATACCTGGGTCTCCCATTTCCCAGTCAAACTAACACACAAAATTAACCATCAGTTAGGAAATGATCTGTATTGATATCTGCTAACGTGCCAGGCTTTATGTATGTTAAGTGCTTTAACATCCGTTTCAGTCCCACATAACTGGAAACTTCAGGAAGGGATGGATCGTGTCTCTTGCTGAGCATTACATTCCCAACATCCCAGCTTATAGTTCATAAGCTCACAGAGAATATTTATCAAATCAATAGGTGAACAAAAGGACCTCTTTGGAACTCTCAAAACAACCCTGTCGAGTGGACAAGGTAGAGCATATCATCATTTTACAGATGAAGAAAGTGGGGCTCTGTGAGTTTGAGAGGACTTTCATTTCATTAGAACTTAGAAGGAATGCTTTCTAGATATCTAAGCATCTTACCTTTAACAAGGGTAAAACAAGAATCTTATTACCTAATAAAAAAGTGTTTTAAATACTAGAACAAGAGAAACCTAACATCTTGACTTCCATTCAATAACCTGACACCACCAACTCAAGCAGAACATAACTTCTGCACATGAGAGAACAGCTTTCTGTCTTTAAGTAAAAGACTAAGACATTTTCTTTAACAGTTTACTCACATAATGACATCGGATGTGAGACTCATGTAAGGCATCTTTTAAGAAGTCGACTGTAACTACAGGACAGCGTATTCACTCCAACACTTTTGAATGAGATATCAGACATTCCTTATCCCATTTTACAGGAAAATGCAAGCAATAAGATACAAAGTAATTTAAAGCATTGAGTAGAATCTGGAGTTCTTCAATCCCAGTCTTTCCACCATATCATAATAGCCTGCTAGTGTGTCTCCCTAGAAGTCTCGACTAAGCCTAAATGACTGTAGAATTATTTTTGTCTGACTCAGACAGTGTTTTTAAAATTTACAAGTTAAAACTCTGGAGATATCCTATGTTAATTTGAATTTCTGACTACTTTTTAAAGCCCCAAAGATCTGGTAATGTCAAGTAGACTACTATGACCACATTGTCTTCCCTTTTATAACCCTTTTACACTGTGGTAAAATATGCATAACAAAAAATTGACCATTTTAACCATTTTAACGTGTACAATTTAGTGTTGTTAAGTATATTCACAATGTTGTATAAGTCACCACTATCCATTTCCAGAACTTTTTCATCATCCCAAACAGAAACTTTGTTCCCATTAAACAATGTCTCTTCATTTCCTCTCCTCCCACAGCCATGGTAACTGCTATTCTACTTTCTGTCTCTATGAATTTGCCTATTCTAGAGCACCAAAGAAGTGATGCTTTTGAACTATAGTGTTGGAGAAGACTCTTGAGAGTCCCTTGGACTGCAAGGAGATCCAACCAGTCCATCCTAAAGGAAATCAGTCCTGAATATTCATTGGAAGGATTGATGCTGAAGCTGAAACTCCAGTACTTTGGCCACCTAATGGGAAGAACTGACTCACTGGAAAAGACCCTGATGCTGGGCAAGATTGAAGGCAGGAGGAAAAGGGAGTGACAGAGGATGAGATGGTTGTATAGCATCACTGACTTCATGGACATGAGTTTGAGCAAGCTCTGGGAGTTCGTGATGGACAGGGAAGCCTGGCATGCTGCAGACCATGGAGTTGCAGAGTCAGACATGACTGAACTGAACTGAGGTACCTCATATAAGTGAAATCATACATATGTACCCTTTTGTGTCTGACTTATTTTTCTTATCACAATGTTTTCAAGGTTTATCCACATTATAACATGTATCAGAATTTCATTTAAGACTGAAAAATATCCCATTGGATGTTTTTTATCCATTTACCTGCTGATGGACATTTAGGTAAAATTGACTGGCAACAATTTTGTTATGAACATTGGAGTACAAATATCTGCGTCTCTGCTTTCAAGTCTTTTGATATATGCCTGTAAGTAGAGTTGCTGAATCATATGGTAACTCTTGGTAGTCCAGTAGGGTGGAAATATTTTAAATTCTTGAATGGCTAAAAATGTCTTTATCCTATCCTCACATTTGATTGGCGGTTTACCTGGGAACAGAATACTGGTTTGGAAATCACTTCCCTTCAGAATATTGAGGCATTGTGTCATTTGCTGTAAGCTTCATGGAGAAGTTTGAAGACTTCTGATGCCACTGAAGAAGTCTGATGCCATTGCCATTGCGATTTCCAATCCATTATATGGGATCTGGTTTTACTCTCTGCAAGATTTTTTATCTTTTTTTTAAGGCTTTTTTAAAAAGAACTTTTTAGAACAGCTTCAGGTTTACAACAAAATTAAGGGGAAGGTACAGAGAGTCCCAATATGCCTCCTGTCCTTACATATGCAACAGCCTCCCTGGTTAGCAACATCTCCACCAGAGTGGTGTATTTGTTACAACTGAACCTACAGGGACACAACATAATCAGCCCAAATCCATAGTTTACCTTAGGGTTCACTCTTGGTGTTATACATTCTGTGGGTCTAGACAAACGTATAATGATGTGTATTCACTGTTAGGTATCATATGGAGTATTTCACTTCACCGCCTCCAAATTCTTCTCTGCTCTGACTATTCACCTTCCCTTCTCCTCCCCTCCGATCCTGGCAACCACTGATCTTCTGAACTGAACTTCCTGAATTGATCCTCTCAATGTCCTCTTTTTTCTCTCACATCATCCATCTCTTTATCTTACTTTCTAGGAGATTTCTTCAGCTGTCTTGAAACTCTTCTGTGTTGAACTTGCTTTCCAACTTTTAATTTCCAAGAACTAATTCTTTTTCTCTGTTCCATTTTTAAGGCTTCTCATTTTCATTTTGTGCATGGTACTGTATTGGTCTCTCTAACACTTTTCTTAGTCACTGTTTCCTTTTTACTCTCTGAGTCTTTTTACTTCTGTTTCCTTATCCCCCATTCCTATACCTCATCCGGCATTGTTTGGTCTCTGTCTTTCATATCGGAGGTTTTCCTCCAATGTCTGGTTCTTTGGCTGTCTGTTCATACTAAAGAATATAGCCGTAACAAGCTAATTGGAAATACTGGTTTCCATTGGTGCTTGGAGAGCTTCATCACAAGGTGATGAGATTTCCAGCTAGCTTTGTCACTGACAGACCTATAAAGGTTAGTATCTGTAGATCTTTTTTCTGGAGCTGTTTAGTTTCTGCAGAGAAGAATCCTTTCCCATCAGAATCATTATGGGGAGAAGAGAGGTGTAAGTTTGACTACTAGCAACCTAAGCACTTATCTAGGTGAGGGTTTCGAGGATCCAGACCACTGTTGAAGGCCTCAGAGCACCACACAACTGTTTCGCTTAGAAGAGTTGACAGGATTCCTCCCTCTCCCCTCCCCAGCCGTTTTTCGCAGTATACACTCTTACTCGGCGTGGAAATTTTCAGAAGCTAAAATAATTCCACTGCATATTTTAAACAGGGGAACAGGTTGGCCTTTTGTCACAATGAAGCAAAATATTCCTGGGGGAAAGAAAATGCCTGCTTTTTCTGAAGTTTGCCAGTTTGGGTGTTTTTTCATGCCCCAGAAACTGCTGGTAACAGCCCAGCATGGTAGGGGGAATAAGAAAGTCTAGATCTGTCTGTGTGTGTTGAAACTCTGAAGCTCAGCCAAGACATGAGGTCATCTCAGGGTCTACAAAATGGAAGTAAAGGCTTAGAACATCACTAAATTGTAACATGAACTGGATTCCTACCAAAAATACAGATATCTTACACTGTTGTATTCACAAACAAATGTCTACACTATTGTGCTGAGAGGTTTGAGAAATGCAGATGGAGGCTGAGGTTTCACTTGCTGCTGCCAACCACAATATATGTTCTAGAAAGCAAAAGGAATGGGTTTTTAAGGGCAGAGAGAAAGCAGATCTAAGTAATGTCAAAGTAAACACACCTGCAATCAAGTAATTACTCAATAATATGAAAACACTGCCTGTACAACATAGTCCAAATCAAAAAGAGCTCAGATATCAATTTATATATCTTAATATAGCCTGATAATGAGGGATGCATTTTTTTATTGGAAGTTAGATCAACATTTTTTAAAGTATCTAAAATTTTGGAAAAGTCCCCAAACATTATGATCTGTCCTTTAAAATTTAAAGACTGAGAATGAGTTTCTAGAGAGAGAAATTAGACCTGAGTATGCTTAGGAAAAGAAGAATATTTAGATGGTTACTATCCTGGGCTTCCCAGGTGGCACAGTGGTAAAGAATCTGCCTGTCAATGCAAGAAATGCAGAAGACGTGAATTCGATCCCTGGGTACTGAAAATCTCCTGGAGTAGGAAATGGCAACCCACTGTAGTATTCTTTTTTTTTTTGGTCCACTGTAGTATTCTTGCCTGGACAGTTCCATGGACAGAGGAGCCTACAGGACTGGTGAGCTACAGTCTGTGGGGTTGCCGAGTTGGACACAACTGAGTGACTGAGCACATGGTTAGGAAAAGTAGAATATTTCGATGCTCAATATTCTCTTTTGGATTACTCCAAACTCCAATACTTTTTAAGGATAAGACTAATGCTACAGCCTGAGCCTTTTACCCTGAGTTGGTCCACGTGGCTTAAATAGTGTTGAATCATAGTCATCTTGAGACATGAGTCACATTTAATTTCTAGAAAACTGTTCACGTAGGGTTTTCATGCCATATCCTCTTCAGTTCACTGAAAGGGAGGTTCCTGGAAATTTACCTTCAGTTAATAACTAAAGATACACACAAAAATTTATGAACAAGGGAGCTTCCCTGGTTAATTTATGTACAAGGGAACTTCAGTGGTTAAGAATCCGCTTTTCAAAGGAGGGGGCATGGGTTTGACCCTGGTCAGGGTACTAAAATCTTACATGCTGCAGGGCAACTAAGCCTGAGGGCCCCCACTACTGAGCCCACGCTGCACAACTAGAGAGCCCGCCTGCCACAAGGAAGGCCCCAGCATGCCGAAACAAAGACCGGACTCAGCCAAAAATGAATACACAGCTTTTTAAAGAATTTGTGTACAAGGCACCCATGGCTGATTCATGTCAATGTTTGGCAAAACCCACTACAATATTGTACAGTAATTAGCCTCCAATTAAAATAAATTTACAAAAAAACAAACAAAAAAAGAAATAAAAATACCAGTATGATCAACAAATCTATAATATATAAGGTATATAGAGAGATGTCTCTGTAGCAATGTTTGTAGTGGCAGAAAGAAGGAAAGCAAAATTCATGCCAACCAATTGGAGCACAGAATATTAGATAGTCATAGAAAAGAATGATGCAATTACAGTGAGAAAAGGAAGATCCAGGAAAGTACTTTATAAAAATCCTGTTTTCCCATGGTGGATTCATGTCGATGTATGGCAAAACCAACACAATAAAGTAAAGAAAATTAAAAAAAATAAAATAAAAATAAAAATTAAAAAAATCCTATTTTGTTAAATAACTGACAGAGTGTGTGTGTGTGTGCGCGCATGCACATGTGTAAAGATTTATAATTATACAGAAAGTCCTGCAAGAAAAAACACAGAGTTATTTACATTGGTTACAGTGGGAGGTGGGGGTGTCAATTAAAAAATTAAATTAAAAAAATTTTGTATACAAGAAACGATACTAGCAAAAAATTGCAGGCTCCCTAAATATCCAACTGTTAGGGACTAGAAATGGGGACTTCACCTAAACTTAGAAAAAGGAAAAAAAAGTGATCTGTTAGCTTGCCAAAGCTTGACTCAACTGTGTTTATGTGTTTACTGCCTATATGTAATAAGGTTAAATGACTGCAAAAGCATATAAAAATACATGGGAATAAAATGAAAACCACAGTTGACCCTAGACATCTGGTTTACATGATGTCAACAATCTGGATTATTTGACAATACATGCTATATCATCATACATACGAAAAAGTACACAGATCTTAAATGTGCAGCTAGATGAACTTTTATATGTATACCTACATGTATATAATAAATATATATATATATATATATCACTGAGGACAGTGACTGCAGCCATGAAATTAAAAGATACTTGCTCCTTGGAAGGAAAGCTATGACAAACCTAGACAGTGTATTTAAAAAGCAGAGACATAACTTTGCCAACAAAGGTTTGTATAGTCAAACCATGGTTTTTCCAGTAATCATGCATGGATGGGAGAGTTGGACCATAAAGAAGGCTGAGAGCTGAAGAAATGATGCTCTCAAACTGTGCTGCTGGAGAAGACTCTTGAGAGTCCCTTGGACAGCAAGGAGATCAAACCACTTACTTCTAAAGGAAATCAACCCTGAATATTCATTGGAAGGACTGATGCTGAAGCTGAAGCTTCAGTACTTTGGCTACCTGGTGGAAAGAGCTGACTCACTGGAAAATTCTCTGATGCTGGCCAAGATTGAGGGCAAGAGGAGAAGGGGGAGACAGAGGATAAGATGACTGGATGGCATCACTGACTCAGTGGACATGAGTTTGAGCAAACTCTGGGAGATGGTGAAGCCTGGCCTGCTGCAGTCCATGAGGTTGCAGAGTCGGACACAACTTAGTGACTGTCCAACAACAATCATCTAGATCGAGACATACAATATTTCCAGCATTCAAAGACATTCCTCCTTTCATCCATCTCTTCCGCCAAATCCCAACATTAAGGCCTACCCAAGGGAAGCTCTATTCTGAATTTCTAGAGTTTTTAAAAATATTGGTCAAATAGCTAGACTTCTCCAGTTATAAAAGTGTTTGATACTACAATATGTGGACTTACTGTTTAATTTTTCTTCTGTATTGTTCAGTCCCAGTACTACACCCATGGTGGGAATCATTTTCTTTCCTGGCACTTTCTCTGTCAGTTTTATAATTTTCCCAGAGGATGAGGAAATAAAAAATTTCTCATTCTATCCTTTTCTATGTTGGGAACTACTGAAATATCTCTTTACCTGCTTGAATTTCTCTTTTAAGTGGCAGAATAAGAACCACAAAAGGGAACTTTTAACAATAAACAACAAAGAGCTTAATTAACAACCTCTTAAATGACTTCAGAGAAGTAAAGGCTACATCTTAAGAAATAACATGGAATACATAGTTGGTACTATAAAAAGTCTTAAAAATATTCATGGCTTTTGGCCCAGCATTTCTGTGTCTAAAATTTTATTCTGAGGAATAAAGTCATATGCAAAGACTCACCTACAAAGAGGAGAGAAATAGAAGTGAACTAAATGCTTCCAAATGGGAGAATGTTTAAAAACTAGAGAGACTTTCCTTGTGGTCCAGTGGCTAAGTCTCCTCAGTCCCAATCCAGAAGGCCTGGGTTTGATCCCTGGTCAGGGAACCAGGTCCCACATACTGTAACTAAAGATCCCACATGAGACAACTAAAAGGTCTTGTGTGCTGCAGCTGAGACCCAGCTTAGCCAAATAAATAAATACATAAATTTTTATAAAATAATAAATTATGGTACATTCATACAACAGAATATCATACAGTCTTCAGAAATGAAGCTATTAAGGTAAATTCATGAACCTATAGGACACGCTGGTTTTTGCTTTGAAAAGTAAATCACAAATAGTGTATATAGTAATATTTCATCTTGAGCAGTAAAAAGCTCTGGATGCTACTATTCAGTATATGAGATCTTGGAGAAGATCTGAGGCTATCTCCAAGCCTCAGAGTAAGTTATTTGACATTTATCTGTAAAGAAAATGATAGCAAAAATCACACAGTGTTATTATAAAGATTACATCCCATTTGACACATTTATGTATTTTGTTAGCTATGATTACTATTAATTAGCTATTATTAATATATTAATATGCCAGCATATACAGGTCTTTCTCAATTTATAAGGGATTGTAACCAGTCAACAAACTGTAAGTTAAAAATATTAAGTAAAAAGTGCATTTAATACACCTAACCTATCAAATAATGGCAGAAAGTGAAGAAAAACCAAAGAGTCTCTTGACGAAGGTGAAAGTGGAGAGTGAAAAAGCTGATTGAAAACTCAACATTTGAAAAAGTAAGATCATGGCACTCAGTCCTATCACTTCATGGCAAATAGGTGGAGAAGATGTGGAAACAATGACAGATTTTATTTTCTTCAGCTCCAAAATCACTGCAGGTGGTGATTGCAGCCATGAAATTAAAAGATGCTTGCTCCTTAAAAGAAGAGCCATGACAAACCTAGACAGCATATTAAAAAGCAGAGACATCACTTTGCTGATAAAGGTCTATATATTTAAAGCTACAGTTTTTACAGTAGTCATGTATGGATATGAGAGTTGGACCATAAAGAAGGCTGAGTGCAGAGGAATTGATGCTTTTAAACTGCGGTTGTTGGAGAAGACTCTAGAGAGTCCCTTGGACAGCAAGGAGATCAAATCTGTCAATCTTAAGAAAATCAACCCTGAATACCCATTGAAAGGACTGATGCTGAAGTCAAAGCTCCAATACTTTGGCCACCTGATGGGAGGAGCTGACTCACTGGAAAAGTCCCCAGTGCTAGGAAAGATTGAAGGAAGGAGGAGAAGGGGATGACAGAGGATGAGATGGTTGGATGGCATCTCTGACTCAATGAACATGAGTTTGAGCAAGCTCCAGGAGTTGGTGATGGACAGGAAACTTGGCATGCTGCAGTCACGGGGTCACAAAGAAAGGCACATGACTTAGAGACTAAACAACAACCTACCAAACATCCTAGTTCAGCCTACCCTACCTTAAAAGTGCTCAAGACCTTTATTTTATAAAGAGATGAAGGAACTGAGGTTCAATTGTGTGTGTGCAAGTGCTTGCTCACTCGTGTCTGACTCCTTGTGACCCCATGGACTGTAGCCTGTCAGGCTCCCCTGTCCATCGAATTTTCCAGGCAAGAATACTGGAGTGGGTTGCCCTTTCCTTCTCCAGGGGGTCTTCCCAACTCAGGGATCAAACCCACATCTCTTGAGTCTCCTGCAGTGACAGATAGGTTTTTCACAAGCTGAGCCAACAGGGAAGCTCCAGAGGTTCAGTTACTAAATGCTCTTTGTAAGTGACAGAGCTGAGGCTTGAACTCAGTTTGTTAACTATGTTCTCAGTTGTATTTTCTGAGAGCAGACATCTAGCAATTATATGTAATAAAGTAGTCAATTAAATGTTGTTAATGATAAATCAGAAAATTGCCGAGCTTCTTAGGAAATAAGGTGAATAAAAATAACTTCTGGATAGTTAAAAATAAGCAACTTAGGAAGCAAACTTTCCCATTTGTAGCTACTTTCTTTACTCATGCAATTTAGAGGCATAATGACCCTAGTGGAGACAGTACATCAAAAAAAAAAATCAATTAAAAAACCCGCCCCCCCCATATTCAACTAAAACACTAAAAATTCATCTATGATAGTTCATTGTCCTTTTGGGGTCCCCCCAGAAATGTCACCAATTAAGCCTTTTATTGGCAAATTATATTAAAAATTTATTGAAGTATAGTTGCTTTACAATGTTGTGTTAGTTTCTGCTGTATAGAAAAGTGAATCAGCTATGTGTATACATATATCCCCTGCTTTTTGGATTTCCTTCCCATTGAGTTTACCACAGTGTTGAGCAGGTTTCCCTGTGCCGTGTAGTAGGTTCTCATTAGGGCAAATGACATTTTTAAAAGTTTTAATCCTCTCACAGATCCATTTACTTATCCCGTGAAAGTAACACACACCTTTACAACTTAAAACACTTTTTGTGTCCCTTTGAAGGTTTATTTGGACTCAGTCCTCTGTTTTTCTTCTCACTTTGTTTTTGAAATTACCTAATCTGTGGGCAATTTGTCCACTCTTTTCATTTTCATTCTACTCTGTCTAAGCTATTCTTCTTCCTAGCTTGACTAAGCTTGTTTTATTTGTTATGCAAATGCTGTATTTAATTCTGATCATTTTTGTTTTCTCTAAATGACTTTTCAATTGCCTCTTAACCTAATTTTCAAATTGACTCCCCCCACTTTTTTTCTAAAAATCTGTCATTTATCTACATCCTTAAATTATCGCATCCCTTATAGATCTCTGAGTAATCACACAATTTTTCAGCTATTGATTAGGTGCTTTGAGATGTGTTACATTTTAAGTACTTCCCCATATTAAAAAATTTAAGTAGTGTCTAGTTATACTTCAATGATACTTAAAAACACTATTGTAATTATTTATTCAGCTATGCCAGGTCTTCGTTGTGGCAGGCAGGATCTTTAGGTGTGGCATGGCACTGTTAGTGGCAGCACGTGGGATCTAGCTCCCTGACCAGGGATTGAACCCAGGTCCCCTGCTTTGGGAGCCAGGAGTCTTGGCCAGTGGACCACCAGAGACGTCCCTTCATCTATATTTTATAATATCAATTCTCTATATACAGCTGAAGAAATTGGATTTTTTTTTTCCTATGTAGATAATCCCCAACTCATTAACTTCAAATTTACAAATACCTGCCCTACTGTGGGGCTTCCTTGGTGTCTCAAAAGTAAAGAATCTGCCTGCAACTCAGGAGACCTGGGTTCAATCCCTAGGTTGGGAAGACCCCCTGGAGAAGGAAATGGCAACTCACTCCAGTATTCTTGCCTGGAGAATTCCATGGATAGAGGAGCCTAACAGGCTATAGTCCACGCGGTCTCAAAGAGTGGGACACAACTGAGCCACTCACACTCTCACTTTTTCATCTCTGTACACCAAGACTCATCAGAAGTCACTGGATCCTTCAGAGAGGCAAAGGAGGCGTGAGGCTATGAGTAATAGGAACAATTAGGCGAACTGATTTTTTTTTTATTAGAGGAAATTTGCTACCAAATATCTTCTTCCACATTTTTAAAAACTCCAGTGATCTCTCCCTAGGAGAATTAAGGAATGTTAATCATAGATCTCATACACTCGACCACGAGCTTGACAGCTTTCTAATAACCTGGCAGAGACATCAGGACTGAAGTTAGGATTTGAAACTCCGTGTCCAAGAGAAAAAGAAAACCTCCCATCATCTTTTCCCTTCTTGCTCCTCCTTTTTTGTCTCTTCCTCCTCCCTCTCCTTGCTCCTCTTCCTCTTCTCTCTTGTACTTTACCTCCCAGGACTCAGGACTAAGGCTGATTCTAGCAGAATTACCGTGAAGGTAGAGTTTCAGTCGTTGAACAGAATTTGGTGGGCCACTTTTGGAACTTAGCCACCACTTACCACATTGCTGCTATGGGAAAGTATTTCCCAGTTACAAAGCCAAACAAAGGAAACAATTAGTGAATAAAAAGGATCACAAACATTTGTAAGAGGCAAACTGACTTGTTGCGTTTTTCAGGCTTAGACCTTACATTCTACTTCCAAGTTCCTGGTCTTTCCAACTAAATAGTTATGCTTTATGTTTCTTCAAAATCAGGTAAGTCTTTTAGTAAATGCTTTGGAATTTCACTCGAATCTGCTTGCATATGGGGTACACTGTAGTTTCTCTTCTCTTTCTTACTCTTGTCATTGAATCTGATTTTACTGTCTCTGGACTGTTCTCTTTTAGCCAGATTCATTGTGCAGTCGATTTGGCCTTGGTTTTTATTGCATGGTTCACTCTTGTCCTCCTTGTGTTCCCACTGCTGCACATCAGTCCTTATCATGGCCTTCTTCTAGGCACACAACTCCAATCCCCTTGTCATATCATATGAATAATTTTATGCCCACTCATTATCTCTTTAGTGCTTTGAAGTGTCATCTCTGTCCTCTATTAAGCACCTTATTTTTTTTCTTAACATATATTAATTTTTAAGATATTTCACTTTTTCTTGCCATTTTCTCGTTTTATGAAAGGGGTGTACGTGATATAGGTTCTTTATCTCTTTGGTGGATAAGGTTAAAATTTGTCTCTCTGATAGTTTTTAATTGTACAAACAGACTCCATTGTACTCTTTCTCCATCCTGGCTTCCTTCCCTCCCTTCCCTTCTTATCTTTATCCTCTACTCTTCTTTCTTGGTGTTGGGTCTATCCCACATAGTGATCTCTATTGCCATATCATTTTTTAAAAATAATGATTTATTGATTGATTGATTTTTGGCCAGGTTGGGTCTTCCTTGGTGCATGGGCTTTCCTTTAGTTTTCAAGAGTAGGGCTACTCTTCGTTGCAGTGCAAGGGCTCCTCATTTCAGTGGCTTCTCTTGTTATGGAGCACAGACTCTAGGGTGATCAGGCTGTGTAGTGGCGGCTTGTGGGCTCAGTAGTTGCAGCTCCAGGGCTCTAGAGCACAGGCCCAGTTGTTGTGGCCCACAGGCTTAAATGCTCTGCAACATGTGGGCTCCCCCTTGATCAGGGATCGAACCTGTGTGTCCTGCATTGACAGGTGGATTCTTTACCACTGGGGCACCAGAGAAGCTTGCCCCTATCATTTAAAAATGTATTTTTTAATTTGTTTATTGTGTCAGGTCTTAGTTGAGTCACAAGAGATCTTCCATTGTGGCTCACGGACTCTCTAGTTGTGGCATGCAGGCTCAGTAGCTCGGTGGCATGTGGGATCTTAGTTCCCTGATCAGGGATCAAACCTTCTTCCCTGGCATTGCAAGGTGGATTCTTAGCCACTGGCCCACCAGGGAAGTCTCTGCCCCTATCATTTTGAAGAAAACTTTTCATGCACCCACATACTTTTTCCACCAGAGTTTTGGTCCTTGTTGGAATCAGGACAGCACTAGCTCTTTTCATCCAGAATGACCCTTCTAAGATGTTTGACTTCCACTTGAAACATCCTGCCAATCTGCCTTTGCTCGTTTTAACATGCTACCCTAGTACATCCTAGTCTATCTGTAATGTCAAGCCTAGAGAGGGAAGAAAAGATCTTGAGCCACTGAAAGATCAGATAGGTGTTAGTATCTTTCTCCAGTATTCATGCCTTACTTCTGCAGGATATACATGGTGACTTCATCCACAGAACCCATGCTCATCAGTAATTCTGAGGATTCTGTTGGCTTTTTCATTGTAAAAAGATAGCCTCTTGGGGCTAACAAAGAGGCTAATAAAGAGAAAATGAAAAAGATCAAGGAATAGGGAAGTATGCGGTAGTTTTTTTGTTTCCTTAGATGCCAAGATGCGGAAAGGCACAACTTTTGTTTTCCATATTAAGGGTGATTATGTGCTGGAGATGAGAAGTAGGGGAATAAGGTGCATTCAGACTATGACAGCCAAGGGGCTTCCCTGGTGGCTCAGTGGTAAAGAATCTGCCAATGCAAGAGACATGGGTTTGACCTCTGGTCTGGGAAGATCCCACATGCCATGGAGCAACTCAGCTCATGTGCCACAACTACTTGAGTCTGTGCTCTAGAGCCTTTTGAGCCCATGCCCCACAACTACTGAAGCCCACATGCCCCAGAGCCAGTGCTCTGCAACAAGAGAAGCCACTGCAATGAGAAGGCCACACACCACAACTGGAGAATAACCTCCGCTCTCCCCTGCTAGAGAAAGCCCACTCAGAGCAATGAAGACCCAGCACAACTCTACAGAAATAAATTTTAAAACTTACAAGAAAAAACATATGATGGCCAAGACGGTAAAGAGATGGAAGCATAATTTCCCCTTCAGATCTCTTCTCTAGCAATAAACGGCCTTTTTATCTCTTTGTCTTTGATTCTCAGGCGTAGTTTATAATGGCCTTCACTTTCTGTTTAAATAACACTATGACTCAATAGTGTATTACCAAAGATGATTGCTGCTAAAGACTTTACCTTACTGTACACTCAAGTACGGTTTAATGATATCCCAGTACGATACTACGTGCTGTTAGGCCTTAGTTATGGTTATTTTATTCCTAATTAGCACATTAATTTAGGCTTTTATATTTCATGTGCACTTGTATTCCTTTAAAAAGTTCTTTTTCCCCTTTATTCAAAGTAAATGAGGCATTATGTGTTTGCATTGTATTTATTAAGCACACTTCATGTTCATTTCACACCCATTATGTATTGAGCACTTAGCAAATTGCCTGGCACATCCCTTTTTTTTTTTTTTTTTTCAGTTGCTTTATTGAGATACAATTCACATACCACACAATTCATCCATTTAAAGTGTATGATTCATGACTTCTCTGGTGGTCCAGTGGTTAAGAATCTGCTTTGCAATGCAGGGGATATGGGTTTGATCCCTGGTTGGGGAACTAAGACTCCACATATTGCAGAGGAACTAAGCCCTAGCACCCCAGCTAGAGAGTCCATGTATCACATGACATAATGAATAACCATGTGCCACAACTAAGACTCTGTGCAGCTAAATAAGTATTGTAAGAAACAGTGACTTTTTGTATATCTAAACAGTTGTACAATCATCACCACAAGCAATTTTAGAACAATTTGTCACCGCAGAAAGGAAACCCTACAGCCCCTGGCTGTTAATTCCTAAGCCCCTCCCTATCCTCCTTCCAACCTCAACCAGCTAGTAATCTAGTTTCTGTCTCTATTGATTTGCCTATTTTGGACATTTCAGATAAATGGAATCATAAAATATGTGGTCTGTTTGTGACTGATTTCTCTCACTTTAATGTTTCAGATAAATGGAATCATAAAATATGTGGTCTGTTTGTGACTGATTTCTCTCACCTTAATGTTTTCAAGGTTCATCTATATGTAACACATACCAACAGTTCATTCTTTTTCATTGCCAGATAATATTCCACTGTAGGGATATACCACAGTTTTTGCATTCATTAGGTGATGGACATTTGAGTTGCTTATACTTTCTGGCTATTATGAATAATGCTACTGTGAAAATTCATAAAGTCTCCTTGCAGGCATATGTTTTCCTTCCTGCTCGAGTGGAATACTTATAAGTATACTTAGGAGTGAAATTGCTAACTCATACAGTAACTGTTTAACCTTTTGAGGAACCATCTGGTTGTTTTCCAAAGTGGCTGCATCATTTTACATCCCCACTAGCAGTGTATGGAATGTTTCTATTTCTCCAAATCTTCACCAATAGTTTTTATTATCTGTCTTTTTGATTATAGCTAATCTAATAGATGTGTCATGGTATCTGACTGTGATTTTGATTTGCATTTCTCTGATGGCTAATCATATTGAATATTTTTTCAAATACTTATTGGGCATTTGTATATCTTTGGAGGAATATCTACTTAGATCCCTTGTGCCTGGCATACTTTAAGCGCTCATTAAAATTTTCAAATAATTAGATAAGTTATGAAATTTAATTGCCATCGAAACCAAGTAAACCCAATTTTTTTTTTTTTACCACACCATGCATCATCTTAATTTTCCAATCAGGGATCAAACCTGTGTCTTCTGCATTTAAAGTATGGAGTCTTAACCATTAGACCATCAGGGGAGTCCAAAAAGATTTTATTGTCTCAATTTTATAGCTGAGAATTAGAAGGTGATATGACTTATCCAAGGCCCACATTGAAGGCCAGTTGTTTATTTATACCTTTGGATTCAGTCTCTCTGCTACTGGGGCCAAAATACTTTGGGCAAGGCCCTACCAAATATCTGTAGAGAACATGGCCACTGTATCAGCCTTTGAGAATGACTACTTTATATCTTCCCACCAAGTTCCATAAAAGCCTGCAAATCAGAATACCTGTATTTGGCCTTGAATGAATCTGTTTAGTACACTTCATTCTTGTGCAGTTAATTTGTTACCTGTCTTTGATTTGGTTCATTTTTCCAGGGACATTCTAGGTGACAACAAAATGAGTTATTTAGCCCATTTCAGAGATGACTCAAAGAGAACAACTGAGTCCCTTTACTTTCAATATTTTGTAGGAAGACCATTCCTAGAGATGTCAAAGTTCACGTAGAAGAATATATTTATTTTTTGACCAAAGAGGAAAATCGTTGTTTTTTAGTCACTAAGTCGTATCCAACTCTTTGGGATCCCATGGACTGTAGTCGGCCAGGTTCTCCTGTCCATGGGATTTCCCAGTCAAGAATACTGGAGTGGGTTACCATTTCCTTCCTCAGGGGAGCTTCCTGACCCATCGATTGAACCCATGTCTCCTGCACTGGCAGGCAGATTCTTTATCACTGAGCCACCAGGTAAGTTGCAAGAGGAAAAGTAATGGCTTTTTGTTTTAAAACAGCATGTGTTATGTCTAGTGTGCAGCCCTGTGAAGGAAAAGAGTACTCAATCTTTTCAAGGTTGAGTTATCTTTGTAAAGCTAATTTCTTTGGCAGACCCCATCTAATGCCCTCCAACAGTGATGAGTCATTTCTATAATAGCCCACCCCTTTACCTCCTGCGTGTTGCTTCCTCTTCCTACTGAAGTTCCAGAAATGTGATGGGTTTTTCCCTGAGTTATGGAGTTTGTTGTAACCAGTGCGAAGTCCACTCAGCAACAGTCCTGCTCTTTACCCCAGAAGTGGCACCACAATGTTGCATGTTTTCTGCCTTGCTGCCCGACTACAGAAGCTGAGCCACACAGATGTGGAACAGCCCTGGAAATCTGCCAGTGTAAACGAACGGAAGCTCTCATCATTAGCCCACACTACACCACTGACTCAGGTGTTGAACTGAATCCAGGTCTGATTTTACTTCCTCAGGCCTTTCACTAAATATAAAATGACTGCAATTGACTTTTTATGTACCAAGATGCTCCTTTCTCACTATGGACTGGCTATGTAGGAATGGATTCTTTTCATAGACCTGAGGTGTGTTATATTTTTGTTTCTCTCAGATGCACTAAAGTTGCTTTCTTTGGCTGCCCTGGTGGCTCAGTGGTGAGGAGTCTGTCTGCCAATGCAGGAGACATGCGTTCAACCCCTGATCAGGAAGGGTCCCACGTGCTGCGGAGCTTCTAAGCCCGTGCACCACAACTATTGAGCCTGTACTCTAGAGCCCAGGAGCCACAGCTACTGAAAGCCCACTGGCCCTAGGGAAACCACCACAATCAGAAGCCCATTCACTGCAATTAGAGAGTAGCCCCCACTCGCCACAACTAGAGAAAAGCCTGTGCAGCAGTGAAGACCCAATACAGCCAAAAATAAATAGATAATAAATAAATATTTTTAAACAATTGCTTTCTTTAAAGTAAAACTCAGTTTCTAGACCAAGTATCAGGAAAGCGATTTTAACATCAGCATCATCGGACACTGAGGGTGGTAGTTTTCTACAGGAAGATGTTAACGTATTAAGTGCACTGCTGCAGGGGGACAAAGTTAGATATTCTAATTACTGATTCAGAGTCAGAATCCTATGAACTCGAGGATCACAAAACTTGGAATTCTTTGAACTGGCTAGTACCTCAGAGGCCACCTCATCTAGCCTCTCATTCAATGAAATGATTGTCTCCATTGTCATCGTAAGGGATGGCCACCCAGTACTCAGTGAAATACTTCAGGTGATGGAGACTTCCCTTCTTACAGGTGGGTCTGTTTCACTGCTGGAAACTTCTGGTCCTTAGAATGTTCTTCCTTATCCTGAGATTCTCTGAATGTTCTCAGACTTTCTTTTTAAAGGAGGTCTTTTATACCAACAATAATATTGTCAGAAAAGCAACTTGTACAGAAGATAAATCACTAAACTTCTCACTTTAAAATGTTCAATGGGTGCTGAAATGGCAAAATCCCAAAAACTAACTCCCAAACCAACCATGAGCTAATCATTCTACCATATTTGATCTTTCGAATTTAGAGACGCTGAAAGCATACCTTCTGAGCACTTGAGTTACGGAATGTGTGTGTTCTAGGTTCTCAGACTAGAGAATCTTAGATTGGCTTAGGCTGAAGTAAAGTTGTGTCAGAATTAACAGTAACACAATTTATGTTACAGACTAGCCATTTAATAGAAAATATTTTGAAACTGAGGTAGAAATGCCTAATTCTCTATAGTTTTTACTTAGTCTCGCTTTGTTCTTTGACAATATTTTTATTTTTGCTTATTACAGACATTTTACTTTGATTTTAGACAAATTTATGTACAAACTAGAGTGATAGCTAACAGAATTTATTTTTCTCTTTATATTTTTTTGACTCTCAAAAGATTCTAGGAGAACTTCCTTGGTGATGCAGTGAATAAGAATCTGCCTGCTACTGCAGGGGACACGGGTTCAATCCCTGGTTCTGGAAGATCCCCTGGGGGAGGAAATGGCAACTCACTCTATTATTCTTGCCTGAAGAATCCCATGGACAGAGGAGCCTGGCAGGCTACAGTCCATAGTGTTGCAAAGAGTCGGACATAACTGAAGGGGTAACTGAAGCGGTTTAGCACACAACTGAAGAGGTTTAGCACAAGAACAGTGTCAGATCATGCCTGCTTTGCCCCCAGTCTTCCTGAGCCAGTTTCTTTCATACAAAAGAAATGTTTTTATTTTACATGCTTTTAGCCATCGTGGCTCCCTCTCCAAGATGTTCACATCTCACTTTACTCAGATAACTCCTATCAAAAAATGCATTCTTCTAAAAGCACGCCTAATGTTTTAATGGAAACGTTAAAATGAATATCAGCTGATGATATTAGGCTGAAGAGATGAACAACAGTGGCCCACAGGCGAGGTGTGAATGAACAAGGATAACGGAAATGACCGGCAGGTTTAGGCTTTGAGACGGAGTGTTAATAGCTCACTTGCCTTGGGGTCCCTGGTGTGAAGTGGAAATGTCCTCATGTCAGTAATAGGGCAGAAGGTCTCATTTAATTAAACAAATTTTAGCCTTCAGAGCAAAAGCCTGAAAAGAAATCACTTCTCTTTGCTGATAGCTTCTTCCTCTTTGCCCTGACTTGGGATTAATAACCAGTTTGATCGTTGCTATAACATTTACACTTATACACACAATTCTTGAAACTATTAGGGAAAGCAGGAAACTTCCTTCAACACATCCATACTGTGTGTTTAGCTAGCCATCTGAGGCTGTTTCCCAAGCCTGCAGGGAGGAGGTGTCAGTGGCGTGGACACCAACGACAGAAGGATGGAGGGCTTTCTCTGTTCCCAAAAGCTATCACTCTGTCACTAGGACCCAAATTCTCCTACAATATTGCAAGCATTGCTCAGAGACTTGAAAGAGTAGGGTGTGCATTTCACAGGCCTTTTTATTTTTCAAAATCAGTTCAAATATGAGATATGTACATATTTAGGAGATTTGGTTATTTAAATGATCACTGAGGGTTAAAAGAATTCTGGAGCCTCCAAACCCCTGTAGGGTCATTAACTTACTGGCTGTTGTGAGAGTAAATTTTTTTCAGCTCTCCAATGCTTCCATTGCCAATGGAAATAAGTCCAAAAGTGGCTTCTTTTCTGGGATGTAATTGGGATTAAACTTCCTAATTGGTGGCAGAATAAATGATAAATTACACATGCCTTAGTGCTGGCTATTTCCTCTGTCTGCAAAGCCTTTCACCCCCACCACTTCCTATGGGTCAGACCAAGCTCTTGACACTGCAGCCTCATATCCCCAGGTGGAAGTTATCTAATCCCGCTCCTGAAATCTTACAGTACTTTGTCTGTACCTAATGTTTAAACTATATGCCTTATTTCTCTAATTGAAAAAAAAAAAAAAAAAACTTTGAGAGAAGGTCTGTTTCATGCAGCTTCATGCCTCTCTAAGTGCTGGACTTTCCTGGTGGTCTAGTGGTTGAGAATTTGCCTACCAAGGCAGGGGACACAAGTTCAATCCCTGGTTTGGGAAGATTCTACATGCCACAGGGCAGCTAAGTCTGTGCGCCACAGCTATTGAAGTCTACTCACCCTAGAGCCCGTGATCTGCAACAAGAGAAGCCACCACAATAAGTAGCCTGCACATAGCAATGAAGACACAAAGCAGCCAAAAAAAAAAACTTTGTGCTTTGCTGGCATATAGTAGGTGTCTAGCAAATATGTACTCAATAAACGGTTGCTAAATTGAAAATTTCTTAATAATAAGAGTGAGAGATGAATAGTCCTGGGTTTCTTTTTGCTTTTTATATCTAGCTGATACGTAGAGGGGAATTTCAAGAAGCTTTCCCTTAGGTGTCTTTACAGGCCAAGGCTGCTGGTGGTTGTCATATGAAAACTATAAGCAATTCAGTTATTTGAGGTCATGTAGACACTCAAGTATTCTTGCCTGGAGAATCCCACGGACAGAGGAGCCTGGCAGGCTACAGTTATCGGGTCGCAAAGAGATGGACATGGCTAAAGCAAGTGAGAACGCATGCATGCAGACACCTTCCCATTCACCCTGAAAAACATAACTAATCCAAGGTGTCTACAGCTTGGATATGTAAGATCTGGGGGCTTCCTTGATGGCTCAAGCAGTAAAGAATCTGCCTGCAATGCAGGAGATGCAGAAAATTCGGGATTGATCCCTGGGTCGGGAAGATACCCTGGAGAAGGAAATGACAACCCACTCCAATATTCTTGCCTGGAAAATCCCCTGGACAGAGGAGCTTGGCAGGCTATATTGTCCATTGGGATGCAAAAAGTTGGACACAATAGCATGAATGCACTGCGTTGTGAGATCTGGAAGATGCTCATAACCCCTCTAAAGTAGTAGGTAGAAAAATGACATTATATATGTTCTAATCTTTTGCACGATACCTTTTTACCTGTTTCTTCTTGTTTTACTATTTTGTCAGTCTTTTAGGTAAGACTAGAATTTTTACCCTAATTAGACAATGACACATCACTATGCACTAATTTGTTAACCTATGTTCACAAATCATTTAATTACCACTGCTGGCTTTGATGTGCTGTTATTATTCAGATATAGGAGTGATGATTCGACAGCCAACAGGAAGAAACTCATTATTTTCTGGGAGATGTTGTTGTTATTTTCAGTGGGTTTAAAACATTTTAATCAAAACTTACACCACTTGAATCAAAATTTTTAAGAAATCTGACATTGTTCTTATAACTATAGTAAATAAACAGAGTATTCATTGCTGTAATGTGGACAATTATTCAGGGACCAAATAACAATAGCTCCTGAATTTCACAATGAATAGATTTCTCAAAAAAAAAAGATAAACTTTTCTTCTTTCTTTTTTTTTCAATGCCAATTCACAATCTCCCATGATGGGGTAATTTATATATATAAAAAGATAAACTTTTCTTTTATTGCCAATTCACATCTCCCATGATGGGGTAATTTATAAAATGAAGCTTATAACATAGATTTGTGAAGCACTTTGATGGCTGGGAATAAAAGCACCAGCCTCCTTCCTATTTGATGCTGCTGTATACTGTCCTTAAACATTCTTCATCTTCTAGTCCTAATTCCATTTAGTAAACACCCTGGGTCACTGCCTCATCCTGGGAGCTCTGGGTACTTTTGGGTTCTTTCCTTGGCTCCTTGATGAGTAGGGAAACCAGGCTGCTAGGTGCAAACTCCCATCAGGTTTTACAACTGCTTCTGCTAATAGTTTGTATCCAGGATCAATAATATTATGCATTTATGTGCAAACATCAAAATTACTCTAACAATTATGTTCCTACATTCCCTGTACTCCCCCAATCATAACATATCCTAAAGAAGGGGGATGTCTGTCCCATTATTAAGAGATATCTATGTGAGCCTTGAAATAATATTATTGACTTCTTATTGTTCAGTTGCTAAGTCATGTCCAACTCTTTGTGACCCAATGAATTGCAGGAGGCCAGGCTTCTGCATCCTTCAGTATCTCCCAGAGTTTGCTCAAATTCATGTCCATCGAGTCGGTGAGCCCATCCAAACAATCGTATCCTCTGTCACCCCCTTCTCCTCCTGCCCTCAATCTTTCCCAGCAGCAGGGTCTTTTCCAATTGATTCACATGGTTGCCATTTATCACATAGCATATGGATGTTCCGATTGTTATTTATCTTTTAGAGTCTTGTCATTTCTCTTCGAGGACACTGTGTGTTTCTCCAGGGCTGAGACTGTGCCCTCTACCTCTTGGAGTCTCTGTATCACCCAGAAACACAGGCGCATAGAGTAGCAGTAGACTTTCAGAGAGCTGTCTGTGGTCGGTGAGCAATAAGAGTGATGGCTTCCCAGGTGGCGCTAGTGGTAAAGAATTGGTCTGCCAATGCAAGAGATGTGGGTTCAATCCCTAAGTCGAAAAGATACCCTGGAGAAGGAAATGGCAACCCACTCCAATTTTCTTGCCCAGGAAATTCCATGGACAGAGGAACCTGGTGGACTATAGTCCATGGGGTCGCAAAGGGTCAGACATGACTGAGTACACACAAAAACATACATACAGTGAATAAGTAATCTTTTCTCTTATAACTCAAGGTATGGGTAAAATTGTTTCTATTTTCCTCTAGTGTCAAAACACTCTCTTCCTGTTTTCCAACTTGAGACTTTTAGGTGGCATCGCATGCTTCCTTGGAGTGAAAACTCTCTTCTCAGCTACAGAAAAAGACAAGTGAACACTAATCCAAAGGGTAGATATGTAGACTTTCCCCACGTCTCTTCTGTTAGGATTAAAGAAAAGCTGATCCGGTGGTATTTTTGCATTTCTCTTTTATCTTCCATCAGACAGCAGGCAGCTTTGCCCATATTTAGGTTTCTGACAGCTTGCATCTTCATTTCCCCGAGAAGAGCCCATGAAATGATATTAGCAGATAAGTTTGAAGAGAGACATCTAACTCCTGAAGATTTTGATGGGAAGGTTCTCTAACAACCTGTCATAAGTGGAATTAGGATAACTTTAATAAACCATCAGGGTCATGGTGCTGTGATTTCACCTGACAAAGGCCCAGAGACCGGTCTGTCCTACCCAGTACCATACTGGGGCACCCTGGAGGTCTGTGGGATGGCATGGCTGAACTCCATCACTAATAAGGTACTGGTAATTCAGGCAAGTCTAAAATATTCCTCTGTGGGAATAACTGACCCCCTGGAACTGTTCTTGGAAACATCCTTAAATGATGCTGCTTTAAAGATTCATGAGCTGCATCCTACCTTAAGGGGACACTATCTTTCCGGTTTTGGTCACCTTGGTGCTTTAGTCACTAAGTTGCCTTGTCTGACTCTCGTGACCCCACGGACTGCAGCCCACTGGGCTCCTCTGTCCATAGTATTTACCAAGCAGGAATACTGGAGTGGGTTGCCATTCCTTTCTCCAAGGGATCTTCCTGACCCAGGGATCGACCAGGGTCTCCTGCATTGCAAGGCAGATTCTTTACTGACTGAGCCACCAGGGACGTTTTGGTCACCTTACCTGAGCTTTTGAGGAGGAGGCTGATGCTCATGGCTCTTGAGATGGCATCATCAGAGGAACCCAATAACCCGATCTGGCCCCTCTAGTGAGTCCATTTCTTCTCCATCAGCTCCTCGTCCCAGGATTCTAATTTGAGGGCAAAAATGGTATCAAAACACATTTGACCAATCTCTTTCATAGTTAAGAGAATATTAAAACAACAGGTTTACCTGGCCCCTAAACACAATTAAAATGATTGCTTCAACTGGTAAGATCTAGTTTTCCTCTTGTTTTCAGTAAAACACAAATTCCTCAGTTGAAAACAACTAAATGAATAGATACTATTAATAAATTTAGACAAAATTATTCTGGGTGTTATGAGGTAAGGAACAATCAGGATCCTTTATTTCTTCTTATTTATTTATGTGGTGGGGCTTCGACATTCTCCCGATTACCTCTTTCAATGTCCTAAGCTGATTTGGGGCCCTTGCAGTTAGGTCTTATCTCTGAAATTGCTTATGTTTGGAAACTTTTCACAGATTAACTGAATTAGCTAGAGAATTTGCTTAATCTCTTGGTCTCAATTCAACTGAAAAATCTGCTTGCAACCAAAGAATTTCACTCTAATCTACAAATTCCTCTGACACTGTCAACAGGAAAAGTTACTTGTGGTTAGAGGGACTGAAATTCAGTCCACTTAGAATACTTAGAGAGGGGTGATGGTTAAAATGCATATTTCCAAACCCCACCCTGGGTTTCTGAATCAGCATCCTAGTTTGAATTCTGCCAAAAGCTGAACCTTAGACAAGGGTTTGTCTAAGGTACCAGCAGTGTACTAGTAGGGGGTCTGGGGGAGGGAGACAGGGAAAGAAAGTCAGTAAAAGGTATATTAATGAAAGCATTATCACGGTGGGTAAGTGAGACTCAACCCTAAGGGGAATTCAGAGGCTGCTAGGAGCACACTTCAGAATTTTTCCACCTATAAGCAAGGAAGCTGGAGATTTATCCACCAGTTCCTTCCTATTCCTCACTGATCAAAGGTCACTCTCGGGAGCATTCACCTCCTGACATTTCTAGCCTGCCTTGTGGGTGCATACAGAATGCTTCTGAGACCAGAAGCTGTCAGTGTGTATGGAACTGGTCACAGAAACTGCTGATAAAAGAGAGGATTTCAGTATCTCCTACAATCTGACTCTCTGGACTTGGGGCTTGGGAATCTGTATTTTTAACTGCAGATGATTCTAATAGTCATAAATCGAGAATGACTACTCTAAAAGGCACTTTGATCAGGTGACCCCCTTGCTCTACACTTTCAGAGAATCCAAAGTCTTTTAGTATTGGATGAAGAGTCCTCCGGAGTCTGGACTATTCCAACCTGTACAGTTACACTGTTTTCCTCCCCAAACTCTGGATCCAGCCATCAGATTGCTTGCAAGGACCTGAAAACCAGGCTATTTTACAGTGCTCATAATGTTTCAGCTGCAAGTAACAGAAAACTTGACCAAGAGTGACTGAAACAAACAAGGATTTCATGTTTTAACACAGCAGGAAGCCTGGAGATGGTCTGCTGCTGACACTGGTTCCATGATTCAGTAAAGTCAGGGCAGGAGTCTGATTCTTTTAGATTTGCCTTTGTGGTTCCAAGAGGCTGCTGCAGCTCCAGGTGTCATGTCTGTATTCGAGTCAGGAAAACACAGCACCACTAACAAAAGATTTCCCAGAAGAATGAAACAAGTACCCTTAATGTTTCATTGTCCAGAACTGTGCCATATGGCTATCCAAACTGGTGAGCAGATAAGTAAATATTGTTACCTTGAATTCTATAGAGGTGGTGGAAAGGCAGATAGAGGGTTGGAAAATTGGAAATGGGTTTAGCTTAGGCCTTTCTCATCTTCTTTGTCTATGTATGTGTATTAGTTGCTCAGTAGTGTCTGATGCTATGCGACCCATGAACTGTAGCCAGCCAGGCTCTTCTGTCCACCAAATTTTCTAGGCAAGAATACTGGAGTGGGTTGCCATTCCCTTCTCCAGGGGATCTTCTCGACCGATTCGGGTCTCCTGAATTGCAGGCAGACTCTTTACCATCTGAATCACCAGGGAAGGGGTTTGCTGGGGGATGCCTATTTAACTTTTAAGACTCATTTTTTCCTCACTAATATTTTATTTTGAAAATTTTCAAATTCTCAGAAAAATTGAAAGCATTGTATAATATACAGCTAAGCATCCACTACCTAAATTCTACAAGTGACATTTTACAGTATTTGCATTTTTAAAATTTAAAGAAAAAAAATTTGGCCACACCCTGAGGCATGTGACACCTTAGTTCCCCAACCAGGGATTGAACCCGTACCCCCTGCACTGGGAGGCAGAGTGTTAACCACTATACCACCAGGGAAGACCCTTGCTATGTTTTGTGGGTGCTTAGTCACTCAGTCATAGCTGACTCTTTTTTTTTTTTTTTTTAATTTGTAGACTTTCCTATTTTAATAAATTTTTCAAATAATGAAAACACATCATCTTTCTTCAGATTAAAAAACTTCAATAATTATTTTTACGCAAATTATATTCTTACAGGAGAGAACAGCTACAGAACCATGATATACTGTGAACATCAATCAGGGCATCAGAATACTAGTTAAAGCATATAGCTTAACAACTAAAAAACAACAAAAAAAAACAACTAAAGAACAGTTTCAACTAAAGAATGAAAAACAAGACAAAGCACATCAACGGTTTGTATTGTCAGAATATCCATTATGAAAAGCAAGGATGGGTAAGAAGAAGATAAAAGATTTCCCTGTTCCCCTCCTCATTTGCTGTTAGAAATTGTTTTAATGCTCTCTAAATACCTGCTACCAGGTTCCCTGGTGGCTTAGATGGTAAAGAATCTGCCTGCAATGCAGGAGACCAGGGTTCCACCCCCAGGTCAAGAAGATCTCTCGGCGAGGGGGATGGCAACCCACTCCAGTATTCCTGCCTAGAGAATCCAATGGACAAAATAGTCTGGCAGACTACAGTCCATATGGTCACATAGAGTCAGACACAACTCAGCGACTAACACTTCCACTTTCAAATTACCTGCTACAGCCAACTTAGAAGTCTCTATTTTTTAAACTTTCTCAAAAGCTTTAACAGAGATATATATATATTTTTTATTATTGCTTTTGCCATACATTGTCATGACTCTTTGTGACTCCATGGACTGGAGCCCACCAGGTTGCTCTGTCCATGGGATTTCCCAGGCAAGAATACTGGAGTGGGCTTTCATTTCTTTCTCCAGGGCATCTTCCCAATTCAGGGATCAAACTCATGTCTCCTTTGTCTCCTGCACTGGCAGCAGATTCTTCAGCACTGATGTTCGCTCTAACACATTGCTATTCATCTTATATTTTGGATGCCATTCAAAGTAGGGTGCAGATATTAGTACGTGCTTGCTCAGTTACTTCAGTCACATCAGACTCTTCGTGACTCCAGGGACTGTAGCCCACCTGGCTCCTTGATCCGTGGAATTCTCCAGGCAAGCATACTGAACTGGGTTGCCATGCCATCCTTCAGGGGATCTTCTCCATCCAGGGATCAAACCCCTGTCTCCTGTGTCTCCTGCATTGCAGGTGGATTCTTTACTGCTGAGCCATCAGGGAAGCCCAGATATCAGCACACACACACACACCCCCGCCAAATTCATCACATATATCATTATCTAGAATTCAGTATTTGCATAAAGTTCTTTTTTTAGGTAAAATCTACAAGCAATGAAACCCACACAACTTGTGGACCACTCAGTGAGTTTTGACAAATACATATAACTGTATAACCCAACCCCTAGTCAAGGAAAGAAACACCCACCCCACTCAAAGGCAGCGTTCAGATTTTTTCATAGTAGATTAGTTTTGCTTGTTGTAGAAGCAATACAAATGGACTCAAATAGTATGTACTCTTCGGTGCAAAACCAGAGAGACTTTGAGATGCTTAAAAATGGACTCCTTTGAATACATTTTGTGCATGTACAGACTTGAAATAGCAACTCTAAAATTTTTTTAAACTTATTATTTATCCATTCATCTTTCCCTTGTGATATGTGATTCTTCAAGGGCAAAGATCTTTTCAGTTCATCTTTGTATTCTTAGCACAGCTTCTGCAGATATTTAATAAATGTCTATTTAATGAGCTAATGAAAGGGTGGGTTAAACTTACTGGATCATAGTAGCTTAGTAAATTTTAGCTCATTTTCCTCCTTTTTGAATAGCCCTTATCCTATTTCATTAGTTAGCAATGTGGCCATCTGTTTTCCCCACTAGTTATGCCCAACTCAGACAGGGTGGTACCTTCATAGCCCTAGTGTTTACACAGTACTGGCATATCATGCACGTTGTTTTGAAGCACTTGGCACACAACAGTATGTTGTGACTGTCTATTGTGTGTCTGGCCGCTTATTGATTCTCCTTTCTCATGAGCAAAGGGATCCAAGAGCCTTTGGTGAGAATGGGAAGGCGAGGTGATGCTTTGTTTTCTGTGGACCAGAGCTCCACAGTCTGTGGAGCTTGCACACAGTTATGTGAAGCATATTGCTATGTGAGCACATGCACAGCTGGCTTATGTGAAACAGGCAGAGTGGGTCTTTGCCTAGCCTTGATCACGACCATCCATTTATTTGCAGGCTGCAAACCCTGTGGTGATAATGCCTGTCAGGGTGTTAACTGATCGCTGAGATTGGGCAAGTAAGGGCTCCCAGTGTGGTCTGTATTTGAATTGGGGGATCTGGCTCTTTCCTACTCTGTAGGAGGGGCATGCCCTGCTGTGATTCCAGGCAAGTTGCATTGCGCCCCAAGGCAGGTCCTATTCCTGGATTGCCTATTAAGAGACGGTACCACCCCCCACCCTTGCCTCTGACTGCTGGCAGGCCACTTGGTAGAGCTTCTTCATTCCATCCTCAGATTCTTCACTTCATGGAAAAAATAAATCCCAAAGAGAAATGCTTCTTAGGAAAAAGAGCTCTCACCAAAAGGAGATTATGCATTTTCAGCACCATCTTATGCCTTCCTCCAGCCCACATGAGCAAGCAAATGAAAGTCGTTCAGTCGTGTCTGACTCTTTGAGACCCTATGGGTTATACAGTCCATGGAATGCTCCAGGCCAGAATACTGGTGTGGGTAGCCTTTCCCTTCTCCAGGGGATCTTCCCAACCCAGGGATTGAACCCAGGTCTCCCACATTGCAGGCAGATTCTTTACCAGCTGAGCCACCAGGGAAACCCAAGAATACTGGAGTGGATAGCCTATCCCTTCTCCAGCAGATTTTCCCAACCCAGGAATCAAACCAGGGTCTTGTGCATTGCTGGCGGATTCTTTACCAACAGAGCTACCAGAGAAGCCCACATAAATAAGGGTAAAAGTAGCTGTTCTCTTCAGAGTGAGTGAAAGTGTTAGTCGCTCAGTTATGTCTGACTCTTTGTGACTCCCTGGACTGTAGCCCTCCAGGCTCCTCTGTTCATGGAACTCTCCAGGCAAGAATACTGGAGTGGGTAGCCATTCCCTTCTCCAGGGTATCTTCCCGGCCCTGGGATCGAACCTGGGTCTCCTGAATTGCAGGCAGATTCTTTACTGTCTGAGCCACCAGGGAAGCCCAAAAAAGCCAAGCTATTTTTTCTGGCTACTCCTTATTGGTTTCTCTCTCCTGAGGCCCTATGCCTCTTTCTTTTATTTATTTATTTATTTATTATTGTTTTTGCCATACAATGTCATGATATCACCATGGGTTTACATATGCTTCCCCTCCAGAACCCCCCTCCCTCCTCCCTCCCCCCGGGAAATCTCGCTGCACCAGCCCCGAGCATCAGTCCTGGGCTGGCGATTGATTAGACATATGATAATTAACATGTTTCAATGCCCTTCTCCCATATCATCCCACCCTTACCCTCATCCACAAAGCCCACGAGTCTATTCTATACCATCTGCGTTCCTTTTGCTGTCTCGCATGTTGGGTTCTTGTTACCGTCTTTCTAAATTCCATATATATGTGTTAGTATACTGTATTGTTGTTTTTGCTTCTGGCTTACTTCACTCTGGATAATGGGCTCCAGTTTCGTCCATCTGAGTAGAATTGCTTCAAATGAATTTTTTTTTAATGCTGAGTAATATTCCATTGAGTATATGTACCACAGCTTTCTTATCCATTCATCAGTTGATGGGCATCTAGGTTGCTTCCATGTCCTGGCTATTGTAAACAATGCAGCGATGAACATTGGGGTACAGGTGGCTCTTTCAATTCTGGTTTCCTCGGTGTATATGCCCAGCAGTGGGATTGCTGGGTCATATGGCAGGACTATTTGCAGCTTTTTAAGGAACCTCCACACTGTTTTCCATAGTGGCTGTACTAGTTTGCATTCCCACCAACAGTGTAAGAGGGTTCCCTTTTCTCCACATCCTCTCCAGCATTTATTGCTTGTAGACTTTTGGATGGCAGCCATTCTGACTGGTGTAAAGTGGTACCTCATTGTGGTTTTGATTTGCATTTCTCTGATAATGAGTGATGTTGAACATCTTTTCGTGTGTTTGTTAGCCATTTTTATATCCTATGCCTCTTTCTGTCCATCCTCTTTTTATTACTCCATTTGGAGCCAAGGTCTAGATTAGACCAGTGTAGCCTGATCTCCACCCCCCTCCCCCAAGAATTATAAGCTATATTGGAAACAGAGGATTCCATAAAAGTAGAATGTTATGAGTGATTCACACTGTGACATGCAGAATTATAACCTAAATGATCAGGCAGTGTGGCCTGATCTTATCTTATACCAGCAGGGATATATTAGCATATTGACAGAACCTGGTTCCTGCCTAAGAAAATGACCCTGCAGCCTGTGGTAATGACCTGAGCATCAGACCTGAGTCCCAGCCCAGACTTTGTTTTTTTTTTTTTTTTTTTTTTCTGCTTCTATCTGACTGTTCCAGGTCTTAGTTGCAGCACATGGGATCTTTAGTTTCAGTGTGTGGGAGCTAGTTCTCAGACCAGGGATCAAAGCGGGACCCCCTGCATTGGGAGTGCAGAGTCTTAGTCACTGGACCACCAGGGAAGTCCCTCAGCCCTAACTTTGCCGTTGACTCTCTGTGTTACTTTGGGGTAAGGACTTCCATGCTCAGGGCCTCAGTTTTCCCATTTAGGCTAAGCCCTAGATTCCATCTAAAATCACTGCCAGGTCTAAAATTGCATGAACTATTCAAGAGTCAGGTTCAATTTGAAATGTCAAATTTAGGTTCCACATGAAAAAGACCTCAGCTAGCAGATCAATAAGGTGTCCCAAGAAGTCATTTTTCACCCGTGAGTCTCTCATTCATCATTATCTTCCCTAATCACCTTGTCTCTGGGGCCGGCCCTGGGCCCACAGACCTGTCCAGCTGCACAGCTCTGTTCTTCTGGTTGGTCAAACCAGAAGGAGGCAAGCCCAGCTCCGTTTGTCCTGGCACAGAGCAGGACGGAAGTATTAATCAACACGGAAGTAGCTACTGGCAGGAGATGAGAAGGCTTTGTTCAGGTTCACTGAGTGAGGAGAGCAGCCGTAGACTGAGGGGGCGTGTTAGGAAAGGTACGGAGTGTGAAGCCATTCGGTTGAGGGCAGCCGCCACAGTGTGCTCTGTGCAGGGACACGGTGACTGGAACACCTTGTCTGTACTAATGAAGCATGGAGCACCACGTGTTTCATGTTAATGCAGAAGGCTAACTAATGGATTAACTTGGACAGCTTGTCTTCTCCCGGTGAATGAAGTGGTGACTTAAATGGAGGCCAGCACGTTAGCCAGCTTTGGGAGGGGAAGCCAGGAAGGACAGAAACGCAGAGGTCTCACTCATACAGCTTATGGGAATAAGCTTACTGGAAAGGTTACTGCCTTTCCCCAATCTATAGCGCAGGCACAGAGCTGCTCACCTGTCACACACCATCCGTCCATCTCCAGACTTTGGTTCTTAATTAGAGGAGGTATTTTGGACATATATCACGCACTCTATTTCTGATAACAGCACATCTTCTCCACTATCTACAGCTTAAAGTGACTTCATAAGGAATATTTCAAAAGCTAGAGTGCAAGGGGAAAGTGGTTTTCAATGTGAAATGCAGTATAAGAAAGAATTGAAAGAGGAAGTCAAGCATTAATCTTTATCCAAGCATCTCAACCATTTCTTTATTGCATGTTGTTATTAAGCATGAATGTACCTAGTGGCCTATGGAAACCTGATAGACCAACATTTAGGTGATTAAAAAGGGGTAAATCCAGGGGCATTTATGCCTTCTACAAAAGGACTCTTCACTTTATTCAAGATTGCTTTCAGGAGTTCTTTAAAAATAAATAAATAAATTAAAAGGAGCTTCTCTGAACGCTTAAAATGCGATCTGATTTATACACTTCAGTTGATTCTATTCTAGCTTAACCTAACTTTAAACCTTCTTCCTAGAGACAGGAGAAATGCTATATTCTCTCTCTTTTTTTCTCTCTCTCACTTTCCCTTTCCCTCTCTCTACCCATCTGTACCCCTTATTTCTCTTCTCCCCCTTTCCAAGGAGCCACACACCCTCACCTGGGTCTGGGATTACTACACTGGAAGGGCTGGGAGATATAATCCATTAAATATGGACAAATATGACAAATATGACAAATGAAAAATGGGGGTCCCCGAGAGATGAAATGACTTATTTGAGATTATCAAACAAATTAGTACTACTTCTACTCCACAATATGATCTCCTTATCAAAGTCCCTCCCTTTATATCCGTCAATCCTAAACTGTCCCCAAACCTTCAGACTTGTTATGGAATTTCCCTTGGTGAGAAAGCAAAACCCTAGCCCAGAGTCTTACTACATAACAGCAATCATTCATTTTTAACTCGATCAGAACTAGTTTACCAGCTCCTTTCCCAGTACGACAACTCTCTAAAAGCAGTCTAGGGATGCTAAGTGGTAGAGGCTGGAAGCCAATGTCCTCAGGATAGAGGACATGAAGCCAACATGGAAAATCAAGCTGGAGTGGGATGGGACTTCCCTGGTGGTCCAGTGGGTAATAATCCACCTTCCAATGCAGAGAACTCGGGTTCAATCCCTGGTCAGGGGACTAAGATCCCACATGCCACTGCCCTACTGAGCCCGCCTGGTACAACAAAGATCTCTTGTGTCAGAGTTAAGACCCAATGCAACCAAATAAATATTTTAAAGAAGCTGGAGCAGGAAGCCTGAGAGCAGCTTGAATGCTTAGAAGAGAGGGTAGCAGAAGAGGAAGGAGAGAGAAACTGCAAAGCAAAATTCACTTTGCTTATCCCGTATTTTCAAATTCAAAGTAAAAACTGGCTTTCATTATTTACTGTTATATATATATATTTTTTATTACATGTGCCTTAGAGCCTAAGTGTGCTTGAAAACCAACTCTGATATTGCTGTCTGGTCCATGGTCTCCATATACTCATCTCCGACTCTCTTCAATCCATCACAATCTGGCTTCTGACTCCCAGTCCTAAATTTACATCGACCTCCGTGTTCCTAAACCCAACAGATATATTTTTCAATTCTTATATTACTTAACTTCTCAGCACCACTTGACTCATCAGTTCCCTCATCCTTGAAAATCTCTGTCTAACTACCATTAAACCAGGTCTTCTGTGTCCCTTCTAACTTTCAGGCAACTCTTTCTTTCCTTCATAGACTCACCTTCTTCTCTCTGGCCTTTAAATGTTGGAATAACCTAAGGCTCTTTCCAAGACCCTTTTTTTTCTCACTTCATAGTCTATGTCTTAGTTATCTTGTCTCATCCACATCTATGGCTCTAATTATCACCTACATGAGAATTACTCACACATTTGTATCCCTAGCCCAGACCTCTACGTTCCACATCCATAAATCAACTCTTCTTGGCCCTGTTGTTGGATGTCTTAGGATCTCAAACTTAACACACATCAAACCACACTCATAACCTCCATCCCACAAATTGGACTTCTTATATTATTCTCCATAGTACAGCCATGGACTCATTTGCACAAACCTGAAATGTTGGGGTCACCTTTTACTTCTTTATGTTGTTGTTCCTATGCTAAGTTGTGCCTAATTGCAGCATGTTAGGCTTCCCTGTCCTATACTTTCTCACTGAGTTTGCTCAAATTCATGTCCATTTAGTCCGTGATGCTATTTAACCATTCATCTCCTGCTGCTGCCTTCTCCTTTTGCCTTCATTTTTTCCCAGCATCAGGGTCTTTTTCACTGAGTGGGCTCTTAGCATCAGGTGGCCAAATTATTGGAGCTTCAGCTTCAGCATCGGTTCTTCCAGTGAATATTCAGGGTTGATTTCCTTGAGGATTGACTGATTTGATCTCCTTGCAGTCTCAAGAGTCTTCTCCAGCACTGCAATTTGAAGGCATCAATTCTTTGGCGCTCAGCCTTCTTTATGGTCCTACTCTGACATCCATATATGACTCCTGGAAAAACCATAGCTTTGACTATATGGACCTTTGTTGGCAAAGTGATATCTCTGCTTTTTAATATGCTGTCTAGGTTTGTCATAGCTTTCGTCCCAAGGAGCAAGCGTCTTTTAATTTCAAGGCTGCAGTCACCATTTGCAGTGATTTTGGAGCCCAAGAAAATAAGATCTGTCACTGTTTCTGCATTTTCCCCTTCTATTTGTCATGAAGTGATAGGACAAGATGCCACAATCTTAGTTTTCTGAATTTTGAGTTTTAAGCCAGCCTTTTTACTCTTCTCTTTCAACCTCATTAAGAGGCTCTTTAGTTCCTCTTTCCTTTCTACCATTAATGTGGTTATCATCTGCCTATCTGAGGTTGTTGGTATTTCTGCTGGCAGTCTTGATTCCAGTTTGGGTTTCATCTAGCCTGGCATTTCGCATGATGTGCTCTGCATAGAAGTTAAATAAGCAGAGTGACAATATGTAGCCTTGACATACTCCTTTCCCAATTTTGAACCAGTCTATTGTTCCATGTCTGGCTCTAACCATTGCTTCTTGATCTGCACACATTTTCTCAGGAGGAGGTCAGGTGATCTAGTATTCCCATCTCTTCAAGAATTTTCCACATTTTGTTGTGACCTACACAGTCAAAGGATTTAGCATAGTCAATGAAGTAGTAATAGATGTCTTTCAAGAATTCCTTTGCTTTATGATCCATGTTGGCAATTTGATCTCCGTTTCCTCTGCCTTTTCTAAATCTAGGTTGTACATCTGGAAGTTCTCAGTTTACTGCTTCATACTAATCTTCATATTCGATCTACCATTTAGTTCCAAAGTTTCCCTACTAAAAAATCTCTCAAATCCATCTTCTAAGTTCAATCCACAGTCCACCTTTCTTCACTTGGACTTCTGCAATACTCATCTGACTATTCAACCCACATCCATCTTGGCCTTCCTCATTGTGTTCTCTACATCATATCTGGAATATTCTTTGCAAACCACAGACTAAACTGTACCTCCCTATCCTCATACTGGAAGATCTTTTATGCTTCTCATAGAGTCTTAGAATAAAAGTTTAAAACCGGTCACATAGAAGCAGCCTTTTCAGCTTTGTGGTGAGTTGTATTCTTCCATGCTCTGACATCCCATCACATGGACCTCCAGTGGTCATGCTGAGTTCTTTCCCATCTCAGGGCATTTCACATGCTCCTCTCTCTGCCTCCAAGATCAGTCTCTTCTCTTTCCATTCACTTATCTTCTGTATCCTGAGATCAGTTTACTTTCCCAGGAAAGCTGTGCTGGGTCTCAAAAGGCCAAATCCCCATATTTGGGGTTCCCAGAGTAATATATTCTTCTCCTTATAAAAACTTGGCATGTTTTTTTAAAACATCACATTTTTTTTAAATGAGTTTTTTTCCCCCTAGTAGTTGTAGTGGGCAGACTTAGTCGTCCCGCAGCATGTAGGATTTTTCTGGACCAGGGATTGAATCCACATCCCCTGCATTGGAAGAGGGATTCTTAACCACTAGACCACTAGGGAAGTATCAACCTTACGTGTTTTTAAAACACATGGCTTGTACAATGTTTTGATGGACTATGTGGATGAAAGTACTGTTACATTCAGTTTGAATTTTACAGTGGTTGTTATGATTATTTGATTGTCTACTCACTGCACTAGACTATAAACATTAAGGGGTGGGATTGCATCTGTTTTTTCTTGTCATCATTGTCATCACCCCTGGCACTCAGTGTAGTGCCTGCATCATAATAGACATACCATAAATACTTGAATATCTTATTCACTGTACCTTGGTCTTCTTGCCTGGACAGGGGAATGTTATCATGAACCCAATCTGGATCACAGGGTTTCAGGCAGAATCAAATATTATAAGTGAAAATGCTTTGACAAACTAAGATGCTAATCCAAATGTTAATGTGAATTACTGACATCAGTGAAGGAAATGGGTCACCCACATTTATCATGGAAAGAATGCATTAAAACCATTTTATCCCATCACCTAAATGAGGTAAAAATGGCCTATCATGTAGTGAAAGTTTGAGGACTTTTAGCCTCTAAACTGAAACAGACAATTACATGCCTCAAATTTGGGCATTTCAGATAGCAGATGTGATGGACAGTTTCTCAGCTGATATAATCTACAAGACAGGAAACAGCTAGCTGGGTCTTAAGATTGTTCACTTGATGACACAGATATTCACTGGGAGTACAGAGCTTAAGTATGTAAATTCTGTAGATCAATTGTAACTCGAGATTATATTCATCCTCCTGTCAATCTATAAGCAAATGTGACCTGCAAGGTTTTATCTCTCCAGCTGTATACTCACTTCAACTCTCTGTGCTTCCATGTTCTTAACTATAAAATGGGAATACTAAAACCTACACTGCCTATCTCAGGGGCATGAGAGAGAAAGGCATTTTAGCCTTTGGCTAAAATAGTTGGAAGTAGTTGTAAATCATACAACTCAGTGTTAGTTGCTCAGTTGTATCTCACTCTTTGCAACCTCATGCCTCTGTAGCCACCAGCCTCTTCTGTCCCTGGACTTCTCCAGGCAAAAATACTGGAATAAGTAGCCATTCCCTTCTCCAGGGGATCTTCCCAACCCAGGTATCCTATATTACAAGCAAATTATTTACCATTTGAGCCACTACGGAATTGTACTACATGTGCAATTCATTCTTGTTAATAGTAATGGTTGATATGACTATTACTAACATCCTACATGCGAGTCATACCTATAAATAGCCACCATGATTAATTAGGTTATGATGTGCATGGCCAGATACCTGCTATGGAATAAGACACACTTCTCAGAAGATTTGGGGGTGGGGTGGGGGAGGGATGGTTAGAAATCCAGACTGTTTCTAAATTTAGTATTTTGTTTTCCCCAAATGGCTCTTTTCTGTCTCTCCAAAGAATTCTGCTGTTCTTCTAAGAGGAGTGGATTCTTCTTGCTCAAAAATAAATACAATAACTTGATAAAGGCAATGTAAGACAGAGGCATAATGGTTGAATGCTCTGAGCATCATTTCAACTGGTGATTCTGAGTGGGGCTCTAGCACTTTAGTCACACATCCATTAAAATGCTGAGCAAATCATGGGTTTTAACCACACATGCCAGATTTGGGGGAATGGGGCTCTCTTTAATTATGAAACAGTTTGCACATTTGCTGGGTGCAGGTGAGGTGCTATTTTATAAACACACAATTATCAGGAAAAGATTTTAAAAAGTAACAGAGAGAGAGATGAATCTGGAGCACAAGAGGAGAAGAAACAAAACTGTTTGAAGAGAAAGGCCTAGAAACCCTTTTGGCTAAATGCTGGTGGTTCAGAGTTTTGCACCTGTCATTGTCTCTTATGAGCTTCAGTATAAGATATTTCTTCAGGCTTATGGACAGCTCTGAAATTGCAAAATATGCATGGAAGCACAATCGTGGAAATGTAATCTTGTCTTCCCCTAGACCTGCGGGGGCTATGAGCTATACTGGGGTTCCATGTGCCAGATTGATGAAGAAACCTGAGCTGTTGGTGAGAAAAAGACCATGTAGGAGGAGCTTGGACTCAAAGGCCAGAGTGCAGAAGAGTATGAGAAGCTCACATTTTTAAGATATTTGAACAACTGCTAGTAAATATAACGTGTTCAAGGATACAAGATAGTAATGAAGACAGGCAGCTGATCCAGACTCCCCAGGCAGCAGAACAGAGAGGGAAGGCCACATCCTTCATTAAAAGGCAACCAGGGTATTTAAGGTTAGGCGTCAGGAAGAACTTACTGATGGCAAAGACTTGTTCAGCTCTGAAGACATCAGCACCACAGCTTGAGGAATTTTAAAACCACGAAATAGAATAACACTAGGCCAGTGTACTTGGGGGCTTCCCAGGTGGTGCTAGTGGTAAAGAATCCACCTGCCAATGCAGGAGACTTAAGAACCACAGGTTTGGTCCCTGAGCTGGAAAGATCCCCTGGAAGATGGTATGACAACCTACTCCAGTATTCTTGCCTGGAGGGCCACCATCCCTAGTGTCACGAAGAATTGGAGACAACCAAAGTCAACTTAGCACCCACACACACAGTGTATTTGGAGACTGGGAGATAAAGAGGAGTTCAGGTGGTTACCTCTGCTTGGAGAACTTGGATGAACCAGTGTCAGGGTATCTGGGTCTGAAACCAGATCTGCCACTGATGCGCTGCGTGCTAGGTTCCTTCAGTCGCTTGTTGGCTTATAGGCGGCCATCTTCTCTCTCTGTTTTCACATGGTCCCTTTATGTGTGTCTTTGTCCTAATCTCTTTAGGTTATAAGGATATCAGGGCCCATCCTAATGGCTTTGTTTTCATGCAAATATCTCTTTAAAGACTCTTTGGAGGTACTGGGGGCTTAGGACTTCAACACATGAATGCAGGGGGTGAGGGGCGGATATATCATGATTTGGTCCCTAACAGCGTACAATGTAAAAATGTATCAAGCTATAATCTCAAGATGCCTGCAATTTGTTGTATCTATGCTATAATTTAAAACAAAAATATTTAAATATTGACAGCAGTAGGACTTCTCTGGTGGTCCAGTGGTTAAGACTCTGTGCTTCCACTGCAAGGGGCACAGGTTTGATCCCTGGTTGGGGAACTAACATCCTGTATGCCCTGGCAGCCAAAAAAAAGGAAAAGAAAACTTGACATCAATAATAGTAGAAAATCAACTCCCTTTGCTTGACCTCAAGCCCCATTTTCTCTCATCATTGTCTTAGACACAACTTCCCATCCTTCTCGCTTCCCTAATTCTCTCCGTGCACTCCCTCGTCACTGCCCTGGTCCTTGTTTCTGTGCCTCCACTCATTCCTTTCTTTCTCCCTATAGCTAGTAAAATCCATCTTTCAGGGCTCAGCTCAAATTCAATCTCCCGCAAGCACATATTTGTTCACACCCTCTTTTCTTTCCCCCATTCATTTCATAAGCGTCTGTGGAATGCATTTGACAGCCTAGTGTTCTGGGGATGGACAATGAAAGACGAGCCTGTGGCCCTCAAGGAGCCTGCTGTTTGTGGGACAAAAGGAATAACCAGCCAGCAGGTCAGTGGGTGGGGCGGCAGGGGGGCGCACAGAGTATCTTAGTCTGCTTAGGCTGTCATAAAAAAAAATACCAGAGACAAGGTGACTCAAACAACAGACATTTGGTTCTCCTAGTTCTGGAGGCTGGGAAGTCCAAGGTCAAGGTGCTGGCAGATTTGCTTCCTGATGAGAGCCTGATTCTTTGGTTTCTGGTAAGAGTCTGCTTCCTGGCTTGCAGACAGCTGCCTTCTTGTTGTGTCCTCACATGGCAGAGAGAGTGCTCTGGTGGCTCTTCCTTTGCATTTACGCATTTATTTGGGCTGCTCTGGCTCTTTGTTGTTGGATGGGCTTTCTCTAGGGGCGAGCAGGGTTACTCTCTAGTTGTGGTGCACGGGCTTCTTTGTGCAGTGTTTCTTCTTGTTGAGGCTCACCAGCTCTAGGGAGCTGGCTCAGTAGTTGTGGCACATGGGCTCAGGTGCCTTGCAGCCTGTGGAATCTTTCTGGACGAGGGATTCAACCCGTGTCCCCTGCACTGGCAGGCAGAGTCTTAACCACTGGACCACCAAGGACGTCCTCTTCCATATCTTATAAAGGCACTGATCCCATCATAGGCGGGCCCTACCCTTGTGACCTCATTTAGATCTAATCACCTCCCAAGGATCCCACCTCCAAATACCATCGCATTGGGGGTGGGGTGGTGGTTAGAGCTTCAACACATCAATTTTGGGAGGATACAAACATCTAGTCCATAGCTCAGAGCATAATGGGAATACAGAGGAGGGGCATCTGTCTAATATCTGAAGAACATTTCTTGGGGGCATGTTGTCAGTAACCACAAGGATGAAAAACAATTAGCTGGATGAAGGGATGGGGAAGGGAGAATGAATTATTCAGGAGTCTTTGAGATGAATGAAGGCATGACCAACTAGGAAATTGCAGGCAGACCAGTGTTCCTGGGGCACAAGGGTATGAGAAGGGGTGATGTGGAAAGAGGATGCTGAGGCTGAAGAGGAACCTCAGGAACAGCTCAGGGGACTTTGAACTTCACTCTGCAGGCAGTGGTGGATCACTGAAGGATAAGAGTTGGTCAACTTTGCAGTACAGACATTTCTCTCTGGCAAGAGGGAGGAGGATGAATTAGGGGTATCCCGCAGGAAAATTTCCCTAAACTCTTTGCATCTTGATTTAGAATTCAATGTAATTTTTGCTTCCTGGACCCTACATTTCTCTCTTTCACTTGATGATAAGCTTATTCAGAGCAGGGACCCTGTTTCTCCAAGCATACAGCTGAAGTTCTCCGCAAAAGTGCCAGAGGGATTCTCTTCCGATATTTCTCTTTCATTGCTGCAGTCAGATGTCACTATAACACTTTTCTTAAAGAGTGTTCTTTCCACAGGATTATTGTACTTATTTTATTGCACTTTCTTGGGCATGTCCAGAAAATGGTCTGATGTCAAATGCAAAGGTCACAGAGCTGTGGGCAGTGGCAGTGAGATGGAAAGCAGGGCTTCTCAGGCTTGAATGTGCACATGGACACTGGTGGAGTGCTGTTGTTAAAACGCAGGTTCTGATTCAGCAGGTCTGGGTGGGGCCTGAGATTCTGCTTTTCTTACAAGCTCTTTGGTGATGCCCTGTGGTAAATCCCCAGGTCATACCTTGAAAGACAAGAGTGTGGGAGGAATAACTACAGGCTAAGAATATGATGGTCTGGGTTTGAGTTTTGCTCTGTCAGTAAGTGGATTATGAGAGATCAAGTCATCCATCTTCCCTGGGCCTCAAACATCAGCTTTAAATAAGTAGTTTGTCTGGTTTGAGCTCTGAGGCTCTTTCTAGTTCTTAAAAATCAACCTGTGATTTGGTAAGTTACATATGGCAAAACAAAACATTTTGAGAATCTTGAAGAAAAGAGATATCTGAATGTAGTCCATTACAGTTATTAATGTTACTGAGAGAGGGACCATGGCTTGGGTTCCAGTGGATTAAAAAAATAATAATCCTTTAATCCTCCTAGCATAGACACTCACTACTTGGCTGGGCACAATGTTGATTATTGCTTTGAATGCACTGGGCTAAAACGAAAATCTCAAGAGGGGATCCTGATGCATTTATACTCTACTTTTGGCCATGCTGTCTAGGATGCATGTTTAAATAACTTTTAAACCTCAAAACAAGCCTCCATTTACTTTAAAATAAATTTTCAAGGAGTTAGATGCAAAGCCCAAATTCACCACGGTAGCCAGGAAAGAAACAGGTGCAACTGAGTGTGGATTTTTGAATTTAAAATACCTCTAACTTGGGATTTGGTTGATGTGATCCCTGAAGGTCTCAGCACTGCTACTGTACTGGGGTGAAAAGGGTGGATGATGAAGGAGAATATAATCCCGTTTGTTACCAAGAGCTATTCACAACAACTCTTTGGAGCCATCACGCTGAACACCAATGAAGAGGTTAACCATTTCTTTCTTTTTTTTCTTTTTTCAAATACCTACTATTCACAGCAGTGGTAGGGAAATCACAAAACAGCATCACAAGAAGATAAAGGTAATACTTGATCTCAAATACAATCCTCCCCTTCAGAATTAACAAGCTGCCAAGCCAAAGAGCAGCCAAGGAACCTCTTTAGGACTGGTTGGTTTCACTTAATTCTGGCAAGACTGATTGAGGGAAGGTAAGAAAACGAAACCCAAGGGACAAAGGTGCCAGGTGTGGAACTGTGCACATGTGTGCTGTGAAGGCGCAGGCAGAAGTGGAGGAAGAACAGAACAGAAGGCTGTAAGAGGGTTGGCTCCAAAAATGTACCAGCCAGCCTCAAAACATTACTCAGCTCAGAAACAAACACCCTCAATTCAAATCCAGATTTTAAAATGTCTTTTTTAAGGGTAAGTGTGAGAGAATCTATACAGCTGTATAGGGTCTGGGCCCCTTAGAGCTGTGGACCATCATTATACTTCCCTGAATCTCAGTATCTTCATTCATAAAACCACTGACCATTCAGGGAGCCAACAGAATATACTGCTAGTAAATGTACCTGGTGCATGAGTGTCTAGAGCATATCCATCCATTCATTCTTCATTTGTTTCTCCTCAGTCAGCAAAGTAGAAGCACTGGCCACTTGCCAGTCTCCAGAAAGCTTGGCTCTTTGTCTGCCTTTATAGACATTCTGCATACCAAGTCACAGGAATATTAGATGGAATAAAACTGCAGACAGTTGCCCTGAGGAAGGAATTCTATTGGGGGTGTGGTTCTACTTGCCCGCTCAGGTAGACACCTTAGCCACCCTGCTTAGTCTGAACGGGCTCAGAAGGGGGTGTTTTGCTGTGATCCCCATGAACTAAAGAGAGGCCCCAGCATGCAAAGCTCAGTATCCTCTCTCCAGTGCCACTACTTCAGAGATATCAAAGTAGCTAAGGGCAGGCACAGGTTCGGACCCTGCCTCACTACTTGCTGTCCACATGAACTCACACAACCATCGCATAGCCAAAATCTATGCACCAGGCTCTACTACACGTCAACTCTATGTTGGATGCTGGTGATACACTGGTGAGAAAAAAAAAACAGAGTTTCTTCCCTCACAAAGCTTATGGTCAAGTGGGAAACTGCTTAACTGCTCTGGCCTGTTTTCTTATTTGCAAAATGGAGATGATAATAATATCTAGCTCATAGGTTTGCTGTAAGAGATAAATAAGGTGACAGCTAAGGACCCAAGAACACTGTCTCTCACACAGTAGATATTACAATTTGACATGATTGAAGGCAAAAGGAGAAGGGAGTGGCAGAGCATGAGATGGTTAGACAGCATCATGGGCTCAATGTGCATGAATCTGAGGAAAGTCTGGAAGACAGTGAAGGACAGGGGAGCCTGGCATGCTATAGTCCACAGGGCTGCAAAGAGTCAGACAGGATTTAGCAACTGAACAACAGCAACATAATAACTTTGGCTACTTAGTACAGCTCTGAACACAGGTTTGAGTTTGTTTTCCTGGCACTAGAGGAGCACAGACCAGTATCTAACAATTAGACCTGTTTTACTAAAAAAAAAAAAAAAAAAAAAACCACCACCAAAACCTTATATATGTAAATATGTTCCGATGTGTTTAAAGAAATGTGGGGAAAATGGCAAACTCAACAAGGTGGCATTGAAACGTTAGATGGACTAAAGGGAAAGGAAAAGGGAGGTTATTAAATGCCTTTCAACTGTTTGATTTGCTTAAATGATGTATTACTTTTTGAGTGAAAAAAATCAGCAGAGGTTTAAAAGGTAAACAAATTTTAATGTAAAAACATGCTAACCCATGCCATCATGGGAAATGATCAGTCTATCGGATGAGGTTTTTCTCCTTCTAGGAATGTGGATTGGAAAAGGAAATGGCAACCCAGTCCAGTATTCTCGCCTGGAAAATCCCATGGACAGAGGAGCCTGGCAGACTCCAGTTCACGGGGTCACAAAAGAGTTGGACATGACTGAGCGACTGATGCTAACACTAGGAATGTGGACAAGTTTACCAAAAGCAGCCCGTCTTTAGTGATCCTCTTCATACCCTGGCCTTAGCCACAGGTAGGCTCTCTGAACCCAGTGTAAACAGCTAAAGTTGCTGTTAGGCTATTTCTTTTTGCAATCTTCTGCCAGGCCAGGGCTAGCTGAGTGAACACTAATCATTATCATCTCTGACAATCCGTGAAAATTAAGGAAAAACACTGAAAAATTTCACGTGCAAGTTATATAGTGTATCTTAATATTAAAGCCACAATGAAACCACAGAGCCCTGTAGCATACTGCTGTTCATCAGAGGCAATTATTAGTAATGCCAGTTTCCATAGTACTTATTTGTGCCCATAAAAATGCAGTACAAACTGACCTGCTTGGTCTTCTGAACTCCAGATTGCTCTTTGGCCTGAATATCTTAATCTGTCCCAGTCCCCAGACCAAACAAGACAAGTGACAAAAAGTTGTTTGCTTCTCTTGGTAGAGTAACAGGGTGTCCCAGAATGGTTTCCCTTGTGGGCAGCCAGGCGTGAGCAGGCCGCCAGAGCTCTTGGCCCAAGGGGAAGGCTGAGGTCACAGTGTGGAGCAAGGCTCAGGCGGTGGCCAGGCTTCCACAGGAGCACCTGGAAGACCTCCTGAGTGCTCCAGGGGGATCATAGCTGGGAGGGGAAATGCCCACAGGGTCAGAGGTCTGACAATTATGTGGGTGGGGATTTGGCACTAGATACATTTGGGATTATCTGCTAAAGTATCTCAGACTGGTAAACCTGGAAAGCATTTGGGTTTACAATAAGAAATGTGGGTCTTTCCCCCTTTTTTGGGTAGTTCCTAACAATTATAAAGTTCTGGAGCAGAAGTGGGAACTGTACCTTTTAGACCTAATATTTCCACTTTGCTCACCCAGGAGTAGGGTTCCTATACTTGGGGGCCTTCTAGAGATTTTTGTTCTCCCCTCTTTGCCCTTCAGTCATAGATCAGACAGTTCAGCTCAGTTCAGTCACTCAGTCATGCCCAACTCTTTGAGACCCCATGGACTGCGGCACACCAGGCCTCCCTGTCCATCACCAACTCCTGGAGCTTACTCAAACTCATGTCCATCAAGTCAGTGATGCCATCCAACCATCTCATCCCATGTCACCCCCTTCTCCTCCTGCCTTCAATCTTTCCCAGCATCAGGGTCTTTTCTAATTAGTCAGTTCTTCACATCAGGTGGTCCCCCTCTTTACTTAGAGAGTGACGGTTGAACTATAAAGAAGGCTGAGCCCTGAAGCATTGATGTTTTCAAACCGTGGTGCTAGAGAAGACTCTTGAGAGTTCCTTGGACTGCAAGCAGATCCAACCAGTCAATCCTAAAGGAAATCAACACTGGAAGGACTGATTGCTGAAATTCCAATACTCTGGTTACCTGATGGGAAGAGCCAACTCATTGGAAAAGACTCTGATACCACAAAACGTTGAAGGCAGGAGAAGGGGAAGACAGAGGATGAAATGACTGGATGGCATCACTGACTCAATGGACATGAGTTTGAGCAAACCCGGGGAGATGGTGAGGAACAGAGAAGCCAGGTGTGCCACAGTACATGGAGTCACAAAGAGTTAGACATGACTTAGCAGCTGAACAACAATAAAACCTCTTCTGGCCTGGCCAACTTTGTCCTTCTTCAGGTGACCAGGTCTCTTTTAACCTCCAGCTTCCTTTAGACCTGAGCATGGCTAATTCTATTCCTCCTCTCTTCCCTATTCCCTGCCTCAACTTCCAGCACACAGGACTGGGAGAAGGATCTGGGGCCATTCCATGGTTTGCTGTGCTTCATCCTCATTTATATTCTGACTACCCCACAGCCAATCACCTGCTCCCAGGGACCAGGATGAGGAAGAAGTTGGAGCTCATGAACTCTAGGAGAACCCCTCAGCTTGCTAGGGTTTGGCTTGATCCTTTACGCTCTGAAGTATTTATAATTCCCCAGACTTTATACGATTTTAAAAATGAACACAAGGCATGCAAACTAAGCCCTGTTTTTCATACTGCAACACTCACGTTCTCATCGCCACCAGGGTGGGTGAGGGAAAGCACACTGGTGCAGCTTTTCTGCAAAGCCTCAGAAACTTCCATGCCCTCTCTGAGATGACTCTCTCAGGCTATGTGACCATGGTTTCCTTCTGCCACAGTGTCACTCACCATGGGCCATTGGCCAATGGCTATTCAGGTGGCATGGTAGCCTCTGTTCTGCAAGTTCAAGAGTCCCAAGACTTTCCTGGTGGATCAGGGGTTAAGAACCCACCTGCCAATGCAGGGGACGTGATTCAGTCCCTGGTCTGGGAAGATTACACATGCTGTGGGCAACTAAGCCTGTATGCCGCCACAACTACTGAGCCTATGCTCCAGAGCCTGTGGATCACAACCACTGATGCCCACACACCTAGAGCCCGTGCTCTGCAACAAGAGAAGCCACCGCAACGTGAAGCCTGTGAAGCCACCGCAACGTGAAGCCTGAACCCACTACAACTAGAGAGTAGCCCCTGCTTGCTGCAACTAGATAAAGCCATTGCACAGCAACGAAGACCCAGAAACATATAAATAAATTTAAAAAAATAATAAAGAGCCCCAGGAGCCTTCTAACTTGCCCTTTCTCTACGTCTTGGGAGTTACTCATGGCAGGAGAGGAAGAGGCTATACCAAGACCTTGCTCTCAAATGCCAGTTGAGAGAGAATATTGAATTTGCCTGCTATGGGCTTTGAGCTCAAGCAACCTCACTCTAGCCATAGTCAGCCTGGCCTGAATACCAAAAAGTGGTTTGATAACCTCAGTGATTTATTACCTCCTTTTCCTATATCAGATCACTCCCAAATGGTTATCTTGATGTTTATCTATATCCTTCCTTTGTCCTTTATCTTATCAACTGGGGAAAGGTGAAGTGTTTGTAGCCAACATGCACAAGTACTTGGGGCTGAATGTGAGGTCAAACATGTCTGATTTGAAGGTTCAGGGGTTCTGACTCCTGCACCTGAATGTTAAGGTCATTTCTCACTATCTGGTCTCTCCAGACCAGTGATTTTGCTGCTCTGGGGACCATATTTGAGAATGACTGACTGGTCTAGACCAACTTTCTGCCACATAGGACCAAATGTAAATAACTTTTGATGAATTCTCTATCTTGTGGTCAAATTGAAAATGCTAATTGCCTTGTTATATATTTGATTATGGTCAGGCTGATCAGTAAGTGTGACTGGCATGGTTAGACTTGAACAGGTCTATCTGAGGGTGTTTAGATCATCTCATACCGAGGACCTCAGTCAATTCTTACAAACTATTTAGTTTCATGACCGTCTTACACTAGAGACTATACTTAAGAAGTACACCTTTCATGTGAACAAACCTAGAAATCCTAATGTAATTACTATGCTGATGCCAAGCAGAATTGTGAGAACAGACCCAAGCCTGGAACTTTAATCTTATAAAGTCTAGTACATTCTAAAATATTTTGACTGGGTAATTGAATCTCTGTAAAAAAAAAATCTACCTCATGTAAAAAACTTAAAATATGAAAATACTAATGCACAAGATATTCACCATGGCATTACTTAAAATAGTGAAAAATTGGAAGCAAACAAAACTAAATCATAGACAACAGAGGTAAAACTGGAAGTAGCATATATTGAAAAATCTGTATTATTGTCCCATTTTTTCCTCTAAATCTAAAACTGTTCTAAAATAAAAAATTTATATGGCTGAGTCCCTTTGCTGTCCATCTGACATGATCACAACATTATTAAATGGATATACTCCAATACAAAGTAAAAGTTTTTTTTTTTTAAGTTATTAAAATTGTGGCACATTCAAGCTGATGGACTGGTTGTGCAACAATTAGAGATGAAGGGGTTCCTTGGTTGCTTAGTGGTCAGGGTTCCCAGCTTTCACTGCTGTGGCCTGGTTTTCAATCCCTGGTCAAGGAACTGAGATCCTACATGCCCCATGAGTGAGTGAGTGAAAGTTGCTCAGTTGTGTCTGACTCTTTGCCACCCCATGGACTATACAGACCATGGAATTCTCCAGGCCAGAATACTGGAGTGGGTACCCTTTCCCTCCTCCAGGGGATCTTCCCAACCCACAGATCAAACCCAGGTCTCCTGCATTGCAGGTAGATTCTTTACCAGCTGAACCACACGGGAAGCTCACAAGCCCCATGGTACAGCCAAATAAAGACATAATTAGAAATGATATTTATGAAGAGTTTGTAATAATATAGGGAATTATTAAGTAAAAAAAAAAAGAGAGACATATAAAGCTATGCAGCTTTTCAAAGTGTATTCTGGAGTTAAAGTTCCAGAATGAAAAGTCTGAGGAGTTCTTTGGAGGAGGGAACAGAGCTATATGTTGTTGTTGCTGAGTCACTAAGTCGTGTCCGACTTTTTGCGACCCCATGGACCCAGCCCACCAGACTCCTCTGTCCATGGAATTTCCCAGGCAAGAATCCTGGAGTGTATTGTCATTTCCTTCTCCAGGAAACCTTCCTGAACACTTTTATATCTCACTGAGGTTAATCTGAAATAGATTTTTATAAGTTAAGATGTATATAGTAAGTCATTGAGAAACTATTAAGTCCTAAAACTGTACATAGTGAAAGAATCATTAGAAGGAGTTTAAATGTTCTACTAGAAAATAGTTAATTGATGCAAAAGAAAGGAGTAAAGGAGGACAGAAGAATGAAAATTACATGAAACATATAGATAGCAAAATGTAAAATGGAATATGTAAATTCAACTGTATCATTAATAACATTAAATGTGAACTGATTAAATAACTCTATTAGGAGGCAGAGATTAACATACTAGATAAAAGACAAGGTCCAACTTTATTCTGTTTACAGGACACATACTTTAGATTCAAAGATACAAATAGTTTGAAAGTATTGGAAAAATGTGTATCATGCAAATAGCAACTATAAGAAAGCTAGAGCGGCTACACTATTATCAGATACTATAGTCTTTAAAACAAAAATGTTGCTAGAGATAAGGAGGGAAACTTTATAATGATAAAAGGGTCAGTTCATCAGGAAGATTTAACAATTACAAACATAAATGCACCTAAAATCATAGGTAGTCCAGTGGTTAGGACTCCACACTTACCCTGCTGAGGGTACAGGATCAATTCCTAACTGGGGAACTCAGATCCTGCAAGCTGTGCAGTGCAGCAAAACATAAATAAAAATAAATAACAATAAAGATAAAAACATAGCTCTAAAATACATGAAGCAAAAACCTGATAGAACTGAAGAGAGAAACAGAAAATTCAATAATTATGATTGGAAACTTCAATACCCCACTTTCTATAATGGATAGAACAACTAGGCAGAAGCTCTACAAGGAAATGAAGAACTTGAATAACATTATAAATAAACTAGAGAAAACAAATTTCTATAAAATACTCCACATGACAGCAAAATATATATTTTTCTCAAGAGCACACAGAACATCCTCTGATACAGATCATAAACTAGGCCATTAAAAAAAACCCTTCAATAAGTTTAAAAGGATTGCAATTATTCAAAGTATGTTCTTCAATCACAGTGGAATAAAAATAGGTAACACTAGTAACAGAAAGAAATTAGTCTAGTGTTTAGGAATCTGAGCTTTCACTACCCAGGGTGTGGGTATGATCTCTGGTTAGGGGGCTTCCCTGGTAGTTCAGCTGGTAAACAATCTGCCTGCAATGCAGGAGACTGCAGTTCAATTCCTGGGTCAGGAAGATCCACTGGAGAAGGGAAAGACTACTCACTCCAGTACTCTAGCCTAGAGAATTCCATGGACTGTATAGTCCACGGGGTCGCAAAGAGTCAGACACGACCGAGCAACTTCCCCTTTCAAGGGCTTCCCTGGTAACTCAGCTGGAAAAGAATCCACCTACAATGCAGGAGACCCTGGTTCGATTCCTGGGTCAGGAAGATCCCCTGGAGAAGGGAACAGCTATCCACTCCAGTATTCTGGCCTGGAGAATTCCAAGGACTGTTTAGTCCATAGGCTTGCAAAGAGTTGGACACCACTGAGTGACTTTCACTTTCACTTTTCTTCAGGGAACTAAGATCCCGAGAGCCATTTGCAGTGGGCAAAAAAAATTTAATTTAAAAAAAAGTTGTGTTAATTTGATTAGGTAAAACACCAACACTGGCACTTGCACGAATTAGGTATTGATGAGATGGAGATACTGCAAGTCCATAGAACTCTTTAATGGTATTTCCATCCCCATTCACCATCTTGTTTGCACAGTGAATAACTTATGCACTGTGCACAGTGCCCCTGTGCTCCTATATCTCCACCTCAACTCCAACAAGTATTGAGTTGAGCAGGATACTAGAGTAGGTTCTATGGGGAAAGAGTTTGTATTTAGGGATGAAACACTCATCCAGACTGGGAATACCATCCAGTTAGGTAGACTACCTGAAAGGGCCTAGCCAGGGAAAGAGTATGAAGCCACAGTGTGGAAACTGGATTAGAGTTCAAAACACAAGGTGGTTGGTTGATTTCAAATGGATTTGTTGAGTAGAGAGCCTAGCCCTAGTTGCAGTTTAGAGGAATCCCAGGACCTGATGTGGGCAGGGTGGAGCTCTATGCTGAGCCCACCGTGGTCACAGGGCTTCCCTGGTGGCTCAGATAGTAAAGAATCCACCTGCAATGCAGGAGGCCTGGGTTCGATGCCTAGGCTGGGGAGATCCCCTGAAAAAGGGAATGGGTACCCACTCCAGTATTCTTGTCTAGAGAACCCCATGGACTTAGGAGCCTGGTGGGCTATATGGGGTCGAAAAGAGTCAGACATGACTGACTGGCTAACACCACACACCTGAATCCCCTTGGGAGTGTGATAAGCACTCAGTACCTCCACCTGAGAATAGCACAAACAAGGGCATGGCAAGCAAAGCCCTTGCACCCCAAGCTACCAGTCATGTCCAGACTGTCTTTCTAAGGAGGGTGATCTACAACAAGGAGCAGCTCCCACAGCTAGAAATGGCTCTGGTGGCCATAGCAGCACTAACAGGAAACCCCCTAGAAATGGTGACAAATTCCCTGTAGTGTCATCTGCCTTCTTAGTGGAGCTGCCCCAGGAAAATAAATGGGAAGTTGCCAATGGTTAATGGAACCTCTGTGCCCATTTGTTAACTGCGATTTTACAAACTCCTCAGTGGCTTGCAAAGGCGCTCCCTAAATAATTTCCTTTCAACAGTGCCCTTTCCCTTTCTTTTAGATGTGCACAGAAAGAACCAGGCTGCCCGAGAATGCTTTCCAGGTCAGATGGTTGGCTGCCTCTCCCCTTTAGCTAAATAAAGGATACCATCTTCAAAGGACCAGGAGGCGAGTCCATCTGGTCTCTCTGATTGCACTGGTCAGGGGAGTCCCAGCCAAGTCCCCAGCTTTAGCTATGTGGACAGTCAGCTCATACCACCCAGAATCTACATCTGGCTGCCAAATGCACCTTGCTCTGGCCACCCACATACACAGGATCCAAGGAGAGCAACAGCTTCAGCATTCTCCTGGCTGAACAAAGAGGTGATTGCCACAAGCAGGGCTATTGTTCAATTGGCATTGGCATCAAAGGCCCAGGCCAGCTCGCCTTTGTCTGTCAGCCGCTATTCAGAAGGAAAAGAGAAGAAAAGCAAACCAATAGGTTTCTAGGAAAGAATCATCTGTGGACGTGGGACGTTTGCTGTAGCGCTGCGCTAACGTGATTCTAATAACAACGTGTAAAGCTACTTAACATGGAGAACCTCACCGACACATATTCCAAAACATCACGGCGCCTAGTTCTACGGGCTTGCTGTTTCCCAGACTCCAGCTATTGAGAGTTGAGTCATCCTTGCCTGCCTGCCTGCCTACATGTAACAGGGTCTGGAGGTGGTGGTTTGGGCAGGTTTTCACACAGATGTTAACCTTTTACCCTGCATCAGTGCTAAGAACACGTCATCTTGTTTTCAGATAACATACCGCCAAAGCTTCTTTCCCAGAAAGCCAGAATTTTTTTTTTTTTTTAAACCTGGCCCCATGCCCCACCTCTTGCCACCAATAGAAATGGGCTCTGGATATCTTTGGTACCTATGTCAGTTTTTTTGTGACTCATTCATCTGCACTGGTGTATTAAAGGTCAGGCAGGCACAGTCCTCCCTGGCAGGCAAGACTATTTTGGTGTGTGGCTCAAAATGTTTTTGTATTAATGAAACATTTCTGACACTTAGGAAAAAAAAAAAAAAACAGGTGGTAAAAATAATGAACTTGGGGTTTCCACTTCTGAGCTTAAAATTACTACAAATATATGTACTATATTCCCTTTCCGGTTGCTTTCCTTTCTCCCTTTTTCCAGGGCTCACTTCCCTCTCCAGCAATGCTCATGCCCACGCACTCTGTGTACTTTTACAACCTGGATTCACATGCACCCCTCATTTTCTATGTGTTTTAAAACTCTGTGTAAATGGCATTACAGTGTAGACTTCTGCAACTAGTAACATTATGCTTTGGCATTGCTCAGGTTGTTACATGGAGTGCTGGGTCATCTGCTTCTACTGCCCTGTATGAATATATCATGACCCATTAATCCATTCTTCAGGTGAGGGACATTTAGGCTGCTTTCATTTTTTCACTGTTACAGAGACTGTAACACACAGTGAGCATTCAGAGGTTGGAGTATTCTACAAACTTTTTTTTTTAAGGATTGCTGGTGCAAGGGAAGATCCCCTGAAGGAGGACATGGCAACCCACTCCATTATTCTTGCCTGGAGAAACCCATGGACAGAGGAGCCTGGCAGGCTATAGTCCATGGGGTCATGAAAAGTTGGACACAACTGAAGTGACTTAGCATGCATGCAGGGATAACAGAAGGCTGGTAGACTTTCAGTCAGTTAACACTGTTTCTACATTTTTAGAGACCATGCACCTCTTACAAACCACCCAGTATGGATCCCACCTATTGCCACTCTTGATTCTCTGCCATCTCTGTTATCTTGAGTCATCTTTTTTTTTTTTTAATAATTTTATTGATTCTTTTTGGCTGTGCTATTCTTTTCGCTGCTAGGCAGGCCCCTCTCCAGTTGTGCACAGGCTTCTCATTGCGGCAGCCTCTCTTGTGGAGCACAGGCTCTAAGGTGCAAGGGCTTCAGTAGTTGCAGCACATGGGCTCAAGAGTCGCAGCTCCTGGCTCTAGAGCATAGACTCAACAGCTGTGGCACACGGGCTTAGTTGCTCCTCGGCATGTGGGATCCTCCTGGGTCAGGGATCAAACCCATGTATCCTGCATTGGCAGGCGGACTCTTTACCACTGAGCCACCAGGGAAGCACTTGGTTATCTCTTTTGCTGCACGACTGGCGGAATCTAAGTTCTCCCACAAGAGATGGAACCACTGTCCTGCTCAGTGGAAGCAGGGAGTCTTACCTACTTAACTGCCAGGGAAGTCCCCTTGGGTTATCTTTACAGCTATTTCCTGATCTGTGCCTGATCTCTTTAGCATCTGTTTCCTGAGGTCAGCATGCCTACCATTTCAGATTCTTTGTACCAATTCTCCCTCCCAGTGAACTCTGGTTTCCCTTGCCCCGTTGATTATACAGTTTCCAGCTATTCTAGGTGAAAACCTCACACAGTCTTGCCCTTGTTCCTGAGGCTCAGACACTCTTGGCAAGCATCCCTGCTGAATTTCTCAGGCCCTAAGAAAAGAGATAAGAAAGGGAGATACAGAGTTTTCTGTGAATTCCCACCAGCTCTCACTGGGATTGGTGCAGAGAAAATGCTCAGTGATTGAATGATTCACTGAATAAAAGGAGAGGGTAAAATGAAATTTGATAGATGTAGCATAGGGTTGGGGTTACTTCAGATCCTTCTAACAATACAAGTAGATTGACTCTCATTGAATAGAGAATCGTTTTTAGAAACATTGTGGCACATAAGCCAAGTTATTTAAGAGAGCATAATAAATTTGATGTTTCCTTTCACCTGACTGCATTTCTGAAGAATATTCAATGTTCAACACCCACACATACATACACACTAAGAGGCATACACACCAACACTTTCATTTCCTGAAAAGATTCAGTGATAATCTATTAGCAGCTAGCAGCTAAGCAATTTAAAGAGAAGACTACCAAGTTGCCTTTTTAAGTAAACTTTTATTGAAGTCTAACATAGGATGTACAACTCATGAGTGTATAGTTCAATGAATATTCACAAACTAAACCCAGGTTAAGAACCAGAACATGCCAGCTCCCCAAAATCCCACTTGTGCCCCATCACTTTATACTCTCCCTGAAGGCAACCACTATTCTGAATTCCAACACTGCAGATTAGTTTTGCTTGGTTTTGAATTTTAAACAAATAGAATCAAATACTATACTCTTTTATGCCTGACTACTTTTGCACAACAGTAAGTTTGTGAGACACATCCAGGTCATTGTGTATAGTGTAATTCATTAATTTTCATTGTTATATGATATCCCAAGGCATAAATATATGATTATTTGTTCATTTTACTGTTGATGGGCATTTGAATTATTCTAATTTTTAATGGCCTCCCTGGTGGCTCAGTGACAAAGACTTTGCCTGCCAATGAAGAAGATGTGGGTTCAATCCCCAGGTTGGGAAGACCCCCTGGAGAAGGAAATGGCAACCCACTCCAGTATTCTTGCCTGGGAAACTCTGTGGACAGAGGAGCCTGGTGGGCTACAGCCCATAGGGTCACAAAAGAGTGAGACCTGACTTAGCAACTAAAAACAACAACAACAACAATTTTCAACTACAATAGTGCTGCAATAAACATTCCTGTACATGTATTTATGGTGCGCATATGTGCACGCTTCTTTCTTTTGGGCATAAACTTGGGAGCAGAATTGCTGGTACAGTAAGTCCGCATACGCTCAGCTTTGATGTGCCATTTTACACTTGTATCAGTGATGTGTGATAACTCCAGTTGTTCCTCGCCAGCACTTGGCATTTCCTGCATGGGGCATATAGTAAACACTCTGCCCAGTTTTCCAGCATGCAATTCTTTCAAAGTCATAATTTTTTTTTTCTCTTCTGACTCTACAATTTTCTATTTCCTTTTCTGGTTCCTCTCCCTTTGCTTCCTCTTTACAAGTTTCTCTCTCTCTTTCAAAGGCTTATTCATTTATGTATTCTTATTTTTAGCTGTGTCAGGTCTTCATTGCTGTGCATGGCTTTCTCTAGTTGTGGCTGGTGGGCTACTCTTCATTGTGGTGCCCAGGCTTCTCATTGTGGTGGCTTCTCTGGTTGTGGAACATGGGCTCTACAACACATGGACTTCAGTAGTTACAGCTCATGGGCTCTAGAACACTGGCTCAAGAGTTATGGCACACGGGCTTAGTTGCTCCATGGCATGTGGGATCTTCCCAGATATATGGGATGGAACCCCATGTCCCCTGTGTTGACAGGTGGATTCTTAACCACTGGACTAGCAGGGAAGCCCTTTGCATGTTCTTTTCTCCCTAAGGTTCCATCTTCTTCCTTCTTCCTTTGTTATTCAACCTATATGAGAGACTGTTTACTTATTTAGCAAATAGTGAGTCTGTACTTTGTGTCAAAGATTGCGCTAATTGATGAGCAACGACATAATTCCTGCCCTTAAGTCTAGCGGGGATGCAAACATTTAATAGGTAAATCTCATAAATGACTTTAAACCACAGGCAACAATCATTGCCATGATGGAAAAGAAAAGGGTACCATGAGTGTAACTTACAAATCTAATCTGGATTGAGGAAAACTCCTTTTGAGGAGTCTGAGGTAGGAAGTAGACTAGAAGGCCAAGGATGGGTGTTGGGAAGAAAAAGGATTAGCCTTTGTGATGTCTCAGAGGGAGGAAAATGCTTAGGGCATTCAGAGAATATGGGAACACCTGTGTTGGAGCCTGGGGCAACAAAGCAGCTTGCTCTGAGTCTACAGACAGAGCCAGCAGACAATGTGTGAAGCTTTGTAGGCCACATTAAGCATCTTGTATTTTATTGAAAATCCAGTGGGAAACCATTGAAAGAATATAGAACAAGGTATTCACATGACCTGCTGGGCTTTGTCTGATCATTCAGCAACTGCATCTAGATGGGATTAGAAAGAAGCAAGAAGGGGAGCAACGAGACCAGTGGAAGGTTATTTCAGCAATCCAGAGAAGATATATTGATGGTTAAGAGTTGGGCAGGAGAGTAGAGATGGAGAAAAGTGAACACACGTGAGAGAAAATTGGGAGTGGGAATAGCAGAATGGGTAAGGTCTGGTCTTCCACTGGAGGTGATGGTTGAAAGGGAGGGGTTGGAAACAAGAACCTGTTTCCCAGATTCATGACTTGAGCAACTGAATGAACAGAGGAAGCATTCTCTTGTGGAGCTGGATTAGAGACAGTGCAAATTTGGCTATGGGGAGGATCACAGGTTTTAAGCATGTAGCGCTTTGCTATGCCTCTGAGATAGTCAAGTGAATACGCTTGATGGACAGTTTGGTGCTGAAATATTTCATTCTCAGCAATTTGGTTTGTCGCAGACTCCCCACCATTGAAGATGAGACATCCCATTGCTTCAGGGAAGGCAGACAAAATTTAGAACAGAGATAACGATTAGCCTTGTTTTCAAAATAAATCACTTAAAAACAAAAAAGTAGGGGAATTTGCTTGGCAGTCCAACGGTTAAAATGGGCTTCCTTACAGGATCAACAGTAAAGAATCCACCTTTATGCAGGAGATGTGGGTTTGATCCCTGGGTCAGGTCAGGAAGATCCCCTGGAGAAGAAAATGGCAACTCACTCCAGTATTCTTGTCTGGGAAATCCCATTGACAGAGGAGCCTGGTGGGCTACAGTCCACAGGGTTGCACAAGTTGGATATGACTTAGGGACTAAACCACCACCACCAAAGGTTAAGACGTGGTGCTTCCAATGGCAGGAAGCTGGAGTTTGATCTCTGGTCAGACAACTATAATTCCATATGCTGTGAGGTATGGCAAAAAAAAAGGTAGGAAAAATAAATCTTTTTCATTTGCAAGGGATAGATTTTGTGGAGAGAAGAAAGATTTATGATTTCCAAAGAGGTAAAACTTAGAGGATTGAGCACAGAGTTTTTACTTTAAGCCCAAAGAGAAGAAAAGATGAAAGATATGATATAAAGGCAGCTTCCCACCACAAAGGAAGGTGACAGGCTCTTCCAAACTGAAGGAAAATAGAGTGAGAAGGTTTAGGAGTATAGAGCCAGCAGGGACTGAGAAGTGGGGCAGGAATACTGTGAATGTGATATCACAGAAACCAGCAAAGAGAAAGTATTTTAAGGAGTGAATAATCAACCTCATCAAATGGTGCCAAGATTAGGTAAGAAGAGAAACTCAGTCTCAACTGGATTCAGCAATAGAGGTTGCAAAATAGAGGTTGCTGGTGGTCTTAAAGCCTCAGTGCCATTGGAGGAGCACAAGAGAGGTGTGGATTGATGAGTGAATGGAAATGAGAAAGTAGAAGCATCTTTGGTGGACTTCTCATGGGTGTGTATGGGGACAAGATAAAGCACTGTCTGGAAGAGGATTTGAGATCAAGAGGAGGCTTTCTAAAGATGCATATTCCTGAAGCTTGTTTGAGTGGAGATGAATAGGATGAAGATGTTGGAGCTAAGTCCCTGAGAAGGCAGGCGAGGATGGGCATGTCCACATTCTGGCTACTAAGGTGGCCATGAAAACCAGCTGCTCTGATCTTCTGCTGTGGGAAGCACAACTGACTGATGGCCTCAGTTGCTGTCATTCTAGATATATACCTCCATATCCCTGATGAAGGCATGCTTCCCCGAAGCATTTCCTGATAAATGACTAAGCATGGCAGGGCCATTCCTGCAGCAATTATGGCATCCAGAGTTCTTCTGTTAAACCTTGCTCAGAACTGCACTGAAGTCTGAGACTCCTCTGGTCAAAGCTTCCTTCCCCTACTCCTTTGCAAGTACCCCATCTGCTCTGTTGCCTCAAGGCCCTCTCTACTTTGTCTGCCTCCTCCTTTTTATCCTTTATAGGTGAAATAGGAGGGAAGAGGGCAGGGCACAAACTTTAAAAGAATGACGTAGTCATGTTGTTCAGTCACCAAGTCATGTCTGATTCTTCATGACCCCATAGACTACAGCACGCCAGGCTTCCCTGTCCCTCACCATCTCCTGGAATTTGCCCAAGTTCATGTCCATTGAATCAGTGATGCCATCCAACCATCTCATCCTCTGTCGCCCTCTTCTCCCTCTGCCTTCAGTCTTTCCCAGCATCAGGGTCTTTTCCAATGAATCCGGCTGTTCATCTCAGGTGGCCAAAGTATTAGAGTTTCAGCTTTAGGATCAGTCCTTCCAATGAGTATTCAGAGTTGATTTCCTTTAAGACTGAATGGTTTGATCTTGCTTTCCAAGGAACTCTCAGGGGTCCTCTCCAGTACCAAAGTTCAAAAGCACAGGACATGACATAAACTGATTAGAACTAGATAGGTCCAAGATGATGGATGAGTCAACTTCCACTAGACCTAGAGCCTCAGTAAACACTCATTGAAACACATCAGAAACTTAATGACATACCATCAGTTCCAGGACAGTTCTGAGGCCAACCATCAGAGATCAAAAAGTGGATGGTGGCTCAATTTCTGGAAATCCCCTGCTCTTTCCCAAAACAGTTGGAACAATGCTCCCACTCATCAGCCTATGAAATTAACCAGCCCATAAAAATTAACCATGGCCATATTTCTTCTGAGAGGGCCCACACTCTGTCTGTGGAGTGTGTTTCTCTCTAAATAAATCCACCTCCTATCTATCAGTTTGTCTCTCACCGGATTCTTTCCACAATGAGACATCAAGAACCTAAGCTTCACCAAGTCCTGAAACCAGGTGTGTGATCTCAGTTAAAAGACAGTGGATTCAAGTCCCAATCTGAATTACAGGGTTTCACAGCCATTTCCCTCAATGAATCTCTTGCATGTGTAGTTCTGTCTACAGGTCTGCTTCTAGGAAGACCCAAACCTACACAGCTAATGACCCCCAGTCAGTCTCTGTTTATATCACTCCCTTCTGATCATCAGGCTTATCTTCCTATTGGACAACTTCAACTGGAATTTTGCAGTGAGGGACCCCAGCTTGTGGCTGCACCATTATTCTTTCCCCCTTCTGCTGAGTACATTATTCACACTACTCTCAGAGTGATCTTTAAAAATAAATATTTGGTCATGTAATCTTTTAAAACTGAATCATGACTTACATGCCTTAAATTCAGCAGAGCCCTCCCATTATACCCAGAATACAATGGCAACTCCTCACCATGGTCTCTCTGACATCTCCTAGTACATTCTCCACGCTGTTTCTCAAACATACACAACTTATTCTCCTTGAGGCCTTTCCTCTTGCTATTTCCAGCTCTTCAGATGGCACACCTCTAACTTCATTCAAGTTTCTGCTCCAGTGTTCACCTCCTCAAAGAGACTTTCCCCGATCACCCCATCTGTAATTGTTCACCCCATCCCCACCCACTGTCATTCTTTATCTCTTTACTCTGCTTTCTTCATCTTTTTCTTGGCATTTATCACTCTCAGAAATCATTTGGGCTCAATAGATATTTAAATTAAAAAATACTAGTCTTTAGGAACTTCCTTGGCAGTCCAGTGGTTAAGACTCTACACGTCCAAGGGAGGGGATGTGGGTTTGATCCCTTGTTGGATAACTAACAGCCCACATGCCAAATGGTTAAAAAAAACCAAACAGTACTAGTCTTAATACTAGTCTTTGATTGGAAAAATTCTGACAGCTACATATTATCTAGAGCAACATGGTCTGGTAGAAATATGATATGAACCACATATCATATGTAGTATGTAATTTCAAAATTTCTAGGAGCTGTTATGTCTTAAGCTTTCTAAAATAGTGAGCATGAATAGGGTTTGGCAGTTCTAAGAAAGGATGTGAAAATCCCCAAGTGACCAAAGCTTTTGGTTGTGACAAAGGCAAACTTACCTCACAGGGGTAAAATCTTTCTACCTCATAAAGAAAGCATGGGAAGAAGAGATGTGTGACTTGACTACAATGAAGTAGTCCTATGAGTTTGGGCAGATCACTTGGGTCCAGAACATTAACTAGGCTTTACTTGCCATTTCATCTTATCAATTGATAGTGACTGCCTGGAGGTTAACTGAGGGAAGGATTCTAATATTTAGTTTGAGCTTCTTCGAAAACAGTACATTGATCACTTAGTGATGTCTTCCCTGGAGGAGATGAGGATTTGATCCCTGAGTCAGGAAGATCCCTGGAGAGGGACATGGCAACCCACTATAGTATTCTTGCCTGGAAAATTTCATGGACAGAGAAGACTGTTGGGCTACAGTCTATATGGTCGCAAAGTGTTGCACATGACTGAGCAACTGAGCATGCATGCCCTGGGCACCACTAGGAAAACTGGGCTAGTTGTTCTGATCCTAAGACTAAAATTTTTTCTCATTCAAAAGGGGATAAGAATGACAGCTCTCAGTTCAACATGGATTCTACGAAGCTTAAATGGAACAGGCTGAGAAAATGCTGTGAAAGTCCAGCACAACACTAAAATATTATTAGAAATATGTCTTAGTATAGTTAGGGACAACATAATGGGTTTCTGTGTGCAAGTCTGGATGTGTGCCTGCCCACACGTGCATATTTTCCTCCAGGGAATAAAGAGAAGTAGAGGTCAATGTTTTCCAAGAAGCTAGGTCTAGAAAAATATTCAGTTATGCCAGGCTCAGGATGTGGAAAAGTCATCTTGATGAAGATTAAACCAATTGATGAGCCTTTAAAAAATCTTCAGTTTGGCCTTTTCGCTCCCTTTGAGTCAATTTATTATATGTATATATGCACATATTTAATCTATAAAGGTTTTCAAAACAATAGTCTCTTCATGGGTCAGTTTGAATTTTTAAAAGGCTCAATTTCTGCTGCTTTGGTAAAGAGAGTGTCATTTTTCCTCTTTTATAAACCACTTATGGCCTGACCAAATTTACTCCTTCTCTCTACCAGGGCATGTTTCTTGGCTTCGCCCCTCTCTCTACAGATGCTCAGGCCACCTCAGTGAATCGGCTATTATTGATTCAGGAAAAGGCTTTGATTCTGCAAACCACAAGCTGTTACTCATGAAACTATGACAACTTGGTATTAGCTACAAATCAATGAACTTTTTAAATGCAGTCGAAGCAACAAAACTCGCTTACTGCTAAACCTTGATAAGCCCACCCAGGAACTGCCAAACCTTTATCTTAACAGCCAAGTGATCTTTGCCACTTTGATAGCCCCTCTGCCACATTGATAAGGATTACACATCTTTTGGGAGTGGTTGCCCTCTCTGGAAACATTTCTAAGGGGTCTGCGGAAGAAAAAAGAATCTTTTTCTATGGGTGGGCTGTGGTAGGTCAACATTCTCAAATAAACCTATCTTCAGTGCCCTTCCTTTACACCTGAGTGCTTCTTCAGAGACAAAATCAAAAATAGGAACTTGCCAGGGAAGGATTCACGCTACGAAGAAGTACTCTTGCATGATTCACTGGAGCCGACATTTAGATTTCTAGTCTCTCCCTGGCCCTTGCTTCATAGCAGTGCCACTCTTTCTTGATTTCATTCTCTTAGCCCTAAGTCAATAAAATGTATATAACTGAGTCACTTAGATATCTGGTATTTGCTGTTATCATCTTGACCCTTCATTTACGTGGGTCACTTTCCTCTGTGGTTTGTCTTCATATGAGTTTAGTATAATTCAGGAGAGCAACAGGAATAGCTATCTTGGGGAAACTCTTTGGAGAAGTATGTGGAGACCAGTAGTGATACAAAGGCAATAGCTGTATGCAGACCATACAACCAGCTCCCACAATTGCATAAGGTTGAATCCCTATAATAAATCCCACGATCTAGATCATTTCTAAAGGTTCTATTTTTCTGATCAAACCCTGACTGATACAGAATGTCTGAAAATTGAAAATGCAGCCTCAATTCAGGCACACTGAATATCAGAAAGCCCCCGAAGCAGTTTTTAGAGATTCATCTCTTGCAACTGTAGGGCAGACAGTGCTGAAATCCAGGCTCAGGGGCCAATTTTAAGGAAGGCAACGTTACAAAAGAGACTAAAGTACAACCTCACCAAAGGCAGCACCCTGAGAGCAGACTGAGTTCTGGTATTAGGGCATTTGGGTAGACAGGCCTGAGAATCTTGGGCCCCTGGTTTCTCCTGCAACTCTGGGATGGCAGAAATAGAATTTCTCCTTTGCTAGGGGAAGGTAGCCTTCTCTCGCTTATAAACATTCAAAGCCTCACAAGATGAAGCCTATCTTCCTTAAGGTCTTACTATTTGTTGTTCTTGATCAAGAGGTAAAATCAGGTCACAGAACAGTCCAAGGCAGGAAATACAGTCACTGCTCGAGAAGGAAATAGCCCCCTAACTCCAGTTGTTGGACTTGGCTAATATGAATTGGTGGGTCTGAAGGGAAACATGGGGAACAGTAGATTCTGAGAAAACCCATGACTAATGGGAAGCCAGCATCTTTGAAAAGCTCAAAGAAGCACTGGATGATTTCCTAAAACCTACCTTCCAATTCACCAAATTTCTTTTCCCCAGTGTCTAGTCTTCTGTCTAACCTACTATCTGATTATTTTTATTTCATGAACTGTATTTCTTATTTTCAAACTTCTATTTGGCTAGTGTTTTCCAAATGTTCCTATTCTTTTAAAAAATGTACAGTTTTGTTGAATGAATTCTATTTCTTTATATTTAAAATCTAAAGCTTTTCTAAGTTTTTTTTTTTTAAAGATTGATCCACTATCTAAATTTCTTAAAGGTGTCCATTCTGCAAGTTTTTGCCTTTGTTGTCTCTCTCTCTCTCAGGGATTAGTTTTATCAGATGAATTATAAAGATAGCTGGTACTTTGGATAGTATGTAGTAAAAAAAGCAGCTTTACTTTTATTTCTGCCACCCTCTAAGATTTTCTCAGTTGGGCTAGTTTTTATTTTTATTTTTGGCAGGCAAAGAGTGAGTTTATTAACATAGGGTGCTTGTAAAAGATAGCACACAGCTCTGCCCCCCAGAGACTGGTGGGACTTTATATCATTTTTGTTTAGATTCTGCATATAAGCAATATCATACAATATTTCTCTTTTTCTGTATTACTTCACTTAGTATGATAATTTCCAGGTTTAGCCATGTTGCTGCAAATGGCATTATTTCATTCTTTTTAATGGCTTGGGCTAGTTTTTAGAGTGCCTTTGTAATATAAACTTGTGGAGGCCCCAGGCCAATTTTTCACTTATAGAAAATAAAAGGTTCTACAGTTACTTTACATTGAAAGCAGTCTCATGGATATATAAAGCAGTCTCATGGATATATATATATCTATATCTCCAGTCCCATGTAATAATCAGCACTTCAATTTACAGTAAAAGGTCATGACCTTGTCCTTCTGCTACAGCAGTTTGAAATCCTGGAAAGGGGGCCAAGATTGGATTGTTTCTTTCCCCAGTTCTTTTCTGCCACTTAAATGAGAATATTATCTCTGTGGCTGAGGGGGGGTGGGAATTTTCTTAACTGATTGATTTTGTCATTAAAAGGCCTTGTGCTTTCTTGGCCTGGCAACTGTTTAAAGCTGACTTGTTTTCTTTGGGCATGTTTGTGGATTCTTCAAGGACTTCCCTGTCCAGCTAGCTCACATTCCCTCCACTTGGGTGATGGAGAAGCCTTCAGCAGTCTTCTGCTCTTATCATGGCTCCTGGAATGTGGTGGTACCCTCAGTTGCTCTCCACTGAAACATGGCCATACCTCCTGGTGAATCTTATGCCAACTGTCAACTCTCTGTCCCATGTGGCCCACATCTAGTACATGGGAAACACACATGCATCTTTTGCCCCAACACTTTCTAGAAGGCAGGCTGATCTCAGAGCATCTGTCCACAAAGTCCACCGGACTGCTTCTTGCGCATTATAGTTCTCATGCTGTCTGCCCTTGCCTCCCTTTCTCTCTCCCCATTGTGTGTGAAGTGGGTCTTGGCATAACAGCAACTCTCTCCAAAAAAATTGTTTTCTAATACCCATGTCTCCTCCTTGATTTGAGTGAGGTGTTTAAGAGTCTTCAAACTAGTTCTTGACCTTTTTTTTTTTAAAATTTCTGCATGGAAGGCTGCCTCACAATTTGTTTTGGAACCCTGCATCTATCAACATAGGATCTCAACTTGTTGAATAATTTCTTACTGAGTGCTTTTTTTTTTTAGCTCTAATACCGTTTAATATTTCCCACATCACACAAACCCAAAATGTATTCTGGTGAGCCTCCTTTATACTTTTGAGAATGTATATAAGCACTCAATTTCCTTTAAGCCAATTAAATACAGATCACAAGTAATTTTTTTTACATAAAGACAACCAGAAATCTCATAGTTTTCCTGCTTGAGTTTAAAATGTCCCCCCTTTCCACCCTCAGTCTGGGGTGGTACAGAACAATCAGGTAGTTCCTGAGAGCCCAGACAAAAGAGTAACATTGTAAAAGCAGAGGAGAGAAATGCAAGCCCTTCCAGCTCAGTCTGAAAGGATAGTTACATTGCAAAAGCAGAGGAGAGGAAAATGCAAGCTCCTTTCCTTTCTTTTTGTTCTTTAAAATTCCACTAAGTAACCCAAGCAATGTAGGCTGTGTTTGCTGCGTTTGTATTTCAAGGTTTAAATGCTCCACTATACCCACAGTTTTAGCAGAGAATTGCAGGAGCAGTTGGACAGACAAAACTACATAAAACAAAATACCAATGAAAAAACCTTAAAGTCACAAACAAGAATGTTTGTGGATCTCCTTCAGGATGAAGGAGATGGGAGTGTAGGTATGAAGATCAAAGGAGAGGTAAAGGGAGGAAGGACAGACAAGACCGAAAAAGAGAAAGAGACAGCAGGAAAATAAAGGAAAGAATACTGGGACGATAGGGTTCCAGCCACTACACAATATGAGGTTGAAACTTCGTCGTTTTCATAAATCTGGGAGAACCCAGGGAGAACCTGCTGGACCAGGTTCTGTATGGTATGAAGCAAGCCTCTTCCACCTCTGCTTATCACCTGTCAAGGTGAGCCATTGCCAGCCGGAGGGAGCATGGTCTCACAAGCTGAGGGGAGTCATGCTGTAGCTGTCCAATGTCCACTCTCTCGAAAGGAAAGGACAAAAGTAGGAGAGGACAGAGAAAGGAATAGTAGAGAGATGCCAGGAGAGGGAAAGGACAAGGAGGAGGGGAAAGCATTGCCCGAGTGAGGATACTGAGACCCCTAAGGGCCAGAAAGGCAGACTCACCAAATATGGGGACACTGAAACGAGAGTTTCAGTTGGCCACTTGTCACCCACAGGGAAGTTGTGTTCAGTGGCCTGGAGGTACCCAGATTCTCTCCCTGAAAGCAGACAATTGTCCCACATTGGGCACCATAAGTCTGATACTGACCAGGATTCTTGGCCTTCCCCAATAAATAAAAATTGACCAGAGGCTAGACAAGGAATTGAAGCAAGTCTTTACTGGGACCCCTGCTGCAGGAGAAGGGGAGTGAGAACAAACAACAGATTCCCTTGCTGCTTGCTCCCTGAGTGCGTATCTCGAATGGAGCGGATTTTCTTTTTTACCTATGGCCTTGGGATTCAGAAGCATCCCAACAGGATGGTCCCATGTTTGTCCTTCAAATTTCATGAGTTCCAGGCTAGTGGATGTATTGAATTTTCAGTGTATGGTTTGTGCATCTTACGAGTGGTTGTGAACTTGGATTCACTCTTGCAAATGGTACCAGCTTGGGATTTTGATTTCTGTGAAGTGACATTTTAACATCTAGAAATTTAGGAAGACTGTCTATCCCTCCATCCAGCTGAAGATGTTTTTAGGGGTTCCAATTATTTTATTCCATTTCTCCACTAATCTCGATTCCCTTGAACAACTTTAGTGGCATTAGAGAGGGTAATTTCTGATGCAAGCAACAAAAAAGTTCAACCTAAAAAAAAAATGGAGGAGGTAGGTTACTTAAATGCTCCTCTAGAGACTGGGGTCAAGTGTGGTCTCAGGGGGTGCTTTTTTTGGGCAGAAAAAATGTGACCCGGAAAATACTAGTAGTCAGAAACACTTTTATTCCTGCCTCCATTTCTGAGTTCTGCTTGCCCTGAACTGGTTCTGTTCTCAAGAGAGTTTGCTACAGGTTTGCCCACATAGGCACTCTTTTCCTCCAGGACAGTGGTTCTCCCATTCAATTACTGAGCAGGCCTGACCCTGTTTAGCTTCTAAAGATCAGACGAGATCGGGTGCATTCAGGGTGATATGGCTGTAGACACGACAATGGTTCTCAATCGGGAGTAATTTTGTCCGTCTGGGGGTATTTGGCAATGTCAGGAGACACTTTTGGTTGATATAGCTGGGGAGAAGGGGCATGATGCTACTGGTGTCTAGTAGGTAGAGGCCAAGAGTGTACAGAAGAGACCAGTCTATACGGCAATTGTTTGGACTAAAATGTCAGTCATGCTGCCATTAGGAAACCTGTTCCTGGTCTACATGCTTTCTCTTCCATGTCTATAGGGGTGAGAGAATCACTAAGTTCTAGAATTGCCTGAAAACGTCCTGATTGGACATGTAATAAGTGACAGCCGCTCTTCTCAAAAGACGCTTTTTCTCTTTTGCGACTGGACTCTTTCTCTTCTCTCTCTTCCCCAGAACTTAATTATCTTGACAGATTTCATTTCTTTGCTGAAATCTTCCTGCTATTTTTCCCATCCTTTCTTCCATTAGTGGGTGGAGAATGAGAAGTGTGAAATACATGCATTGAATCTTACTTTTGTCACTTATGTGTATGTGTATGTTTATTCCACATGGTTGAGAGCACGTTATACACACACACACACACACAGACACACACACAATATTAAGTATTATGCTTTTTTCTCTAGATAGTGTATGATAGGTGTTTTCTCATGCCATTAAGAACTCTTTGTAATGGACATCAAAAAAATTCTACCTAATAGTTCGTCATATGGATAAACCACAGTTAATCACTGCCTATTAATTTTCCTTGAATTTAGTGTCTTTCTTAGTCAATTTATAAAATACGATGGATTCTTTCTGCGTCCATTTTGGACCTTAGGAGCCAAGCTAATGTAGGCCAGTGTTTGCTTTCTGTGGGCTAGAAGTATGAGGACAGGGTTTCAACAAGTAGTTTTCAAATGACTGAAGACTGATTTTATTTGAATTATCTGGGCAATTGTTAAAAATACAGATTCTAAGACCCAATGTACTGAATCAGAATCGCCTTGCATATTAACTAAACACCCTGCATTGCTCAGCAGATAATTAAAGCATGTAACCATAATTTGCTTTTTTGTTTTTTTAAATAAAGGCCATAATTACGTTTTTATTGTGAATGAAGGGGGAAGAGATGAAAGAGAAGACCTCCCTACCTGGAACAGGTGTGTGTGTGTGTATTCAGGTGTGTGTGTGTGTGTGTGTGTGTGTGTGTGTATTCAACTGTAGCCCACCAGGCTCCTTTGTCTGTGGAACTCTCCAGGCAAGAATACTGGAGTGGGCCATTCCCTTCTCCAGGGGATCTTCCCGACCCTCAGATCGAACCTAGGTCTCTTGAGTTGTAGGCAGACTCTTTATCATCTGATCCTTTAAATAGCTGTGCCACCTTCTAACGGACCAAGTTGTTCAAGAACTAACATGACTAAGCTGCTTTCGCTCGGATGTGGTCCTGTGGAACATTCTAACTATCTCAAACATGTGCCATTACAAATTCAAGGGGGATTCCCTAGTTATATCAGAGTCCATACCATTTGGATACCTCCTATTTTGATTTTTTAAGGAATTCATGAACAGTTTGGCACTGACTCCAAATTTCTGAAATTAGAAATCTTATTTGGGGTCAAATCTCACGGTATTTGCATGCCAGTACTCCAGTCGGCCCCTCTATAGTTGGAAACAAATCCAAGACAGAATACCTAAGGCACGGGAAACCAAACATCCACCATACTGAAAGATGGGCTTCCCAGGTGGTGCTAGTGGTTAAGAACTCACCTGCCAATGAAGGAGACCCTGGTTCAATCCCTGGGTCAGGAAGCTCCCCTGGAGGAAGGCATGGCAACCCCCTTCAGTATTCTTGCCTGGAGAACCCCATGGACAGAGGAGACTGGCAGGTGGGTCAAAAAAAAGTCAGTCACAACTGAAGTGACTTAGCATGCATATAAAAAGATAGCCCATTAGGTTGCATCTTGCAGAACTGGAAGATTTTCAGGTATCTCTTCTGACCCCAAAATATTAATCTTCCCATGTAATATAAGCCTCGCCTCAATACCACCTAGGAAATGGGGAAAGTTGGCCCATAAGTGGGTCTGTAAATTATAACACTGTTTTACAATTAGGCTTGTTACGTTTGAGACAGAAGAAATTGGATGAAATTCCCTGTGTCTGTTTTTTTATGGCCTTACATCAGAACAAAGGCCTTCAAAAGAGATGTGAGCTCTCCTTCATTGAGGTAATACCAGTCCTTGGCCTTGCCCTCAGAACCTCCTTGATCTTCTCCCTAACCCTCCTCCTCCTGCTCCCTTCCTACCCCCTTCCTTCATATGTCCCAATTTGGGCCACAGGCATGAGGGCCCCCTGCACACCAGCCTCATTCCTCAGAATCCAGTCCAGCAATTAATTACCAGCCAGGGTCCAACAGCCCACCAGGGAAAGTATTTTCTTTGAGGCAGGTCCCTTATGGAGAAAGAGGGCTCATCCACGTACATATCTCATTTACCCTTTCTGATCTATAAAATTGCAAAAGTCATAATAAGGCATTAAAAGAAGATTCAGTGGGATCCTTGAATCTGGTTAGGGAAATCTTTCAGACCCATGATCCCACGTGGGCTGACATCCAGAGTCTCCTCAGTGTACTCCTAACAGGGGAAGAAAAGGCCATAGTCTTTTCAAAAGCCTGAGAGGAAGCAGACAAAGAGAACAGAGCAACTGCAGTCATGCTCTTTTCAGATGGGGGAATCAAGCAATCCCAGAAAACGAACCCAACGGGGACCTGAAACAACAAAGAAAGGGGAGGAAGACAAAGGCTGACCTGTTATAAAAATATGATCCTAAAGGGAATTTGGGCAACAGGAAAGAAACCTGTCAATTGGAATAAGATAAATGAAATCATCAGGAGCCAAGGGAAACCCTTCTGCATTCCTGGAGTGTCTCTGAATCCATGGTACCACTGACCCTAAGCCATTGGAAGGGAATGCAGTCCTGAGGTTGCATTTCATTTCCCAAAGTGAACATCAGTCTTAATTTCAGAAACTAGGTATAGAACCAGATACCCTTACCTCTCTCTAGTCGAGGTTGCCTACTAGGTATTTAAGGACTAATGCTGAAGCTGAAGCTCTAATACTTTGGCCACCTGATGTGAAGAGCCGACTCATTGGAAAAGACCCAGCAGGAGGAGAAGGGGATGACAGAAGACAAGAAGGTTGGATGGCATCACTCACTCAATGGACATGAGTCTGAGCAAGCTCCAGGAGATGGTGAAGGACAGGGAATCCTGGTGTGCTACAATGGACATGACTGAGCAACTGAACAACAAGAGAAGGAAAAGTCAGAAGATTAAAAAGGTCCAGAGACAAGTATACCTACTGGCTATTGCCCTCCAATGTTCATAGTTGGCATGGTAAACTGGACAAATTACCCAGACTCTGGACTCTGGTGAGTGACCCCTGGTGCCCCTCTGAGGGATGTGTGCTCAGTTGCTCAGTCATGTCCAATGTTTTGCAATACCATGGACTGTAGCCTACCAGGCTTCTCTGTCCGTGGGATTGTTACAGCAAAAATACTGTAACAATCCCACGGACAGAGAAGCCTGGTAGGCTACAGCAAAAATACTGGAGTGGGTTGCCATTTCCTAGTCCAGGTGATCTTCCCGACACAGGGATGAAGGATAGCAAGCCAAGGACACTAGGACCCAGTCAGTGAGCCAAACTTTTGGGATTGGCCAATGAAGTTTTTGACCAACCCAATAAAACAGGATAGACACTGGAAGAGATGCCCTTGCTGTCCCTGGAAGGGGGATGGAAATGACAGATCCAGGTTACTACCCTTGAAGGCAGATGGTCCAAATAGATGAAAAATGATGGGGCCAGAGGGTTCCTAAGCTGGCAATATAGCTGACTCCCCAAGAGCCCATGTTGACCTTGAACATGAGAGGAAAGCCTGCTGGTTTCTTAGCAGACACCCATGCCACTTAGTTCTGAACACCAGATCAGGCAAACTCAGTTACAAGGGTTGTCCAATTAAGGGAATGTCAAGGAAGGCCCCAAAATGGGCACCCATAGAGCCATTAAAATGTAAATTGGTTGAACATGAGCTTATCCATTCCTTTTTGTATGTCCCTGAATGCCCTTCTTGCTAGGAAGAGGTATCACACATTACCTGGGGGTTGCTATCGACCTAATGGAAGGCAAACTGAAGACTGATGCCCTCTTTGACTAAGGGCATAAAGTGATATTGTGGATGGCTACTACCAAGTCTTGCAGACACAGCAAGTCAACCTCTCTGGAGTAAACCCTGAGGTCTAGGTCCAGGCATGGTGGGATGAGCTATAGGAGCCAGTCCTGTGATAGTCCATATAAAACCGCGATATACATGGCCCAGGAGAAAACAGTACCCTCTTGGGACTTTCCTGATTGTCCAGTGGTTACGAATCTGAGCTCTCAATGCATGGAGCCCTGGTCAAGGAACTAAGATTTCTCATGCCGTTCGGTGCGGCCAAAGAAAAGAAAGAAAGAAAGAAAACAGTTCCCTCTCTATTGACAGGCCTTATTGGGATTGCCTTTGTTATGCAGGACCTAACTGACCAGGGCCTTGTTCAGTTTAGTTCAGTTGCTCAGTCGTGTCCGACTCCTTGCAACCCCATGGACTGCAGCACGCCAGTCCTTCCTGTCCATCACCAACTCACAAAGTTTACTCAAACTAGTGACTATTGAGTCGGTGATGCCATCCAACCATTTCATCCTCTGTCATCCTCTTCTTCGCCTGCCTTCAATCTTTCCCAGCCTTGTTAGACCATGCCAATCAGCCTATAATATCCTCATTCTCCGTGTAAAGATACCCAGTGGAAATACCAGATAGTCTAGGACCTCAGGGCAGTCAATGAAGCACCCAGGATATATTCAGTGGTTCCTCATCCCTATACCCTGCTAAGCACTCTATTGTCCACCAGGACCTTGTGTTCTGTATTAGAGTGAAAACATACCTTATTCTGTATTCCATTAGCCACAGAGTCACAAGAGATATTTGCTGTTGAGTGTAAGGACCCAAATGAGCAACAATAACAACAATACTCCTGGACAGTCCTGCTCCAAGTGTTCAAAAATTCCCCCGTCATCTTTAGGGAAACTTTAGCAAAAGATCTACATCTGGGGCATGAAACACTCCTCCAGTGCGTTAATGATATTCTGATTATCAGCCCTAATAAGGAGGCTTCTGACAAAGCTACTGTAACCACTCTGAACAATTAGCTGATAAAGGATTTAAGGTGCCCAAGACAAAGTTTCAAATATCATAATCTAGGGTGATTTAATGGGCTTCCCGAGTGGCTCAGCAGTAAAGAATCCATCTGTAATGCAGGAGCTGCAGGAGACTCAAGTTGGGTCCCTGGGTTGGGAAGATCCCCTGCAGAAGGGGATGGCTACCCATTCCAGTATTTTTGCCTGGGGGATTCCATGGACAGAGGAGCCTGGTGGGCTACAGTCCATGCGGTCACCAAGAGTCAGACAAGACTTACGTGCCTTAAAACACAGGGTGACTTAATGAAGCTTCATGCTCACAGAAGGTCAGGAAAACCTACCCCCAGGAAAGGAAGGAAACCATCTGCAGACTCAACCCTCCTAAAACTAGAAGCAACTTAGGGATTTCTGGGGCGGGGGTTGGGGGCGAGTCTGGATTTTGCCACATCTGGATCCTTAACTGTCCTGTCTAATAGCTAGGCCTCTGCATGAAAAGTTGAAAGCAATGGTTTAAGGATTTTTTTCCCAATGGAATTCAGAATGCAAAAGGGCCTTTCAAGAATCAAAAAAGCAAGATAGTCCCCTGGTTGCCTAATGGTTAGGCATCTGTGTTTTCACCGCTATGTTCCGGGTTCAAGCCCTGATTGGGGAACTGAGAGCCTGCAGGCCACTAGGTGAGAGAAAAAAAGAAAAAGGAAAAAGAATTGAAAAAGCAAGTACTTCAGACCCCTGCCCTGGCCCTCCCAGATACAGCTGAAACCTAACCCTAACCTTCGTATTCATGAGAGATGGGGGAATTGCTGGAGGGGTGTTAGCTTAAAAACTAGGACCCCTTTACTCCACTGGTTTCCTTGCCTCCAGTAGCAGCTATTATCACTCTGCTAAAGGAGGCTAAAAGGTTCACGTTGGGTCAGCTGATCCCTATGTGGACTCCACACCAGGTTCAGGCCTTAGTAAGTTCTAAGGAAACAGGTTGGTTATCCCCCAGAAAGTTGCTTCAACTCAGGCTATGCTTTTTTGAAAAAAATTTATTTATTTTTAATTAATCTATTTGCAGGGCAGCAATGGAGAAAGAGACATAGAGAAAAGACTTACGGACACCACAGGTGGAGAGGAAGGAGAGGGTGGAACGAATCAGGAGAGTAGCATGGAAACATATACACTACCATATGTAAAATAGATAGTCAGTGGGAATTTGCTGCATGACTCAGGGAACTCAAAAGAGGCTATGCTTTTAGGCAACCCAGTTGCTACCGGAAAAGCCTGTCACCTGTTCCCCACAGAAACAGGGCCCCTGGAGCACGACTGTAGAAGCCCCAGACACCACCTAGTCCCGTCAGCCCCCACCTAGAAAGTAGGCCTCTAGCAAATGCCGGAGAGGGTTGGCTCACAGGAGGGAGCAGATTTCTGGGAGGGAGAAAGGCTGGCAGGAAACAGTAATATACCACTCAAGCCTTGGAAGCCAGACGCCTACCCCCAGGGGCTTCTGCCCCAAATGCAGAGCTATTATTCCTCACCTGAGGCAAAGGCGGGTTTCGTCCCTGGCAAAGCCCATTAACAATTCTCAGGAAATAACAAGACAATCTAGGTAATAAAATAAAGGCTAACCTTTTTTTTTTTTTTTAAATCCTTTGAGCTTAGTCTAGGTTCAGTTGCTCAAAGAGTGCGGTGGGTTGAGGCCTGGAACTCGGTCCTTCTGACTGGAGTTCTAAGGCTGCCCGGACGCTTTAGCTGAGCTGACCGTGTGCAGAAGCGCGGCGCACGGCACCTCAGTTCAAGATGGCGGCCGCGGCGGGCTGTGTGCAGAGACCTCGGGTACTCGGATCTGAGGCGCGAGAGGCACCAGCCCCGGGAGAACGCCCGCTCCCCGTCCCACTGACGAGATCTCCATAAAGCAGCCTTTTGGGAACAGTGCGCTCTGGAGTGGGTGCTCCTAGGTCTGACTTGCTTAATCAAAGAAGAAAAGCTTCCTGTGCTTTTAAAGTGGACACGTTCTCCTTCTATTGGCTCCAAGGACCCCAGGCAGGAGGACTCTTGTCGGGGCCCCACTCGAAAAGGTCAGTAACAATAAGATAAGGCCCAGCCCCTTCCTTTGTGCTTAGTCTAGTTTCACTCCCCTGTAGGAAGCTATGTGCAGAGTCCTTGCACCTCACGCTTGGGCTTAAAGTTTCCAGCCTGCACCCCACACTTCGGCTTGGGAGAGAGAACAGCTGGGGTCAACAGCTCCCTGTTGACGGCGAGAGTACCGTGAGCACTAGGCCTGCCCTGGAACTGCAAGAACTCCGGTCGGCAAGGTCTCCGAGAGAACTCTGCTCCTTCCTCTGTGAACGAGAAATCTCATAAACCAGCCGCCACAATGACCTGTCAGGGGAACATGTACTTAACAATGGTCCCCAACTCAAGGTCTTTGGCCTGTTAGGAACTGGACTGCAAAGAGAAGGTGAGTCAGTAAATGAGTGAAGCTTCATCTGCCGCTCCCCTCCCCATCGCTCACATTACCTCCTGAACCATCCTACCCCCGCCCAGCCCATTCCTGGAAAAATTGTTTTCCACAAAACCAGGTCCCTGGTGCCTAAAAGGTTGAAAACCGCTGCTTTAGAGCATAAGCTTCTGCCTCTCCACACTTTGATTGAAGTCCAGAATGTTCTTTTGTTTCTGAACTGAATTCAGTCTCCCTGGGGCCTGATTAAAAGGGGGCTGGTGACACTTGGTCTCAAAGTTAGGAGAACGCAGAGATGTAGTGCTTTCTCAGTACAGGAGGTCACAGCGTTATTGGTGGCAAAGTGGTGGTCCTGGTGTTAAAAGAGGCCAAGCGAAGTGTCCAGAGCTCAGGGCCAGCATAAAACGGCATCTTCATTAATTCAGTTTTGTGGTGTGATTTTGGGCATTGTGCCTGGAAGCTGAAACTCAAACCTGGTTCTTCATCCCCTGGTGAGTGTGTATGAGCTATCTTTTATCTGTAAAATAACAAACAGACAACCCCTCAAGCATACAAACCGAAAGACCTTCCTTTTCTGATTGATCATATGGAGTGAGCCTCAACATCTGAACTTCCAAGGATGGTCTATTGTAATGTTATCCAGGGAGGCAAAGATCCCCATGCATAAAGATGCCTTTCTACACAGGAAAGAAGTTGTAGAAAGCTGTGTTTTTGTCCTGAAGCAAGGGTTATCTCAAGTTTGCATGGTTGTGAGCTACAGAGGAGCCTATAGATAAGAAAAAAAAATTCTCTCAAAATGCACTTAGGAATATATTTTGAATGCCTGCTGCTGCTGCTGCTGCTGCTAAGTCAAGTCGGTCATGTCCGACTCTGTGTCCGACCCTGCCCCCATAGACGGCAGCCTACCAGGCTCCACCATCCCTGGGATTCTCCAGTCAAGAACACTGGAGCGGGTTGCTATTTCCTTCTCCAATTTTGAGTGCCTAGAGAAGTTTTTGAGACCCTGTAATCTGTATCACGGTTTTCCTGGTGGCTCAGTGGTAGAGAATCGACCTGCAGTACAGGAGACTGCCAACGATACAGGAGACTTGGGTTCCATTCCTAGGTCAGCAAGATCCCTTGGAGAAGGAAATGGCAACCCATTCCAGAATTCTTGCCTGGGAAATCCCATGGACAGAGGAGCTTCACAGGCTACAGTCTATGGGATACCAAGGAGTTGTACATAACTGAGCAAATAAACCACCACCATTACCAATCTGTATCACAGAACCACAAAAGAGCATTTTGGCAAGAAAAATTGGAAGGCCATGGTTCTAGCTGGCTTCCTGGACATGAAATGACCTGCAGGGAATCCCTGTGGAAGCCTCTTATAGTCCTCTGATATCCCACCAGGATGAATTGTTTAAAAATCACACCCTTAAATTGCAGCATGGGGTATCTTGATAGATGGCACTCTGTAGTATAGTCTATTTGAACATTGACAGATTCCTGCCAAAATCAATCATTTCTCTTTGGCATAGCTGAATTTGAACTGATTTTTTTTTTTGACAGTGATTAGCCTACAGTTTGTGCTGGGTGTTAAGGCCTTTCTCGTTGAAAAGCTTCACCCCAGTGTACTCATCCATCTTCCTATTAACTACGGTGGGTGGGCAGGCTACCCGTGTGTTTGAAATAGGAATCGAGTTGCCTCCTGTGTACAAGCTAAAATGAAGTAGGACTCAGAAACCCCTCTTTTATTCTGTCTAAAATTGGAATCTTGTATGACCTAAGAGCATTCCTAGCCCTTCTGATTCTGCCAAGTGTTATGACATAGGTTTTAGGCAGTGTTAATCAAAGATGAGTACAATAAAGGACAGAGATGGTATGGACCTAACAGAAGCAGAAGATATTAAGAAGAGGTGGCAAGAATACGCAGAAGGACTGTACAAAAAAGACCTTCATGACCCAGATAACCACAATGATGATGATGTGATCACTCACCTAGAGCCAGACATCATGGAATGTGAAGTCAGGTGGGCCTTAGGAAGCATCACTACGAACAAAGTGGAGGCATATTGAGTGCAATTTGCTGGCATATTGAGTGCAGCACTTTCACAGCATCATTTTTTAGGATTTGAAATAGCTCAGCTGGAATTCCATCACCTCTACTAGCTTTGTTTGTAGTGGTGCCTTCTAAGGCCCACTTGACTTCACATTCCAGGATATGCGGCTCTAGCTGAGTGTGAGTGATCATACCATCGTAATTATCTGAGTCGTGAAGATCTTTTTTGTACAGTTCTTCTGTGTATTCTTGCCACCTCGTCTTAATATCTTCTGCTTCTGTTAGATCCATACCATTTCTGTCCTTTATCGAGACCATCTTTGCATGAAATGTTCCCTTGGTATCTCTAATTTTCTTGAAGAGATATCTAGTGTTTCCCATTCTGTTGTTTTCTTCTGTTTCTTTGCATTGATCACTGAGGAAGGCTTTCTTATCTCTCCTTACTATTCTTTGGAATTCTGCATTCAGATGGGAATATCTTTCCTTTTCTCCTTTGCTTTTCACTTCTCTTCTTTTCACAGCTATTTGTAAGGCCTCCTCAGACAGCCATTTTGCTTTTTTGCATTTCTTTTTCTTGCGGATGGTCTTAACCCCTGTCTCCTGTACAGTGTCATGAACCTTCGTCCATAGTTCATCAGGCACTCTGTCTATCAGATCTAGTCCCTTAAATCTATTTCTCCCTTCCACTGTATAATTACAAGGGATTTGATTTAGGTCATACCTGAATGTCTAGTGGTTTTCCCTACTTTCTTTAATTTCAGTCTGAATTTGGCAATAAGAAGTTCATGATCCGAGCCACAGTCAGCTCCTGGTCTTGTTTTTGCTGACTGTATAGAGCATCTCCATCTTTGGCTGCAAAGAAAATAATCAGTGTGATTTCGGTGTTGACCATCTGGTGATGTCCATGTGTAGAGTCTTCTCTTGTGTTGTTGGAAGAGGATGTTTGCTATGACCAGTGCATTCTCTTAGCAAAACTCTATTAGCCTTTGCCCTACTTCATTCTGTACTCCAAGGCCAAATTTTCCCGTTACTCCAGGTGCTACCTGACTTCCTACTTTTGCATTCCAGTCCCCTGTAATGAAAAGGACATCTTTTTTGGGTGTTAGTTCTAAAAAATCTTGTAGGTCTTCATAGAACCGTTCAACTTCAGCTTCTTCAGCATTACTGGTTGGGGCATAGGCTTGGATTACCGTGATAGTGAATGGTTTGCCTTAGAAATGAACAGAGATCATTCTGTCATTTTTGAGATTGCATCCAAGTACTGCATTTTGGACTCTTTTGTTGACCACGATGGCTACTCCATTTCTTCTAAGGGATTCCTGCCCACAGTAGTAGATACAATGGTCATTTGAGTTAAATTCACCCATTACAGTCCATTTTAGTTCACTGATTCCTAGAATGTCAATGGTTTAACTGTGAGTAAAATCATACTTGGCTTATTACTTAGCCAAATTCAGGAAAATAAAAAAAGTTAATCCTTAGCAGATTGCAGTGGTATTGGGAAGTTGGTCAATTCAATGGATTCAAATCAGACTAACTATATATATTTTCAAAGAGTATCTAAAGGGTCCTAGTCTTTCCCAAAAGCTACCACCTTGGACACTGTCTGCATTCCAGGAATTTACTTGAGGAGTACTTATAAATAGAAGATCTTAAAGAACATTTCACCTGTTTTTGAATTGATGGGAAAATTAGGCTTTCTAGTAAATTATTAGTCAAGTCAATCACTTTATTGAGTTGTAAATGCTACTATTTATGTTGTTGCTTCTCCCCTGGCACATACTTGGCTATCATCATGTTATGGAAGTTGGCTCTTATGGTTCTGCTCTTCATGAGAAAAGGAGCTGCCGAAAACAAGGTTCCACACTGTATAATTTCTATGGCTTGTATTAATGCAGACAGTATAGTCACCATAAAGAAGAAAAATTACCAGTGGAAGATAAAACTAAAATACTAGTTGCATTACAATCGCATTCTAGTGCTGCAATAAATTGAGTGAAGCCAATAAAGCAAAACTAACTGAAGGTATTTGGCACAAACCAAAAATGAAATGAAAGTCATTACGTTGTCTGCTACAGGGACATGCCTCGTTGTAGTTAAAGCAATAAACTACCTGGGAGTAATCTTTACTTATTTTAAATTGCATATTCCAATTGCTAAGCTGTTTCTGGCATTTTTGCCACACTTAGCTTTACAGAGTTAAGGAAAGAATTACATGTCTGAATAAGTCATGTTCTAGTAAATGTGCTTCCTATCTCCAGGAACTCATATCTCACACTTGACTCCAGATATTGTTTATTCTAAGATTCATCATGGTAGTCTTCCATAAATTAGGTCTTCTGCAACAGACTGGAAGTGAGTTGATCCTGAACTCTAATAACTACTTCTTTTATCAGTAGCTTCCAGTCCAGTTGGACTCAGTTGTGTCCGACTCTTTGCGACCCTGTGAACTGTAGCCCACCAGGCTTCACTGAATCTGCCTGGAGTGCAGGAGACCCAGGTTTGATCCCTGGGTCGTAAAAATCCCCTGGAGAAGGGAATGGCAACCCAATCCAGTATTCTTGCCTGGAGAATTCCATGGACAGTGCAGCCTGGCAGGTTATGGTCCATCAGGTCGCAAAGAGTCAGAGACGACTGAGAAACTAGCACTTTAACTTTTCAGGCTCCACCATCCATGGGTTTTTCCAGTCAAGAATACTGGAGTGGCTTGTCATTTCCTTCCTTACTGATCCTGGGCTTTTTAGGTTTTCAGGATCAATGAGCTTTTCTTTGGACTAAAGGAACCCAAATAAGTCAAACCTATTGGGATTTTAGAAGTGAATTTTGGGCTTCCCTAGTAGCTCAGTTGGTAAAGAATCCACCTGCAGTGCAGAAGACCCTGGTTTGATTCCTGGGTTGGCAAGATCTGCTGGAGAAGGATAGGCTACCCACTCCAGTATTCTTGAGCTTCCCTGGTGGCTCAGCTGTTAAAAAACCTGCCTGCAATGTGGGAGACCTGGGTTTGATCCCTGGCTTGGGAGGATCCCCTGGAGAAGGGAAAGGCTACCCATGCCAGTATTCTGGCCTGGAGAATTCCATGGACTCTATAGTCCATGTGGTCACAAAGAGTTGGAAACGACTGAGCAACGTTTTCACTTTCACTTTTACACAGTATTAGGTAGTTTCCCTGGAAGACAGACTTTCTGAGCTGATGGGTGATTTGCCCTGGTCTACTGTTCTTTTATATGTTAATAAATCTTTTACTTTCAAAGGAATGCTCTTTTAAGTCAGCAATCCAGAAAGTAATCCTGTCTTTTAAAGGATAAGAATTTACAAAGTCAGATAAAATCTGGTCAGTGGATTACCTCAGCAGTAGGAGGTGGGCACCATCTTTTCCTGCATAAGCCAGTAACAGTTAGGGCTGTTCTCCTACAGTGCTGAGAATAGAAGGAGCCTGGGGAGTTCCTGAAAGGTGAGCAAGCCCTGTAGAGAGGAATGAAGAAACTTATTCTTGTTCTTACTTAGTTATATTTTGACGGTTCAAATGTATTAACAGAACTGTTTGCATTCAATCATTGAGCAGCTTTTTGTTCTTTGTCTTTGAAGAGAGTGTCCTCATACATTGCTAGTGGGAGTATAAATCAGTGCATCCTTTGTGGAGGTCATTTTGTCAACATTCATTAAAAGTCTTAAAAATAACATGTGATTTGGCCTAATAGTTACGTCTAGGAGTTTATACTAGGGAGATCATCATGACCAGGCTAAATAATTTTGTACAAAAAGCAGTGAGTTAAAAACCACCTTGGCATCTCAGAATTGAAGTGTTTCAGTAAGTTCTCATAAATGCACGAAGGAGAATATCATGCCTGCAGCCGCTAAGTAAGCTATCAGGGGGCCTGGAGGGGGTAAGCCAACTTTAGGAAAGGGTGGATGAAACATTACCTCAGAAGCAGGTTACAAAATAGCAAGAATAGGATGATGTCTTTTTTTGCTATTAAAATATGCATATTTATATAAAACAAATTAATGTATCAGACTGTTAAGTGTGGTTGTGTCTGGTGGTGTTATTGTGACTTGCTTTCTTTCCCTTGTATGTTTTGCAAGTCTATTATAATGAATATGTATTACTTTTGTAACGAGATAAAAATATCGCTTGAGAAAAATAATGAAATTCATGTATTACAATGATTATTCCAATGTGAAATATTATCCTTCCTTCCATCTTTAGGCTAGAAGTAGACGGAGTCCTAGACAGCCCTGGTTCTCTTTTCCTGGGCTTCCCTTCTTTAACCTGGCCTGGGAAGAACCACTATCTATACATCTTTGGGGTTGAGGGTCATTTGGTCTTTGGAGTTGGGAGTCTCTGATTCCGTGGGGTCATATCAGCTGCCTTTGTGGAGTGTATGTGTGGAATGGGTTCATGGAGAAGTTGTGAAACATCTTCTGATACTCTAATCCTTTCCCAAATTCACTTCTTCTTTGTTGCCTTGAAAGTTTTATGGGTTTTGGGGAGCATGTCTTCTGATGACCTCCATGCCCCTTTGAGAGAGGCAGTCTTTGAATTGTGTGAAGAACTGCTCTAAAGTCAAAGGAATATGGATTCACTTCTGTCTCTGTGTGCCCTTGGGCAACTCAACTTCTCTGCACCTTGTTTCCTCATCAGTGAAACAGATCTAATAAGAGTTCCAACCTCCAAAGCAGCATTTCTCATTTTATCACCTTTGATTTGGATCATGCCCCAAGTGTGTAAAGGCAGTTTAGGAAGTTAGAATGTGTCACTCCAGAACATGCCATTTGGGCATATTGATTACTTTAAAGGCACTTTGAAGAGCAGCGGATACAGGAAGGGCACTCTGACCTTCTTTGCTCTTCTTGAAAGCAGGAGATAAAACTCCCTAATGCAAGGTGCCCTCTCTGTACCAGGAAGAAAGAAATATTCTTATTGCCAGAGATGGGCAATCAAGGAGAAGAGAAATCTACAAACAGATCTTGTTAAACTAGCCTTTGTGTTCCTAGTTACTTTTCCATAATTAACCATGCTAGCCCAAACCTGTTTGTCTTGCCATGTTTTCACCATTTACTACTTTTCTTCCAATCTGGTATATATGCTTTGGGCCATACCTACTTCATTGGGTCTTCATGTTTCTTGTGAAAGCTCCCAGGTATATGTAAAAATTACTAATTAAGTTTGTATGCTTTTATACTGTTGATCTATTTTATGTCAGTTTAATTCTTAAGCTCAGCCAGAGACCCTTCATAGGTCAAGGAGAAATGACACCTTTCCAAGTGCAGCCACTGAGAAATATTTGCTAACTATTTACAAGAAGGACTAATTATCAATGTCTGACATCTTTGGAGGCCCTGTCCTGGGTGTGATAGCTGTCCTCTCACCTAATATCCTCTATAGGGTAAGCCTTGACGTTGTATTTCCACTTTGCAGATAATGAACTTGAGACTCAGTCACCCACAACTTCATAGCTATTGAGTGGCTTTTAATCCCTGCTCTGTTTTGTTCTCAGTCTCTGAAATCAATTGCAAGATTTAAAATTGTTTGTTGACACTCAAGATTTAGAATTAATTTCCCTTCTAATTACTCATCTCAAGGTCAAAATTATCAACAGTTCTTAGCTGCCCACAAGGTGCAGGACACCATGCCGGGCATGTGAAAAAGGACTAGAAGAAAGTATTCTTTGCTAGGTTCAAGATTCCTGGTTTCAATCTGTCGCTTAACTAATAACTTAAAATGGATGCATTTGCATGAGAACTATTATCTGAATTGAATGCAGAGGAGTTCAGTGGTGACACATTGTGTTTTTCCTGCTGTGGTCAACCATCACTGGCATTAATTAATTATATTTTCTTTCTTTCCTTGCAAGGTAACTGCCCTGAAATTTTTGTACAAAGAGAGCTAATTTCATTATGCTTCCATGAAATGTCATCCTTTAAATAGGTGGGATTTGTTTTTGCTGATGTTTTTACAAACCTTGTAATTTTGCCTACAACATTCCTTTCTGTTTGGCCTGGCGTGTTCATCAATTTTTCTCAGAAAGTCTGTGACATCACAACGGGTATATGTATCACCTTAGCTTCCTTCTGGAGTCCTTCCAAGTGTTAAGAAAGGCATGTTTTTTATGAAGATGGGAGAAAGTCACAGCTGTGAGACTGACTTTTCCTCTCAAAAGGAGGGTTTAAAAATGCCAGCCATCTGAAAAAAACTATACATAAAAAGATATAACTGGCTCATTTTTCTCCTCCTGTTAAGCCAGCCTCCTTTTTCCTGAAGTTGTAAACCAGTGACACAATGAATTGATTCAATGTTTTATTACTCATTTACTGTAAAATATTACACAGTCTTGGCAAGTTGATGAGTGACTATATAACTAAAAACATTCCTCCGATAATTCAAGCAACTTAGTTTGTATGATACAAAATTACGATATACATGAAACACATTGCTACTACTATTACTATAGTGCTACCACGACAAGTTTACATTTCTTCGAGGACTTAGTGTGTGCTAGGCGTATCATTCATTTCTCATTATTATCCTACTGTGAGGTACTATATCTAAACACTTTTTAAAAAAATCTCATTTTACAGATGAGGAAATGGAGGTTGAAAGAGGTTTGGTAAATTGTCCAAGATTATACTGCTAGTCATTGTTGAAACAAAGGTCCATACCTAGTGGGTCTATCATTTGTCAATGCCTGTCTTTATGACCATCATGTTATATTTCCTCTTCAAATGATTTCTAATTAGTTTTCATGTTTCTACTAACTTACGCTACATAGCTTTGCTCAGTCATCATTTAAGAGTAATTATAAAATCGTCACACTCATAACTCATGGTATCAGTTTTACCTCGGACACATAAAGTTCATTTGGAGGGAGCACATTCATATTTCAAGACTGAAATGAGAGGTGGATGGAATTTTTGGAATATCACGTAATCATTTTTAAAAGGGTTTTGTGTTGAGAGAAATCTATTGTCGTGTTTGACATGTTTTCGAACTGAATGTAGCAGTGGGGAGATTGCCATTCCAGGGCATTTCAAATACAACAGCATTGAAGAGCACTTGGATGGCTCATACATACTCTTCTATAAATTCCATCCTCTGCATTCGTACCTTCTATACTTTGCAGTCCCACAACACACACATTGATACTCAGGTATAATCATTGCTAAGGTTCCCATAGTTCTTTGCTTTTATTCTATTATAGAATTTAAATTTCATAATGAAATTCTTGTTGTCATTTTTTTGGTCTTCTTTATGCCATAGTCAGCTCTTTGGGACTAGAGACTATGCTTTATTCATTGTTATTTTTCAAGAGCTTGGCTTACAGTTTGTGTTCATTATATGTTTGTGGTTTTTTGAATTGGATATGTTATGGCTAATATTCAGATTAACTAGCTAATTAAACTGAACAAGTGTTTATTGAGCACCAGATAAGTTCTTGGCAGTTTAATAGATTCTGACTGTGAGGAATACAAAATGAGTATCCTATTTAAAAATTTCTCTTGGTTTATAATGTCATTGAAACAATGCTTGGTGGTTGATGCTGATGTATTTGTGGTAGGAGATTGGATCTGGGGGAAGGGAATGAGTCCTACTTTGGTATTTTGGGCAGGCAACATCAGCAGTCCAGAATTTGGATTAAGGTATCAGGAAAAGAAATATTTGTTCAGAAAAACAAAAAGAAATAAATATTACAGAAACAAAAAGCCAAGGTAACTAACTCTTTCTGTGTCTTCTCTTAAAAGGGAAATGACAGGCTCCAAGGCCCTGCAGCTTACCTGCCTTGCTATATTTATGCTGGCAAAGGCAGCTTATGTGTGTTGTATAATAAAGAATTCTGGTCTTTGTTTCAGGTTCCCGGTACAGAGCTTCTAAAACTGGAATTTCCCACATGATGAGTGTCTTTTTTTAAACTCATGAAATCCCCCCTCATAACTGAGTTTGTGCTAATAAGGTGACTCCTAGTTAACCCCTGGATAGCTTTAAGATGGGGGCTGATCCCCAGAAAGTCTGACCATATGATTAGAGCATTCAACTTAGAGCCAGCCTCACCTCTAGGCAGCAGTGGGATTGGAGATTGAGTTCAGTCACATGGTCAGTGATTTAATCAGTTATGTCAACACAATGAAACCCCAATAAAAAGCTCTGCACACCAGCTCTCAGTAGAGCATCCTCATTGTACTTAGAGAGTCAGGTGCCTTGATTCCACAGGGAGAAGGTGTGAGAAGCTTTGCACTGGGGACCCTCCCAGACCTTATCCTATGTGTCTCCTCATTTGACTAGTTGGGATTTGTATCCCTTGTAATAAAACTGTCATCATAAGTATAACACTTTCCGGAGTTCTGTGAGTCATTCTAACAAATTATCAAGCCTGTCATGGGAACATTCAAATTTACAGTCAGTCAGTCAAAAGCATGGGTGGTCTGAGAAACCCTGAAGCACAATTGGCATCAGAAGTGAGGACAGCCTTACAGAGGACTGAGCCTTTAACTTGTGGGTCTGTACTAACTGCAGGTGGTAGCACCAGAATTGAATTAGGAACCAGTTAGAGTTGGAACAGAGTATCTCTACCACCAGTGAGTGAATACACGAGTCTCAAGGGTTGAATTCCAGACCCGACGTCACAGAAAAATGATACTTGAGGAGCTCATCTCTTAATCTTCTTCAAATCATAGTTTGTGGGTTTCTTGCTACTTATATCATGGGGAAGGCAGATGGGTGGGTGCTATAGACAGAATGTTTGTGTCTCCCCCAAATTCATATGCTACCTTCCAGTAAGCAGTCTGCTTATATTAGAAGGTGTGGGCTTTGGAAGGTGATTAGGTCATGAGGGCAGAACTTTCATGAATGGGGTTAGTGAGTGTCCTTAAAAAAGAGACCCCAGAGAGCTCCCTTTCCCCTTCCACCATGTGAGAGTACAGTGAGAAGATAGCTATCTAGGATTTGCCTGGTCGTCCTGTGGTTAAGAATCTGCCTTGCAATGCAGGGTATGTGGGTTTGATCCTTGGTCAGAGCACCGAGATCCAACATGCCACAGCACTAAGAGTCTGTGTGCTGCAACAAAGATCCCGAGTGCCACGACAGACACAACACAGCCAGATAGATATTAAAGAGAAGAAGAAGAAGAAGACAGTTACCTATGAACCGGAAGGTGGATTCTGGCCAGACACTGTATCATTGAATCTGTATTACTCTGTCGATGGATGCCTCAGGCTTTGGAGGCGACAGCCTGTGGGACCCTCCCACTTAATGCCTTATATAGGAAGGTTCATAATTCTTGATAGTCATGGTATGTGTGTACCTGATCAGTCATGTCCAACTCTGTGACCCTCTGGACTGTAGACCACCCAGCTCCTCTGTCCATGGAATTTTTCACGCAAGAATACTAGAGCAGGTTGTTATTTCCTACTCCAGGGGATCTTCCCAAGCCAGGGATCGAACCTGCACTGGCAGATGGATTCTTTACCACTGAGTCACCTGGGAAGTCATGGTAGTAGGTATTTCTTTTTTTCCTTCTTTCAAGGTAAATGTTATTGATATTGATACCCAAATGCTGTGTTGCTGAAAATAATTGGATTGCCAAAATCCAGCTTTATGTTGACAGACCTAATTCTGACTGAACATAATTTCCAAGTCAATAAACTGTTATTATCTAAAGTTCCATGCCAGGATCTGAACACTGCCCTAATTTAATATGACTTAACACAGTTGTATAATACATTTCTACCCTTGTTCTGTCAGCTCAAAGAAAATACAGCTATGTTTGAGGTGGTGACACCCAGGGTTATACAGATCTGACTCCTTTGGGTGTGATTTTTTGGAGCCAGAGTTGCAGAGTAAGAAAATAAGCATGTGGGGCCTCTTGGTCTGTTTTTTACTCTTGTTTTCCACCTGGGCTTTAGCTCCCACAAGACCTTCCTTTGTCAGGAGAATAGCCACCTTCCAGCCAGAAATAGCTCATAATGGTGGTGCCTTTCCTAAGGGCATCTGCATTTTAGCAAGAAACCCTTGAACTCCTAAAAGTCATCAAGGTGCAAAGGCAAGTGTTTGTTGGAATCTGCTGGGTAGAAAAATGCCCCTGGAGCAGAGATGCAGCACAGGCCCAATATCAGCAAGGCCCGGGTTCAGATTTCAGTTCTGCTGCCCTCTGACTTCATAACCTTAGTCAAGTTTTTAACTCTTCTCGGGCTTAGTATCTTTGCCTGTAATACCCTGGGAAGGTGGCACTATCATTTGCTGTGTGTTTTATACAATGATCTCGTTTAGTCCTGTCCACAAGAATGTACCTACCGATGCAGGAGAGGAAGGTTGGATTGCTGGGTTGGGAAGATTCCCTGGGGGAGAAAATGGCAACCCACTCTAGCATTCTTGCCTGGGAAATTCCAGGCACTGAGGAGCCTGGAGGGCTACAGTCCAGGAGTTGCAAAAGAGTTCAGACTTTAAGTAGTGAGTAAACAAAAACAACAGCACGCTTATTCCCATTTTACAGGAGAGAAAACGAGCTCAGAGTAAATATAGAAATTACCCGAGAACATGGATCTTGCGGTAAATGAGAGAGCTTCTGGTGTTTCTGAAACTAGTTGAGCTGTCCACATGGGATGATGAACTGTCCTTACTCCCTACACCACACCCTGCCCAAGGTGGCTTTGGTAGCACCGAACGGTTCTGGCAAGAGGTGGGAAGGCAGGCTTCCATCAGCTCCTCAGGGGAAGAAGAGATACAGGAATTGAATGACACCCAATCCAGTGTCATTTGTCCACTGACCATTCTTCCTTCCTCCTTGATAAAAGGACCCACCCTTGTTCCCATCATAGAAGACAGCTGTGGTCATCCCATTCCCCTCTGGTAGATGTGTAGTTGCCTATCAGCTTTCCTTAGCAGTAGCTATGACCATTAGTCTCAGTTCTAGACATTGAGACCCACTAGTTGGTCTGCTGGGGGACTTCTGGTAAAGATAATTTCCTCTAATAGAAATAAATATAGGCAGAGGCTCTCTTCCTTCCTGTCCTCTGAGTGGTGTTGTGGAAGACCTATGTTTAGAATGGTTATAGTCATACTGTGATCAAGAGGTCAAGGCGAGGAGAGTCACAGAGATGCTGAAACATAGGGGTAGAGCTTCTTTCCAGGTCTCTAGTTAGAAGAGCTATTAAATAATTACATGTCTCTATCATCACGCTTGGTCCCATATTCTCTCTCTCTCTTTTAAATCAACTAATGTAGTTTTTTTGGCGCTGGGTCTTCATTGTTACATGCAGGCTTTCTCTAGTTGCACTGAGCAGGGGCTGCTCTCTAGTTGCGGTGCTCGGGCTTCTCCTTGCAATGGTGTCTCTCATTTCAGAGCATGGGCTCTAGGCATGCAAGCTTCAATGGTTGCTGGCTGTGGGCTCTAGAGTATGGGCTTCATTAGTTGTGGTACACGGGCTTAGTTGCCCCAAGGCATGTGGATTCTTCCTGGATCAGGGATCCAACCTGGGTCCCCTGCATTGGAAGGTGGATTCTTAACCACTGTACCACCAGAGAAGTTCTCTTGGTCCCCTACTCTGTTACTTGCAGCTAAAGTCATCCTGTCTGATAGTCCTGATCTGCAGTTGTCAGCGTCCTCCCAGACCTTATGCTCTGTGTGCTAGGGATGGCTCTATCGATTTTCAGGCTAGAATTTCCCAATGGGTGGGACCCTTCGAGATACACATATCTTTTAGCAGATAGGAGTGCCCAGAGAAAAGCTATCCTATCCCTTATCTGTAGGGAATGAAGGCAAGAGAACAGGGCTACTCCATGGACTGTAGCCCTCCAGGCTCCTCTGTCCATGGGAATTCCCAGGCAAGAATAATAGAGGGGGTTGCCATTTCCTTCCTCAGGAAATCTTCCCAATCCACGGATCAAACCTGCGTCTCCTGCACTGGCAGGTGGATCCTTTACTGCTGATCCACTAGGGCAGGCCAAATGCAAAATAAAAATCTGGCACCCCGTATTCAAAAATTATAGAGAATTTCAAGACAATAACAAGCAGAGCATTCAAGTAAGTGTGAGGCCCTTCTGAGCACAGGACATTGTATGAGTGTTAAGGTCATTTGTTCATGTAGCCATCCTTGCAAAGAGAGGCAGTTGAGAGTTGCTGGCTCCTGGCCAGAACCCAGCCACATGGCTCTCTACTGGTGAGGAAGGAGGTTTCTAGTGTTTCCCAGTTACCGCTGAGTTGTTTGCTACTCAGTTTCCTGGTAAGACTATCTGTCTCTTTGGAGCTTATGTTTTCTTGGCCTGGGCCCTTTAGTTTTGGCATTTTGTTCTGATATGTTCCTACTCCAAATTACTGCAGGAGGAAAAGGAACTAAAATTATTAAGTCCCTTTTGCACCAAGCACTTTCATGTGTATCATCTCTTTTATCATCGCATCCTTTAGTTGTTGTTCAATGTCCAACTTTTTGTGATTCCATGAATGGCAGCACACTGGGCTCTTCTTTACTTCACTACCTCCTGGAGTTGGCTCAAGCTCAAGTCCGCTGAATCCATGATGGTATCTAACCATCTCATCCTCTGCTGCCGCCTTCTTTTGCCTTCAGTCTTTCCCAGCATCAGGGTCTTTTCCAATGAGTCAGCTTTTCACATCAGGTGGCCAAAGTATTGGAGCTTCAGCATCAGTCCTTCCAATGAATATTCAGAGTTGATTTCCTTTAGAAGTGACTGGTTTGATTTCCCTGCAGTCCAGGGGACTCTCAAATGTCTTCTCCAGCACTACAATCCAAAAGCATCAATTCTTCAGTACTCAGCCTTCCTTATGGTCCAACTCTCACATTGTACATGATTACTGGAAAAACTATAGCTTTGACTATATGCACCTTTGTTGGCCAAGTTGGCCAAGTGATATCTGCTTTTTAATACTCTGTCTAGGTTTGTCATAGCTTTCCTTCCAAGGAACAAGCGTCTTTTAATTTCATGGCTGCAGTCACCATCTGAAGGGATTTTTGAGCTCAAGAAAATAAAATCAGTCACTGCTTCCACTTTTCCCCCTTTTGTTTGCCATGAAGTGATGGGACTGGATGCCATGATCACCCTTTAGAGGAAAAGTGTCTTACGACCCTGTTTTATAGCCGAACGAATCAAGGTGCAGAGGTGTAAAGTGATGGGAGGTATGGTTGGGGTTTCAGCCTTAGCTGCTTTATTTCCAAAATTTGAACTTTTTCCTTCCTGTCAGACTGAATCTTTTTCCTCTCTTGATTACCCCTTCCTACCCCGTAAAACTCCAATAACACTCTTAGTTTCCATGAGCCAGTCCCCTCCCTCCCAAGTGAAGTAGGATCATTACATCTTGTTCAGCCTTCTCTGTCCACAGCAGGGGATGTTTTAGCAATTACTTTACACTCTGTTTAATCCCGTAGGAGTCATTACTGTTGGAGGGTAACAATAAAACAGGCTCATTGGAATTTCCTGAAGGTAAGGCTCTCCTCTAAACAGTTTCATTGTGCTAAACCATAATGGCAGAGGCTGTCCCTCTCTATGACAACTTTGATTGGCAGGGAAATCCAGACTGCAGGCTGGAGCCAAATGGTCTCTTCTTTTGCCACAGGGGTTGGGCTATGTTCTAGGCACCATTCCAGTATGAGAGCCAAAGCTGATAAATGCCCTTGATAATCGCCTTCCCACAAATTTCCAGTCTATCCCTTTGCATTTCATAAATATTTCCTGAGTGTCAAGATGCATTCTCTGCCTTTACAACGTTCACTATATAGTGCGAGAGAAAGACAAGTTAGTACATACACTGCAGTACACCAGTAAAGTGTGTTGAGGAGGGGGTGCGGATTACTTTTCTGTAGGGAATCCAGGAAGGCTTTCCAGAAAAGGAGATACTCAGATTGGGTTTTGAGAGATTAGTAACAGTTTCCAAGTAAGTTAAGAGAGAGGGTAGAGGGTTTCCTAAGCAGAGGGAATAGCATGTACACAGGCATGAAATAGCATATATGTGTAATAGTTAGCTATCACTGTGTAACAAATCACCACAAAACTCAATGGTTTCAAATGATAATCATTTCTCACGAGTTTGCCAGTATACTAGAAGATTTAGCCTGGGTTTAGAACTGGCTCCACTTCACGTTTCTCTCATTCTCCCCCTGGTGTTAAACCTCTAGCATGTTGATCACAGCACCAGAAGAGGTGCAAAAGAACAAGTGGAAACATGTACTCTGTCAATTCTACTCCATTCAGTTGACCAAAGCAAGTCATATGACTGAGCTTGGAGTTAAGGGGTAGTGAATGAAGCCCTACCCATGACGAGTGAGCATTGTAAACTTAAAGGGCTGAGGGTATAGAGACAGGGGCAGGTGAAAATTTGGGGCCATTAATGTAATTTACCAAGGAGATGTTTCTCAACAATGACAGCATTGACATTTTGGGCTGGATTTTTATTTCCTGTGGGCAGCTGTCCTGTGTACAGTAGGATGTTTAGCAGCGTCTCAGTTTCTATCTGTAGATTCTTAGAACAGCTCGCTTTGCTTGTGACAATCAGAAATGTCATCAGAGTTTCTGAATGTACAGGTGTGTGTGTGTGTGTGTGTGTGTGTGTGAGTGTGTGTGTGTGGCAAAATTGTCCCCCTTTGAGAACCACTGTTAAGAAGATTCAAAATATTCTAAAATGGTTGGAGTGTGAGATGTCAAGTAAGGAAATAAGGGGACAGGGAAAGAGGAGTGAAACAGGCTAAAGATGCAGTTGCAGAGGTAGGTGGAGGCTGATTTTGAGGAGGAATCCCATGTGCTAAAATTAGGAACTCAGATTTTATCATAGGACATCAGATTTGGGTTTTGGGAAATTGATTCTAGTATATGGTGACCCCCATCAGCTGACTCCATGATTCTCAATGTCAGTCTCGGCCAGTCTTGGGGCAGGGCTCTTTTGGTGGGTACAGATGATTAGTAGGGGCTTCCCAGGGGGCACAGTGGTAAAGAATCTGCCTGCCAGTACAGGAGACTCAGGAGGCAGAAGTTTGATCCCTGAGTTGGGAAGATCCCCTGGAGTAGGAAATGGCAACCCACTCTCATATTCCTGCTTGAGAAATCCCATGGACAGAGGAGCCTGGTGGGCTATGGTCCATAGGATCACAAAGAGTCAGACACGACTGAGTGACTGCACACGGCACAGCACATGCTTAGCACTGGCAGCTCTCTTGGCCCCTGAGGGCTGTCAGGAGGGAAACCATTCACAGGAAGGCTCACAGCTCTGTGTGCTTCATGTGGCATGGAGCAGTGCTTTATCTCCACAACTGCATAAAGATTAATGATAGCCTTTTTCTGAAATATTTTGCTCCTGGGTTTCAAGGAATACATCGTTCCAATAATTTCTTTGATTTTTCTCATCAGGGGATGATGCAGCTGAGTAATAGCATTCATATAAGTACTTTTTGCCTTTCAGGGAGCATACACCCTTCTGAATTACACACTGCAATTTAGAAATTACACTCACATGTGGAATAATATGGTTTGGTATTCTTATTAGGGTGGCTGGCATCCGTCCTTCAGTTGTTAAAGATCCCTGGGTATTTTTATTATGGTGCAAATTAGCTAGCATTTTTCTGAGTTCATTATTGCTATTTTTACATCTATTATTTATTTATAAGGTATTAGAGGTACACCCAGGTTCATGGCCTTACAAGAGAACTGCCTTCTGGTTAACTTGGCATTGCAGGGCTTAGCACAGCAGCATAATTTCTTTGAGCTCAGAATTCTTTCCTGTTGATTTGATGGTGATGGTTCATAGCACCAATACATAGAGGGTGTGTCTTCATTTTTTTGGATTTTTGTTAAAAGGGGCAGAATCCTGTGAGAAGGGAATGCTTCCCAAATGGTACAGACAACTGGTTTCATTTCATAGTGAAGTGAAAGTAGCTCAGTCGTGTCTGACTCTTCACAGCCCCATGGACTACAGTTCATGGAATTCTCCAGGTTAGAATACTGGAGTGGGTAACCTTTCCCTTCTCGGGGGTATCTTCCCAACCCAGGGATCAAACCCAGGTCTCCCATGTTACAGGCAGATTCTTTACCAGTTGAACCAAATTGAACTGGGGTCTCCTGCATTGCAGATGGAGTCTTTACCAACTGAGCTATCAGGGAAGCCATACATTTTATAGTGGGGGCTTCATAATGCCTTGTAGGACTGTACTGTTTCTATGTGAAGTGATCAGTTCTTGGGATGTATGAGATTTGGGTTGTGTAGTGTTTCTAAGCCTTCCAGGGCAAGTTTGTTGGATCCCATGAAATACCTGATATACTCGTTCAACATTCTGATAATAGGTTTCCATCTTAGGAGAGTGAGCCCTGGGAATCTGAACATTCACGAAGGTACCTACAGGTACCTCTTCCGATTTTGTCTGCTATTATATCATTTTTTTTTTGTAGCCATGTCTCACTCAATTCTCCAACAGAGAATTGAACCCATGCCCCCTGCAGTGAAAGTGCAGAGTTTTTACCACTGGACTGCCAAGGAAGTCTCAAATTTGCCTAGAACCATGCTTGGAGGATAGTAGATGCTCAATAAATTTTAGTTTAATAAAAGAAGTCTTAGTATATCATGCTTCCAAGAGCTTCTTGTCTATTGCCTTGTTTTCTTCTGCTCTTTCTCAGATGCTGTAAGTATCAGGTTGAGCATGCTTCCTCCCCTGGAGTTTTTCTTAGGGAAGAAATGTACATTTAACTGACCTAATATGCATTTGTTCAGCTGGGGACTCAGGAGGGTCAACATTTCCATATCTGATGGGAAAATATTGGACTAGCAATACAGGGTTTCCAAAAACAAAGTAAACCCCAACAAAGGCTTTCTTCTTTTCTCCTCCATACCCTTGATGTAGAAAGATCTCCTAGGACCTACCCTATTTCTGTTTACAATCAAATTACTCTGCATGGAAACTGCTCTCAGGGGAAGAAGAGGAACAGATTCTTAGGATCCAGCCAGTAACTTTGGGAAAAATACCTTATTTCACCTCATCTGTGAAATGGAGATGGCACCTACTCTCCAGGGTTGTGATGAGAATAAAGGTAAAGGTTTGAACACCTTTAGTAAAGTGTAAAATGTATACAAAGTATGTGCATACAAATAAAAAAAATCAATATCATTACTTTTAGGAGACATTGTATGATAATAGAGCTCAGGTTTAGGTATTAGACCGTATTCAAATCTGACTATGCCACCCACTTCCAAGCTCTGAGATGCTCTGAGCCTTGGCTTCCTGTACGGGTAGTTTAGAAGAAGAAAAGATCGAATGAGGTAATATAAATGGAGAATCAGATTGTAGAGGAGATACCCTCATGGGGATATAGGCAATCAGTCTGCTTCTAAGATGCTTAGACACGAGTAACTGGCTGGGTGTTCTTCCTGTTGTCACTCACTCACGTCTGGATGAGGGGAGAGGGTGGAGGCAAGTTATTGTTAATTGCAGTTTAAAAATTTGTGGTAAAATGCACATATAAAATTCACTATTTTAAAGTACTGGGAGTTCTTGGTGGTTTGGCAGTTCACATATGGCACTTGCACTGCTGAGGGCCTGGGTTCAGTCCCTGGTCGGGGAACTGAGATTGTGCAAGCTGTGTGGCAGAGCCAAAAAAAAAAACACCGTGTACAATTCACTGGAATTTAGTACATTCACAGTGCTGTGCAACCAGTCACCACTATCCAGTTCTGGGACATCTTCATTACCCTTAAAGGAAACCCTGTACCCATTAAAGCAATCACTCCCATTCTCCCCAGTCCCTGGTGCCACTGATGTGCTTTATGCCTCTGTGGATTTGCCTACCCTGGATATTCATACAAAAGGAATCATGTAATACGTAGTCTTTTGTGAATGGCTGCTTTCCTATAATGTTTTCAAGGTTTGTCTGTGTTGGGTATTAAATGCTCTTTACTGCTGAGGAAATCGAGGCTCTAAGGAGGTGGGTAGCTTGTCTGAGGTCATGGAACCTAAGCTCTTTGGTTTGGCCTATTCCTCATTTTTATGCTCTCCTGACTACTGCCTGTATAGACTGCCCTATAGAAAAAGCATCTCGTCATGGCCCTACTTCAGTGATCTCTGGCATTCAGCGTTCTCAGTTGAATTCAATTCTATGTACTATGAGATAAGTCAGACTCTGGGCTTGTCCAAACTTCTAAAAATAAACCATATTTCTGGGTCAGCAGCTGTGAGGGTGACACTGAACAACGACAATGCCTTGGACACATTTAGCCCCAAAGCTTTCATCCTGTCCTCTATGGCGTCCTTAGTTAAAACAATATTTTCCCTAGGCTCTGATCCTGGGCCCATTTTAGACCTATGATGTATGGACCTGGGGATCTGACTGTTTAAGTGTGCCAGCTGATCATTAGGAAAGAAGGCAGAATCAGGGACTACAAATTCTTTACTGCAGACAGGAAAACTGAGACCCAGCAGAGGGCTGGCCTCCCCCATGGCTTTTAGATTTGGTTTGTTTGACTTCTAATGAAGAATAAAGGTCTGAGACATCAGAGTGTGACTCTCAGTACATATTTATGTTTTATTACCTGCTTGGCTCTTTGAGAAATGTTTCCATCAAAGGTCTGTTAATCTATGAGCTCCTGGAGGACAAGGACAGATTGTTGGAGTGCCCTCCTAGCATGTTAAAAATTAGTGATGACGATAATGATGCTGATGACAATGATGATTAGACTCAGTGCTCGGGCCTGGATCCAGTCCCTTAACTTCTCCGGATGAAGTGTCTTCCTTTGTTAAATCAGGATAATGAGACTCTCCTGCTGTTGTTTTGTGAGGCCAATTAACTACTGTCTTGGAAGGACTCAGACCTATAAACACTTTGTAATCTATTCAAATGTAAAAAGCTTGTTGATGAGGACTTTAGTTTGTGAACTTAAGCATACAAAAGCCAGAAAATGCAAATATTCAGGTCTGCCTGGTGAAGTCAGTCTGCCAACCCTATTTGCCAGTAATAGCTTTTCTAGTAATTCAAACCCTAGTAATTCAGAATATAAAACAAGCAACTAATGGTCTCTACTACAAATAAACAAACAAAACCCTGTATGGAATTAGTATGAATTGGACTTCATCAAGAAATTTTTTCCAGTTATAAATAATGATTTGAGAGGGGTGTGTGTGTGTGTGTTTATATGATGACTGTTACTGTTTTGGAGTTTTTTCCCCTCATATCAAGGCTAAAGTAGTTATATGGCAGATCTGCTTTTGGAAATTAATGTAAATTCAAAATAATTTGTAACAAAAAAATCCTTTCTTAGTTTATTGGGGCTGCTAAAACAGTACCATAGACTGGGTGACTTATCAACAACAGAAATTTGTTTCTCAGAATTTTGGAAGCTGGCAAGTCCAAAATCAAGGCACTGATAGATTCAGTGTCTTATACAAGCCCACTTCCTGGTTCATAGATGGCTGTCTTCTTGCTACAATCTTGCATGGTAGAGCACATACAGGAGCTCTCTGGGTCCCCTTTATAAGGACATTAATCCTATTCATGAGGATTCTTACCCCCTGATCTAATCACTTTCCAAAATCGCCACCTCCTGATACTATCACACTGGAGACTAGAATGTAGCATACAAATTTTTCTTGGGAGTGGAGGGACATAAGTATTCAGTCTATCACAATTCCCAGCACAGAAATTCTCTTTTATTTCTGCTTAGCAATAGACCTGTGTGTGTGTGTGTGTGTGTGTGTGTGTGTGTGTGTGTGTATGTGTGTGTGTTAGTCGCTCAGTCATGCCTGACTCTTTGGGACCTATGGACTGTAGCCCACCAGGCTCCTCTCTTCATGGGATTCTCCAGGCAAGAATATTGGAGTGGGTAGCTATTCCCTTCTCTAGGCCATCTTCCTGACCCAGGGATGGAACCTGGGTCTCCTGCATCGCTGGCAGATTCTTTACCATCTGAGCCACCAGGGAAACCCGGTTCTTTGGCCACCTGATTACAAAGCACTGACTCATTGGAAAAGATCCTGATGCTGGGGAAAATTGAAGGCAAAAGGAGAAGGGGGATACAGAGAATGAGATGGTTAGATGGCATCATGGATTCAATGGGCATGAGTTTGAGCAAACTCTGGGAGATAGTGAATGACAGGGAAGCCTGGCATGCTGTAGTCTGTGGGGTCACAAAGAGTTGGACCCAACTTAGCTACTGATCAACAGCAATAAGACACACTTACTGCATGTCTGTCCTTGTGTTAATTACTGATGTGTGATAAGGCCTAGGAGTTGAGTATGAGGTTTGAAATCCTATTTTTCCTACTTACCAAGTTATTTAATGACTCTCACGCCTTAGCTTTCTCTTCTGTTAAAAAAAATAAATAACCACAACCGTGTGTTCCTCATAGAGGGATTGTGAGGATTAAATGAGTTAATACATAGAGAATTCTTATAAGCATTCACACCAAGGGTAGTCCCAAGGTCACACATGTTTGAAATATGTATCCAAGTCCCTCCAGAGCCTGTGCTGTTAAACCACTGACCTTTTTGCCCTTGAGACTACATACTTGTAAGTGCCAGCACACCAAGGCTCTGATATCATCCATCTGTTCCTTCAGACATTTCCGTGTGTGCCAAGCCAAGCAAAATGCCTGGAATAAGGTCTCACCATAAGTAAGATGCTACCCTGGCTGTGGGGCATGCAGTGTGGGGTTTGGTGGCTTCAGCGGGAAAGGGTATTGTGGCAATACTGTGTCAGTACCATGATGGCGGGAGGCTTAGGAGGCGGGGGGCCCTGAGAGAGGCCCACGACCCAGGTTTGAGCTGAGTCCTGAGGATGGGCCAAAGGCTAGGAGTGGGTAGAGGGCTCGTGGAGAGAGCAGGGGAGGGAGAGAGGGGAGCAGAGGAGGCTGCTGAGGGCGGAGATTGGAGAGGGTATGAAGGCTAGATTTGGAGGGCCTGGCACCCCATCCATGGAATGTGCTCCAAAGGCAGTGTCCTTCTATCAGATACACATCTAGTGCAGATTGGTATCTTGTCTAGAGCGCAGATGAAATGGGCAGAGGGGCACTGAACAGAAGCAGGGAGATGAGCTGCCTCTTTGTTATAGAAACAGGGCAGCAGGGAAGATAAAGGGGCCTGAGTGGAGGGGATGGGATTGATAGTGGGGGCTGGAGAGAGGGGCTTGGATTCCAGCACCCTCTCGTGTGGCTACAACAACTCCACTTAACGTGTGTGTGTGTGTGTGCTTAGTGGCTCAGTCATGTCTGACTCTTTGTCACCCCACAGACTGTAGCCCACCAGGTTCCTCTGTCCGTGGGATTCCCCAGGCAAGAATACTGGAGGGTTGAAAAGGCCTGGTCAGCTCCCTTTTGGTGACTTCCTCTGTCCTTATGTTATAGTTAGCCAAGTGTCTTGACAGAAACCTGTTTGATGTGAACTGACGAGGCACGGAGTTGGGGATTGTCCTGCAGGAGACTGGCAGACCCTGGCAACGTATCTCTGGAAACTTCATTTAACCCTGAAGCTCACATCTTTGTAGGTGACTGGGTAATAGCAGAAAATGTACTGCTGCCCTAAAGAAGGCTCTGTTTTTTCCTATTGACTGCAAGATGTGGCATGGCATGTGGGATCTTCGTTCCCAGAGTAGGGATCAAACCCATGTCCCCTGCAGTGGATGTACAGAGTCTTAACCACTGGATCAGCAGGGAAGTCTCAAGAAGACTCCTCAAACAACCAGAGAGACTTGGATAGAATTTGGAGAGCCTGAGGACACCAAGAGCTTTAATGCAGGCCGTTTGAAGTCTAGGTGCCATCCCAGGCCTAGCATCACGAAAGCCAGAGGTGATAAGGAAGATGGATGGAAGAGATTTTTACGGCCTGAGTATCGCCTTGGTGAGGGAGGCACTTCAAAGTCGAGTGGCCCTACTTGAAGGAGAGAGGCCAGCTCTCAGCCTCGCAGGTGGCTGCTTTCCAGAGTCCTGACCTGGAAGAGCTGATACATAGAGAGCACTTGCCAGTTTCCATGGCGCAAATAATCCCACCATGTATGATTGCAGAATGCTCATGTGACATCACCAAACCCAGAGCTGGGTGGAGATGTGCAGTAGCCCACCATTCCATAGCATCTCTACACTGTTGATCTAACACACGTAAATGACCTCAAGGGCATCGGTTGTAGTGACAATGGTGGTGCTCAGTCGTGTCCGACTCTTTGCTACCCCACGGACTGTAGCCAGCCAGGATCCTCTGTCCATGGGGTTTCCAGGCAAGAATACTGAAGTGGGTTGCCATTGCCTCCTCCACGGGATCTTCCTGACCCAGGAATTGAACCTACATCTCTTGTACCTCCTGCATGGGCAGGCAGACTCTTTCCACTGCACCACCTGGGAAGCCTGTAGTAACAGTAAAATGTAGTAAAATTATTAGCACGTGATAAGTTTTAAATATTCTTCACCTTTGTTTTTAATATAGTTTATCTACTTGTAAGTTTATATAATTTATTTTTTTTAATAAAGCCTGGGCAACATTCCTGTTAAGAGCTGGCTTCAGGACCCCAATAACTGTAAGGCAAGCCTTGGTCACATTTATCCATTTTTTGTTCTGTCACCTGTGGGCTGTGTTTGCATCCTGGGGTTGGGCTAGATTTGCTGTTCCAGACTTCAGCACAATACTGTTTTCCCATAGACCTGCGTTCAGAGAGCCTCTCTGCTTCGTTTCACGAATGTCAGGCTTTAGCCCTTCCATTCAGTTGTTTTCCTAGAGCCTGGATTTGGGCCCCACCACTGTCGTTTTTTTCCTCTGGGGTCACATCTGGCAGTTCTACTCCGATTCCTGGGACGTCATTCCTCACGTTCAGACAATCATCAAATGCCTGTCCTCCCTGCAGTTTCTCCTCTGCAGATTCCCAGCCGCACCTGCAGCTCTTCCTCCTGTCGCCCAACATCGGTCAGGCTCTGTCCGCTTCTCAGCTGTCGGCGGCAGTGTCTGCCCTGCCTGTCCGTCCTTCTGCTTCTCCCCTTCTCCACTCCGCCAGCCTGTGCAGCAGAGTCCCCATCACTATTCTGATCATGTTCCCTCTCTGTTTAAGATTCTGTGATGGGACCAGCTCCTTATCAGATCATTTTGGGCTCCCTGTTCTTCTTTCGGCCACTGTACCTTATGCCCTACTGCCATGTGGTGGGGGGAAGAACCAACACCCCCAGGCCCAAGTCCTCTGTTCTTATTACATCAAGGCCACCGTGATGTGTTCACTGGCACATAGCATTTTTGGTTGGTCAGACTGCTTGACAGACTCCCCACCCTGAATCATTTTGGTAACATGTCTTCTCCTACTGATTTGACTTACCTCTTGGGGGAATTTTAAGATTGTAATCAGCAGCAGAGAGGGAGAGAGAGCGAGAGAGAGAGCAAGGTGTGGAAGCCACGGTTTCAGCCAAGATGAGCCCACCAGATTCAAGTTTGAATTCAAGGTCTTTTTTGGGACACACAGGCTGAGTCCTTATTCTGAGAGGCAGGGGTGGAATAAATGTCAAGGTCACTGGCTGAGAGAAAAACATTGAACCAGGCCGATGGTTTGGGCATTTCTTAGGCAAACAAGTGAGAAGGATTAGTGTTGCTGATGGATGAAATTAAACACTGTACTACAAAGTGCACATGGGTGCATGGATGTGGTGCAAGAGGTGAGAAAAATTTCTCACTGAGAAAAACAACCAACCAACCAACCACTAACTGTAGCTGCTTACAAAGCTGAAGCAAAATCAGTGAGTTCTAAATCGTCTTAATTTTTCATATTTTTTTCCCCTGGGTGTAGACAGTGGCCAACCTAGAACAGAAAGCTAAGGAGAAATCAGTTAGATTTATGGGAGGAGCACAGCCCTTGAGTGAAGATCAAGGGCTTCCCCTCCTGTCCCCCAGGGCCTCCCACCATGTGGCAGAGTCCCCACCAGCTGGCTTCCAACAAATCCTTCCTCTCAGTGCAGAGGAGGCTGATGTCTCAGATGGGGAACAGCTTCCCTGAAGTTGAGCTGACGTAAACAGTTTTTTGGAGAGAATGTTTTCCCCAAAACTTCTTTCAGAAAGTGATATATGGAGCATAAGTGTCATACTAATTTTAATTTAAGAAGAGTGAAAGTATTTACTATTTACCAGGTCCTCGGCACTAAGTTGGGCTTCCCTAGTGACTCAGACAGTAAAGAATCTGCCTGCAATGCAAGAGACCTAAGTTCAACCCCTAGGTCAGGAAGATCCCCTGGAGAAGGGTATGGTCAGCCACTCCAGTATTCTTGCCTGGAGAATCCCATGGACAGAGGAGCCTGACGGGCTACAGTCTATAGGGTCACAAAGAGTCGGACACGACTGAGCAACTAACACACACAGGCACTAGGTGAAGTATTTTATAATGTCTCAGTTAATTATCACACGTTTGGGGATAGAAGTAGGGGTGGGTAGGGGGAATTCCTTGGTTGGCTAGTGGTTAGGACTCGGTGCTTCTCCGCAGGGGGCCTGGGTGTGATCCGTGGTTGGGGAACTAAGATCCCACATCCCACTTTTGTGGCATCACCAAAAAAAAAAAAAAAAATAGAGTAGGGTGGATATTAAAAGTATTTAACAACTAGTCTAGCAATAACCATTTCATTACAAGGTGATGGGGGAGTTCTGAGGGATTAAGGGGGAGGCAGAGTCACTCGGGGGGTTGAGGTAACTTCTATTTATTGATTGGTATGGAAGTATTTTAACAAGTGGTATGATTACACAGTTACATACCGTCTGATTATCAGCCTTCAGAGGTGGGTACCATGAATGTACTCATCTGAAAAATGAGGTATATTATTAAAGATTAGGTTTGACTTTGACGAATAGAAAATGCAGAATGTCAGTAGCTTAAAATAGATACTTATTTGTCACAGAGATGGTGAATATACTGAGAAAGTTTACTGAGGGCTAGAGTGTTGTGGTTATAGGAGAAAGCATTATTCTGGGGACATAAAAATAGGTAGGACTTTAATGTCTGTCACTGCATAAATGGGTAAATAAAATATGGTACATACATAGAGCAGAATATTATTCAGTCTTAAAAAGCAAGGAGATTCTGACAGAGGCCACAACGTGGACAGTATGCTCGGCGAAATATGCTGGATTCAAGAAGACACTGCCTATCTTCACCATGAAGCCTAGAAGCTGTGACTGTCTTGGGGTCTCTGAAGCTAGGGGTAGCCGTGTAGAAAGTTCTGGCCAAAGAGTGAGCAGAAACCTGCTCAGGGATTTGGGTGGAAAAGATCTTTAAAAAGAGAAGCCAAATGATGCCATGCTTCACATTCGTTTTGTGCTTTGGTGGTAGATGTGATGTCTGGAGCTATGGAAACCATCTTGTGACCACGCAGGAAAGACTAAGAGGATCACTGAGATGTTGTTTCTGAAGTCCTTGAGATGCTGGACCAATGCCAGCTGCCACCTATCTTGGGATGTCTTTTTTTTTTTAGTTGGAGGATAATTGCTCTACAACGAACACGGTGTTGGTTTCTGCTGCACAACAGGCGGAGTCAGCCCTAAGTGTACGTAAATCCCCGCCTCTTCAGCCTTCCTCCTGCCCACCCCCCATCCACTCCCGTAGATCATCAGAGCACTGAGCTGAGCTCCCTGTGCTATACAGAAGCTTCCTACCAACTGTCTATTTTACACATACGTGTCAATGCTACCCTTTCAGTTCTTCCCACCCTCTCATTCTCCCACCGTGTCCACAAGTCCATTTTCAAGTTCTGCATCTCTATTCCTGCAAATAGGATCATCAGAACCATTTTTCTAGACTCCATATTAATGCATTAATATACAATATTTGTTTTTCTCTTTCTGACTCACTTCACCCTAACAGACTCTGGGTTCATCTACCTTACTTCAACTGACTCAAATTTGTTCTTTTTTATGGCTGAGTAATATTCTATTATATATATGTACCATAACTTTGGATTTCTTATTATATGATAAAAATAGCCCCCCTGGTTATTTAAACTATTTAATGTAGGTGAAAGCATTCTTAGCTGATACAAATATGCCTAGGTAATTCTTAATAGATTTTCAGGGAGTCAGTGTAGAGACACTTTCAGTCAATGTAGAAGACACCTTATTTGATCCAAAAATATTTGTTGAATGCCTGTAATGCCACAGGGTCTGTGCATCTGAGGCTTTGATAACTTTCAGAAACGCTTCCTGGACCTCCTAAGGCTGAATGAGATGTCCCCTCTCTGTGGTTACGCAGCGGCTTGTCCCGAGGCCTCTCTCACTGCGTTGACTACCTGTCTTGCCACTGACATGTGTAAATGCTCTTTTTGATGGTAGTTTCCTCAAGGACCAAGATCCCATGTTTGAGTCATTTGTACATCCCCAGTGCAGAGGGCAGTGTCTGACACACACAAGAGCACCCAATTAGTTGGATATATTCCTGAATTTTAGGCCAATCCAGGGTGTGAAAAGTACGAGAGCTTCATTTGTCATCAGTTGCTTCTTGGTGTATTAAGGAATATGTCTCTCTCATACACACAAACACATAAACACACATGCACACTTGCACACACTGCACATACCAGGGAGCACTTATTCCAGTGGATGGAGCTTTGGCAATGATTACTGTCATGATCTCACCTGAATCAGGCACTTGGAATGGGGATGGGGAGCCAAGGCCCTTTATAAAATTAATTATGAACAGGCTCTGAGAAGCCGCTGCAGAGATGCTGGCAGCCGGGTTCTTAGCCTTTTGGCTGCAGGGATTGGACCCTGCTGGGAGGAGCAGCGTAGGTAAAAATAAGCTAATTAGGCCTGGCGTGTGGCTGTGCTTTGAGAGTGTCCTGTGTTCCCCGGGTATGTTTGCTGTCTCTGCAAACTGGAGAGAGGTCATGCCCCTGGACTGGGCAGCCCCGAGCTGTTTGTTGGGGCTGCCACACAGGGGAGGGGAATCACGGAGCAGGATAGGGATTTGGGTAGTTCTGTTGGAACACATTGGCTGAAAGCACAGACTGGCGGCTCCAGCAAGGAGTAATCCCCTCTCTCTGAACTCTCTCTGAGCAGTTTTTCCGTAAGACCTGGCATCTGGGAAACAGCAGGCCCCACTGGACAGACCTCTCCTGCTTATGAGTCAGTGAGTGAGTGAAAGTTGCTCAGTCATGTCCGACTCTTTGTGACCCTATGGAGTATGCAATCCATGGAATTCTCCAAGTCAGAGTATTGGAGTGGGTAGCCTTTCCCTTCTCCAGGGGATCTTCCCAACATAGGGATTGAATCCAGGTCTCCCACTCCTACTTAAACTTAGCAGGTTTTCTCTCTAAGAAGAAAGTTCATACAGCGTAGCGATAAGAACTTGGACATGGGTATGAGGCAGCCCAGATAGTGAACTCTGGGGTCTGCCAATTACTGCTAGGTACTCAGAGGTCAGTTACTTCTCTTCTCAAATCTGAACTGGGACCCTGTCATCCCCTCAAAGGCTGTTGTGAACCTGAAAAGAGTGTATATAAAATGCTTGGAACAGTACCTGACATGTAGTAAGGGCTCAATTTGTGGTAGCTGTATTACCATTATCATGGTTGTTGCTGTTCAGTCACTCAGTTGTTTCCGACCCCATGGACTGCATGCAGTACACCAGGCCTCCCTGTCCTTCACCATCTCCTGGAGTTTGCTTAAACTCATGTCCACTGAGTCGGTGATGTCATCCAACCATCTCATCCTGTGCCTTCCCTCTTTTCCTCCTGCCCTCGATCTTTCCCAGCATCAGGGCCTTTTCCAGTGAGTTGGCTTTTCACATCAAATGGCCAAAGTATTGGAGCTTCAGCTTCAGCATCCGTTCTTCTAATGAATATTCAGAATTGATTTCCTTTAGGATTGACTGGTTTGATTATTATGGTAATCTTTGTTTATTCCAAGGGATACAAAAAGAATACAGGCTAACTCTGTGTGTGTGTGTGTGTGTGTGTGTGTGTGTGTGTGTGTGTGTAAAACATGCACACGCATCCCTTTTTGAACATCCAGATTTGAAGTACCTGCAGATGGAGACTTCCTCTGGATAGTCTTCAGGTCTCCTCTCAGCTGTGTGTTTTAGTTACTAATCTGAGCTTACCGCTACTGAGCCAAGCACATGCCTCCTCTCGCTAAATCTTCACACACAACCCTAGCAGACTGGTACAATCTCTTTGTTCTTGAGGACACCAAGATCTAGGGATTCTCACATTTGTCCAAGGTCCTGCAGGATTCATTTCCTGGCAAGGAGTCGTTACCAACCCCCCACCCCTCCCCACAGGCATCCTGCCTCCCCGAAAGATAGTAAGTCTTGTTGACTAGGCAGCCTTCTTCCTTTGCAACTTCATCTGAACTGTTGACTCTGCTGGCTTGCTATGTTGCTCTCTTTCGTTGAGATCAGCTTGTTCTTTTTCCAACGCCACAGACCTATTTGCACAAAAGCAGTAAGGAGCCCAAAGATTGCTGAATATTTAACATTTGCAGGCAACGTGCCACAGTAACCAAAAACACTTGAAACACGACCCATATGAGGGGGTGGGGGAAGGAGAGGCTTGAAAGAAGAGGCCCCACAGATTTTTGGCAAGTGGAGGTGTCATTCAGGCACTTTTCATAAGCAGGAGGAATCCACAGATTGGTTAGGTCGGAGAAACGCTAGCCAACTCTGCTATCATTCACATCTGCCAGTAGTAACTGCCTTTGACAGCAGAGTTTGCAAAACTCCAAACAAAAGAACTATTGATGGAGATCAGCCCCTGGGTAAATGCATGAATAGCAGTACCATGTTTGGACAGGTAGTGTCTTAGAGTTAGGGCTCAGGGTTGCAACTCAACTACTTACTTGTGACCCTTGAATTTCCCTTTCATAAGAAAGGATGAAATCCCCCAATGTGAGGGGCAAGGGAGAAGGAATACTTGGCTGGGGCAGAAAACACTCAGAGAAGGGCAACTCTTTCCTTCTGATCTGACTTTTGAATCTTTGCTTGCTGGGAGTTTTCATTTAATCCAGCTACATACATTTTTCTTCCTGCTCTAAGATGTAGGGAGTACATGGACCATATTTCCTTCTTAACTGCAAACTGAGAGGTACAAATGCACTGAATGGAAATGTAATGCTTGGGGATTGACTCGAATTGGGTTGTCAAGTTACATTCAAGAAAGTGTTCTTTAGTGGGAAGCAGGTACAGAAGGCCAGAGTTCTTGGCTGGAAAGGCGAAAACATGGGGGAGTGGAAATGCCAGGTGTATGACACTGCTGAGGCTGGCAGCTGTGTAAGCCAGACAAGTAGAATAGCTCATGTGCTGGGGAGAGAAATGCTATTTAGAAATACAGCACCATTCAGGTGACACCTCAATCCTATAAGGGACTGGAAAGAATAAAGACCAATCTTGGTATAATTTAATTTTACATATTTTATATAGGAAAGAAGGGTACCTTTGGTTGACTCTAAGAAACATTTCCATGATTATTTCCTCTTAACTAGGAAGCACTGTAGCTCTTTTCTACTTCGGAGTGAGAAGTAGTATATCCAAAGTTAACTTCAAGGTAGACTTGAAACCAGTAACCAGATTTGATGAATTAGATTGTAGGTGGGGTGGAGTGAGGGCAGAGGGTCAGGAGTCCTCCCTGTGAGACTTCTCAGCTCTGTGTGTGATTCATTCATAAGCTCAGGCTCTGGTTTATGAATGGGATGGGGTCATGGAGCCTCTGGGAAGAGGAGGTGCTTCCACTGTGGGAGGAAGCCTTGAGCTGAACACAGTTCAGAGTACGCTTATCAATGAGGTAGGTTCCATGGCACCTGTATGAGTCACGCATTTTCACCACTACCGATCTGTTTTGCAATGTCACAAGGGTTTCGTTGTTGGCTTCTCTTAGGTTTAGGATTTTGAAATGGGTGATGGTGACTTCACAGCTTATTCAGCTTCTCAAGTGTGACAGTGACAGAGATTATCTTGTACCTCCCAGCTTCCCTACTTGGAGAGAAACAAGCGTGGAAATGGAGCAGCAGAAGGTAGACATATGGTCGGGGGCTGGAGAGACCTTGTCATAGAGATGCTTTCTCCCCAGACCAGGTTTTGGTCTTTGCACAAGGTCAGACTGGGTGAGATTCTTCTGAGTGGTATTTTAAGACATTCATCCTAAAGAACATCCTGGAGATAGGGGACAGGAGCAGTGGCCTTCGGCCTGATCTGATTCCTGCACTGGGTGGAGCTGTTTATCCCCGTCCACACACGGATTTTGGAGCTCCAGGTTGATAGCTAGGCTCATGAATTGCAAGTTGCCTGGAGGACTGGGGATGGGTGGGAACCCATTGCTGTGTGACATTGCCCCTTGGTATAGGTGAGCTACTGAATGATTAGGCCCTCAGAAATCACCAGTACAAGAGTTTGTAAAGTAATGTTGGACCAGCCAGCCGTTACTTGTATGAATGAGTTCGAGTTACCAGGGCTGATGGCTTGTCCACAAGAAGCACGTGCAGACAGAGATGGCTCAATTTCTCTCGTTTATCCAATAAGAAAGAAAGGTTTGAAGGTCAGAATCAGAAGTTCAAGGCCCTGCTTTTAACAGGCATTCCAGGAACTGCTCTCAATTTATAACCAAATACTTATGCCTGGCAAAGAACCAGTTCATGGGAAAATGAGACAGTGCTTCCGTCAACCTAAAGGAAGGTGTGGGCAGCTGGAGCACAGGCATCCTTGGGGAGGACCCCTTGTCTTATTTTGCAGTGCCTCTTCTAGGATCTAGACGAGATCTAAACAGGTGCTTCTGGAGAAACTTCTTAGAGATAGAAGCAGGCAGAGTTGAGACTATACCCAGCCGGAGACCAGCTTCATGCAGGTAATACATTACATGCATCTCTTTCAGGCCAAGTGAATTGAGCGGTGGGAAGACACACAGACGGGTTTGGCCCATGGACTGAACCAAGGTGAGGTTCTGGTCTGACTCAGGACTCCTGGACAGCCCGCTCTGCCTCCATGGCTGGATAGACACTGGACAGGAAGCATGTGGGTGACAGTAATTCCAGACTGTCGAAGGGAACAGGAGAGACCGCAAGTGTGCTGTAATAGAGGGGAGGACGGGGGTCGGGGAGAACACTAGGTAGGGGCCCAGAGCAAGCCCGGCCAGCGCAGGGCGCTGCTTCACATAGCTGCTCACATAGGGGGTGGTTTCGGTGCTCCACTTGCCTTGGGTGTGTGGAGACGGTTCTGCCCTCAGTCCCCATCCACTATGGATGTTTAGCTCTGACCTTGTGAAAAACACATGCACGCATGCGGGTGTTGAGTCAGTTCCCCTGATGTTGAGAAGCCACAGCGGGTGTAGACCTGCTTCATCAAGCGGAAAGTGGAGAGCGTGACTGGATGTCAAGCAAAGCTTGATCCTGTTGGAGATTTGGGAAAAGCCCAAAGGAAGGGAGAGATGGGTCAGTGCTTCAGAGATCGTGTTAGAATCACAGTCAGACATGTTGGGCTTATATTTCAGCCCCGTCACTTTCTGGCCCTCTTCCCTTGGGCACCTCACAGGGCTTGCCCAAGCCTCAGTTCCCTCTGCTTTAAAATAGGAATAATACCAAGCTCAGGGGGCTGTTTTCATGGTTCAGGGAGAGGACACATGCAAAGCCCTTAGCACAGCGCCTGGCCTGTGGTAGCTGCTCATTGCATGTGTCCTCCCTGGCTTCCTCCCTCCCTCTCCTTCTTTCCTTCCTCCCTCCCTTTCCTTCTTTCCTTCTGCCCTCCCTCTTTCCTTCCTTCCTTCTCTTCCTCCCTTTCTTCTTTCCTTCCTCCCTCTCTCCCTCCCTCCTTCCTTCCTTCCTCCCCAGCCTGCCCAGGAAGCCCTGATGACACTCCTGTTATCACATGTACTTACTCTAAGCCCAGGAGACAAGACCCACCCTCTTCTCTACGTTCTAAGTCCTGTTCGGGGAAAAAAGAAATCTGCTGGAGGTGGGAAAGCCCAGGTGATTTTGCTCGTGGTTGTCTCTGAAAGAGAAAAGGCATTCTTCTCATTCTGTTTTCCCTCTCCTTTAAGAGCACGCAGCACCACGCAGCTGGAACAGCCCCCTTCTTTGAGCTCCTCCTTTATCTTCCTCTAGCTTGGCTTTGGGCTGCCTTATTTGGGATCTCCACGGAGGGCAGGAGGAACAGCTCCTGGGGTAGGGGAGGAGGTCCTAGCAAGGCTGCTCCTGCTCTATGAGGCAGAGCTGGAGTGAGCGGTTCTCGGCCCGCCAGCTGCACAGACGAGTGTGCTTAGCTGTTTTTGGCAGCTAGTTCCTGGTTTACTCGGGCCCAGCTGGGTCTCTTAATTTAAGCTAAGAAGTGCTGTTATGTCCTCATTTTGGAGGGAGGGGGTACATGCATATCAGCCTTAGAGTTTTTATTGAGTACCTACTATGTGCTTAGCTCCACACAAAGCAAGCTCTGGGGAGGCTCTAGATATGTGAAAGTCTGGTATTGTGTGTAGGCGGGAAGGTGGGCAGCTGTGAGGAGGTGGGGCTTTTCTAAATTGCTGGAAGACCAACTTAACCAAACACATACTGAGCATCTATTCCATGGATGAGATGTGGCTGTGGCTCCCAGGGAGCTCTTGGTTGAGTGGGAGAGAGAGAGATAAGAAGTCACAATACAACAGGGCAGGTTGTATAACAAGCACAAAGAAGGCTCCATGGGAAGACAGAGGAGGGAGTGACACAGCGAGACTAGAGGAGTCTCCTGCCTCTCCCAGGGGGTGGGGGATGAGATATCATGGAGGGAGAAGGAGGGGATACCAGGGGTGGGGCTAGGAGGGGTCCAGGCAGAGGGTACTTGCAGAGGCCCCCAGGCAGGGCTGAGAGCCAGGAGAAGTTCCTTGGTCAGATTTTAAAACACATACTTTTGTCCTAAAGTTCTGAAGTACCAGCGTCACATGAGACTCAGAGCCTCTCATTTTCTCATTTCACACACGTTGACTCTGTGCCCTGCATTATGCACCATATAGAGCACAAAGACCCAGCCCCCTCTCTGAAGGACCACATGGGCTAGAAACACAGGAGCAGCTATAACTCGAACACTAGTAAGTGTAGTAAGTGACAATCTAGGTAAAGGAACAGGGGCTCAAGTTGAGGAGATGAGGTGTGTCACCTCAAAAACCTGCCAGCCAAGAATTGCTCAAGATGGGCAGACAGAAAGTTCCAGAATTAGAACTCCCTATGGGGCCCCATGGAGCAGATAGAGAACACTATGGACTCTGAATTTCCAGCTTTTTATAGAAGGAGAAAGTGCTGGAAGGGGAGGATCAGGAAGGGGGAATTGCTAGCCGATGTCACACAGGGTTCAGTTTGTGAATTGATGAGGAAACAAGAACTAGGAAGAGAATGAGGTTGATGTGTTGAAGACAGTGGGAAGAACAGGATACAAGTCTGAAGGCAGGAGGGCAGGGTTGGACCTTGGTGAGCTGGGTATACTAGGCGAATGACTTTGCTGCTTGTTGTTCAGTCCTCAGCTGTGTCCAACTTTGCGAACCCGTGGACTGCAGCATGCCAGGCTTCCCTGTTTATCACTATCTCCCAGAAGTTGCTCAATCTCATGTCCATTGAGTCAGTGATGCCACTGAGTCATCTCATCCTCTGTCACTCCCTTCTTCTGCTGCCCTCAATCTTTCCCAGCATCACGGTCTTTTCCAATGAGTTGGCTCTTCACATCAGGAGGCCAAAGTATTGGAGTTTCAGCGTCAGTCCTTCCAATGAGTATTCAGGATTGATTTCCTTTAGGATTGGCTAGTTTCATCTTCTTGCTGTACGAAGGAAAAGACCAGTACTTTACTGCCTTGGTTTCCCTAGTTATAACAAGAGTGTATGCCTGGGTCTCCAAGGCATGCTGCCTTTTCTTCTTCCAGAGTCCACAGCAGATGTAAGAAATTTGGTCACAGCCTTTTTTTTTCCTCCTTGGGGCTCAGTTATAGCTTCATTTCTCCCCAGCACCCCAGGCAGTCACTCTTCTCAGAGTGACTATACATGCAGTGAAACCAGTCTGTGAGCCCTGGACTAGATAATCCAGAAGAGCGCTGTAACAACTGACATCTTAGGGTCCTGTAACTTTACCAGCAGCTATGAACTTAGGAAGGCTCAACATGTTTATGTGCTCTGGAATGTCATTCCCCCTCCCTTCTCACTATGACCAGAAAGATATGAAACATCCCTCTGAATTTTAAACTTAGGTTCTAGCACAACACAGGCCAAAAGCTTTAGGAATCTTTTGAGCTTTGAAGTCATGTTTTATGAATTTAGCATATTCACCTACACAGAGAGTCAATGAATTGTCTTTCTATCTATGAAACCTCTTGCACTCCCCACCAAAGATTGGATGAGATATAATTGACATTTACTGTTGTGTGAATTCAAGGTGTACTGTGTGATGGCTTGATACATTTATGTGCTGTGAAACATTTACCACAATAGGATTGGTTAACAACACTGTCATCTCATATAACTAGCATTTCTTTTTTGTGTTGAGAACATTAAAGATTTACTCCCTTATCAACTTTCAAATATATAATACAGTATTGTAACTATAGTGTGCATGCAGTACATTAGCACCCTAAACTTGAATCTGTTATCAAGTTTATACCCTATGACAAACATCTCCCCATTTTACCCACCCCTCAGCCCCTGGCAACCACCATGCTATCCTGTTTCTATGGGTTAATTGAATTAATTAATCTTTCTCTCTCTTTTTTTTTTTGGCTGTACTGTACAGCTTTCAGGATATTAGTTCCTTATCAGAGAGTCAACCCAGATCCCCTTCAGTGAAAGCACAGTCCCAACCACACCCAGTAGGTTCTTAGGAGTTGCTTCTCAGCAGCATCTTCCCTGTGAGGATGAGCAGGAAAGAGGAGACACACATCACTGGGGGCATTTGTTGTTAACACCTTTGGAAAGAGGTCCTCTGCCAGATGTATCTCCCAGCTTCCTTCTGTGGCCAAGGGATCTTTTATACATTTTGGATCATGTTACCTTTAAAAAATCTTCAGTGGCTCCCTGTTGCCTACAGGATGAATTCTAAATGCCTTTGCATGGCATTCAAGGTCCTTCAGTGTCCGATGCCCAACTGCCATATCAACCTTGCCTCCAGCATTCCTTGGCATGGAGTCTATGTTCCACCTGCTCCGCACTTCCAAGCCACTGAAAATGTCCAGTTTCAAGCCTCCTGACTTTTGCACATGCTGTGTCCTCTGCCTTGCTTGCCTTTCTTCCACTCACCACCTCGAGAATTCTTAGTTTTAAGGACTTGCTGATGTGTTGCCCCATTTAAGGTATCAGCCTGGACACCACTTGGGCAGTTAGACTCCCCCTAGAGCCATAGTCCCCAGTCTTTTTGGCACCTGGGGCCAGTTTCGTGGATGATAATTTTTCCATGGACCTGATAGGGAGGGTGGGAGATGGTTTCAGGATGATTCAAGCATATTGCATTTATTGTGCTAATGATAATCTATATTTGCAGCTACTCCCCAGAGCTAGCGTCACTGCTTCAGCTCTGTCTTAGATCATTAGGCATTAGATTCTCATAAGGAGTGTGCAAACTAGATCCCTCACCTGCATCGTTCACAGTTGTGTTTGCTCTCCTAAGAGAATCTAATGCCTCTACTGATCTGATTAGCTCAGGTGGTAATGTAAATACAGATGAAGCTTCACTGGCTCACCCACCACTCACCTTCTGCTGTGCAGCCTGGTTCCTAATGGGCCACGGACCGTACCAGTCCATGGTCCAGGGATTGGGGACTGCCCTAGAGTGCTCCGGGCAGTCTTTAGATGACTCTGTTGAAGCATCGATCACACTACGTAATAATGTTACATAAATGTTTGTCTATGTGTGAGTTCCTTGAGGGGACAAGAAACAGTTCATATTTGTTTTGTTCCTCTCACCCAGCACTCTGCCTGGCACGTAGTAGGTGCTCAAACACGCATTAAATAGCTAACCAGAAAGACAGTTGTACTTGGTCTCTTCCACTTACTGTTTGTGAGCCGACTGCATCGTTAGGAATTGGCAGCACTTTCAATTCTTTCCTCCCTACCTGGGCTTAAACCAACACTAAAAAGTTTTATTTGTTTGTCTGTTGTCCTTTCAGGCAGATGAAAGTGGCAGTTCAACTCTCTCTTTCTTATCAAACCCTGCATGTGTCGGAGCATTTGAAGATGGCGTGTGTGGGAGCTCCGGCTCTCTGGTGACTTCTCTAGATTTAATTAGTCTGACCTTCTGTGATAATCCCCCTCGGATGTCCCTGGCTCCCCCCTCTACTTCTGTATCATATTCAGGCTTCTGCCATCATCAGCAAAAGACCAACTGCTCAGCTCAGCCTGTAGCATAATTCACAGCTTGGCTCTCAAAAATGAACTTTTACTCTGATGGAGCTGCTCTTAGCATTAAAATTGGCCTGAGAGAGCTAGGAAAGTTTATCTTGGAGCCAGCATGGGGTCCATCCCTCCAAGTCAAATATTTCTCTTCAAAACTAGAATGAGCTTTAGTGTGGCACTACCAATGGCTTCCTGAAATATTGGTATATCTTTAAACATTAACATTTAGTCACAGTGCTGAAGGCTTTCTGGAGAGTTTTTAAGTCTTTCCTAGCCCTCCTCGGAATAACATGGGCTTTCATACATGCTTTCCTTTCATTTCAGGGCATGGGAGAATGCATTGAAATAGCTCAATATGGGACTAATCAAACAGCTATTCATTTTCAGCCCATCCTTATAGGATTTCCCAAATGAAGTACAGAGGCCACTTTAGAACAATCCAGAAAGTCAAAGTGGTACCCTTGGAGTTTCTGGTCTTGAGGAGGCTGGAATCCCTGGGAGTGTAATGCTCTCATTTCAAACCTCTAACCCAGGCAGTCAGCTAGAAAATTGTTATTTTCTCCATTTCCTATTTTGGAATAAAAATGTAGCAGTATATGAAGGAATAACTTCTTTCTCAGCAGTACTAGATAGAATGGGGCAGTCTGTAGCATGAGCTTATTCAGCACTGGCTGATGCATACCCTGGGCCAGGAAACATTCTCTCCCCTGGATATACAGGGATGAACAAGGCATGGCTACAGCCAGTAAGAAATCCACCAGGTAGGAGAGAGGAACATTCCAATGAAGAAGTACAATTGGGGCACATTAACAGTGTATCTGGAACTCAGAGTGGGGAGAAGCTAGCTCTGCTGGGAAGAACTGGGGATGTTGCATAGAGGGTGGGCTACTTGAGCTGGGTATTGTAGGGCCCATAGTGCTGTAGCTCCACAGTAAAGAATGTGCCTCCAATGCAGGAGACCTGAGTTCCATCCCTGGGTCAGGAAGATCCTCTGGAGAAGGGAAAGGCTACTCATTCCAGTATTCTTGCCTGGAAAATTCCATGATAGGCTACAGTCCAAAGAGCTGAACACAACTGAGTGACTGACACATAGAACTTCTTCAGCTGCTTCAGATTGGAAGGGGCATCTGGACCATGCTGTGGCACCTAGGAGAGTGGGCATGAGTTTGGGGTGGCTTGAACACAGGGAATACAAGAGTGAGACACTGGGTACTAAGGCTGAAAGAGTCCTTGGGACCAGTCTATGCGAGTTTGTTTTCACTCAGTTCTGGGGAAATTGGATATACCCTGTTGGCACAGTGGCTCTGATAAGATTTGAAGCAGAATAAAGGTATACTCAGAATTTTAAAAAGATAATAGAAGATGGTTTGGCAGAGGAGGAATGGAAAGCAGTTAACAACCCTATGATGATGGGTTCAGAGAAGACTTGATGAGGGCCTCAAGGAATTCAGTGGCAGCAGAGAGAGATGAGAGGGAGTTGTCTGTAGTTGCCAATTAAAATCAGCATGCAGTGGCTCAGAGGGTGACACTGGTGATAGCAGCCATCAAACACCACGGCTGCTGAGGAGCCTATGAGTCATCAGAGAGGGATGTGGGAAAGCTTGGTGTTACGATGATTCACACCGATGTGGGGAGGTGTTTCAGGGTCACAGGACCACTTAGACTGTGTGGCAGAATACTTAACTGCACTTGAACATCCATGTGCCCACCCACATTTCCCAGTTGGGTTGGCCCATGGGCTCTAAGCAGAAGTGATCTGTGCTGGTTCTGGTTGATCAGTAGCTAAGCTGTGTCTTAACTCTTTGAGACTCCATGCACTGCAGCACCCCAGGGTCCTCTGACCTCCACTATCTCCCGGAGTTTGCTCAAATCATGTCCCTTGAGTCAGTGAGGCCATCTAACCATCCTATCCTCTGCTACCCCCTTCTCCTTTTGCCTTCAATCTTTCCCAGCATCAGGGGCTTTTCCAATGAGTGGGCTCTTCTCTTGCTGGTTTTAGGTTGAAACAATTAAGAGCTGGCTGTTCCCTTATCACAGTGTCCTGAAAGCCATGTCTTCCAGATGTACAGCAATAAAATGCAAAGCTTCTGGGTCCATGAGTCACTGCTTAAAAGGAAACTGCCCTGGGGTGTTGCCAGATCCACAGTGAACTTTGCCTGAGTGAAAAATGGATTTTTATTGCTTAAGCCATAGAGATTTTAGGGCTCTTTGTTACGGTAGCATAACCTAGCCTATCCTGACAAAGATGCTTTCCTTCTCTCTAAGGCTGTTGAGGCCTTGGGAGCTGGGATGAGGCCAGCATCTATAACTGCAGGTTATTTTAGCTCCTTTACCGCCGCTGATGCATCAGAAAAGTGTTTGGAAGAAACCACATGGCAGAGGTGTGCTTATCTGCCTCAGAACACTTTGGCTCCTCATGGCTGAAGAATATGACAGTTTTCTTAAGCAGGCAGCCCCTTGGGAGGGAAAAAAAAAAAGATTATATGGTGAAATGCCAGAATCCTTCACGATGCCAGAGAGATTGACAGCAATTCTTAGTACTCCTGGAGTATGTGTCATCCTGAGAAAGCATAAATGTATTACAAGCCTCGAGGGGCAGGATGAAAGCGTCTCCATCATCAATAGTATATGGCTCTTGTCAGGCCTGAGGCAGAGAAGGAGGCCCTGGTGGGAAGGAGATTTGTCATCATGCGCTGGAGGAGGAATGGCTAAAGAACCTGGGGATGCTGGGCTGGAGAAAGAAAATTTGGTGGGAGTTGCAGTATTTCATCTTTGGAAATTCAAGGGCTGTTATGTGAAAGAGAAAGCAGATTTGATCCTGGTAGCCCTTCAGGGAAGTTAGAGCAATGGATGGATACTGCATGCAGATAGATTCCAGCTCAATAGGATAAACATGCAACAGCTGTTGGAAGGTAGATTATTAGGGCTGCCTTAGTAGGTGGTGAGTTCACCACCATTGAAAGTGCTTAACCTTAGGCTGGAAAGACACCAACCTGGCAGAGAGGTTGCTGTGGTGAAAGGGGGAGGTGAACTAGGAGACAATCCCAGGCCGTGTGATCTTGGGCAAGTCAAGTGACCTTTCTGAACTGATGTCTTTAATTATGAAAAATAAGAAGTCCTACTACATAGGATTATAGCAGGTAGATGATGTGAAGTGTATTTACAGGCTGCTTTTGAAACATATCTTGATAATAATAACATCTCCATCAACCATCACAATAATTAGACGTCACATTTATTGGACACTTATTCTATGCTAGGTACCATGCTTAGCACATGACATCTCATTTGACACTTACATTGACTACACAGGTACTATTTTTAACCCATTTTACACATGAGAAAACAGAAATGGAGTGACTTGACCACATTCACACAGCTAGAAAGTAGCAAAGTTGGGACTTCAGTCCAAGACTGTCTGGCTTTGGAGTCTAAACTCTTAATTATTATACTTGTTATAACTCTTCAAGATCAAAATAGAAGGTGCATATGTGGTTTCTACTACCAAGGACCAAGGTCTTATTTGAAAAGTCTCATTATTGAATGGACAACCGGTCTTGATAAAACTTAATTTTCTTCTAATACTGTCATTGTATGTGTACTATTCAATTGTGTTATGGCTGATGTTTTATAATGATATGTTACAGTTATCTACTGCTACATGATAAACTACCTGAAAATTTAGTGACTTAAAAGACAAGGATTATTTTATTCTTATCTCTCATATTGCTGGAGGTTGGCTGTGCTCAGCTAGGTGGTTCTTGCTCAGGGTCTTCCCTGTGGATTCAGCTGAGGCTGGAGTCATCTCAGAGGGTCCCTCATGACATGTCTGCGCCCCAGAACACCTACATGTGACCTCTGCATGTGACCTGGGCTTCCCCACAGCACTGGGACTCAGTTTCAAGAGTAAGCTTATTGGGACTTACCTGGTGGTCCAGTGGTTAAAACTTTGCCTTCTGATGTAGGAGGTGGGGGTTTGATTCCTGGTGAAGGAGCTAAGGTCCTATATGCTTTTTGGCCAAAAAAAAAAAACCCAAAAAAACCCATAAATCAGAGGCAGTATTGTAACAAATTTAATAAAGACTTTAAAAGTATTTCACATAAAAAAGTCTTTAAAAAAATAAGCATGTTAAGAGAGGCATGCTTATGTATGTTATGTCTTTTGACCTAGCCTTGGAAATTGTAATACATTATTTATTCCATAGTCACAAGTCACAGATTCAAGAGGAGAAACCACAGACCTCCACAGCTCAGTGAGAGGAGAACTGAAGTCCTGCTGTAAGAAGTGTGTGTGAGATAAGCATTATTATCAAGGCAATTTTTAGACAAAACAGTTTGCCACAGGCTGATAGGAAGCATTAATTCAAAAACATCCTCTTGAGAGAGTAGTAAATAAAGAGCTTAGAAAGAACTAAGAATTTCCACTTTGTTTCCATTTTAAAGAAAACTACCTCTGTTGGTATTTTCTATAATTTTTCTTAACCCAGATATTAGTCAACCCCTCATACAATTTTTTATCAGCTTAAACTTTGGCCTTTAACCAAGCCAATGGTGGATATCTACCCTTCATGGAATAAACTGTTATGTATTTGTATATAAAAATGATCATCCATAGCTTATAACTTTTTTGTTTATAGTTACATCTTTTCCTACTGGAAAGATTTTGCTGGAAATTATTTTATGAGCATTTGTTGACTAATTAAAAAAAATACTTGTTTGGCTGCACCAGGTCTTAGTTGCAGACATAGGATCTTCAATCTTTATTGTGGCAAGTGGGATCTTTAATTGCAGCATGCAGAATCTAGTTCCCTGACCAGGGATTGAACCCAGGCCCCTGCATTGGGAGCATGGAATCTTAGCCACTGGACCAACCAGGGAAGTCCCTGTTGACTGATTTCTTTCTTTTCTTTGAAGTTTCCTTATTGTAATATTGAATGGGAGGAAGGATGTGATGATATCAGTCATGATAATTGGTGGAAAGGAGAAATGTGAAGAAAAAGACTAAGAGACTGTGGCAAGTTCACATGCTATTTGGAAAATCAGCAGTGTCTCCTTTGAATGGTGTACAAGCAGCAAAAGAGCCCTGGATTCTGTTTGAAGTGTATTCTGAGGAAAATATGTTTAGGGGCGAAAGATTTAGCATCACCTTTGGTTCATGCTCTTGATGGAAAGAATTTCTGTCATGGGAACCAAGATGAGGACTTGGGGAATCATGTTGTCTGCAGTTGAAGTTTGATGACTGGGCTTTTAAGTATCTGCCAGGCTATGTGTGGCAGAGAGAAAGAAATAAAAACGTAACTGCAGGTGTGAGATGTTACCTGGGCCCTTCAGGTTGTTCTCTGTGGCTTCCCAAGGTGCCATCTTGCCCTAGTTTCTGACACTGCACATGCTCTTTCTTCTGGGGCTGCACTCACCCAACCATCTTTGAGCTCCTAATGGCTTCTCCTTGTTGTCTGTCAGATCCCTTAGAATCCATGTGGTGAGTGCCTCATAAGCACTTTAATCTGCAAACCAGTGCTTTTCAGAGTTTATGTCAGTGAATGGGGCACCAAGGAAGACTTTATGAACTCTGTGTCATGGACTGGAGTGGGACTAGTTATTTATGGAGGAACAACCAAGGCAGATGAAAGGGCAGGTGATTGCAGGCTACATGGAATGTCACTCTGTCCACCTAAAGAGTGACTGTGTCTTATAGTACATGAAAAAAAGGTGAAAGTCTTAGTCACTCAGTCGAAACTGACTCTTTGTGATCCCATGGACTGTAGCCCACCAGGCTCCTCTGTCCGTGGAATTCTCCAGGCAAGAATACTGGAGTGAGTAGTCGTTCCTTTTCCAGGGGCTCTTCCTGACCCTGGGGTTGAACCTGGGTCTACCGCATTGCAGGCAGATTCTTTACTGTCTAACCCTATGCACATATATAAAGCAGATAGAACTCTTGTAAACCAGGGTGGTTGTGAGTCTCTCAGTTGCCCAGCAGTGAGACCTAAATAGAGGCAGAGAGAAAAGGAGACTGATCGAAATGAATGCTTTAAAAGAATAATTATTTTAGGACTCTTCTGGTGGTCCGGTGGCTAAGAATTTGCTTGCCAATGCAAGAGACACAGGTTCTATCTCTGGTCAGGGAAGATCCCACATGACACAGAGCAACTAAGTCTGTGCACCGCGACTGCTGAGCCCGTAGCCTGCAGCTACTGAGAGTGTGCTGTAGAGGCTGTGCTCTGCACCAAGGGAAGCCACAGAAATGAGAAGCTGGGGCACTGCAACTAGAGAGTAGCTCCTTGCTTGCTGCAATAAGAGAAAGCCCTGTGGGCAGTGATGAAGACCCAGAACGGCGAAAAACAAAATATGTATATATATAGATCATATATTATTATTTTAGGTTTTAGACTAGAGAAATTTGAATTTATAAAACATACATGATCTATACTATATGTATCAGTCATATGTATGTCTTATATATGTTGATATATACGACTTGAAGATACACATATACCTACACACAGAAATAATAAATGCTGTGTTTTTTTGGTTTGTTTCTTTGGGCAGAGAGGGTGTTATTTGCATTATTTTACATAGGAATTTTTTTTTGCTTCACCAGAGAATCCCCAGAGATTGACCAGCCCTCCTCCCTCTCTCTCTAACTCCCTTCTTCCCTTCCTCTCTCTCCCTTCCTTTTTAATCTTATGGAAAATCTCAAGCAAACACAAAATTAGAGATAGTGGTACAATGATCCTTGATAAAGAGTTCCTTTAAATGCCTCTTCTTTGGAACATTTACAATACGGTTCAATTTACAAAAAATGAATTGCCTGGGAAGTGTAGAAAGGTTCATCTTTATGTAAAGTGAAGAGTAAATGTATTTTATGAAACTATTCTCAGGAGATATGTACACATGATAAAACTGTAGAGATCATGTCCTGACCTAGTATAAATCTGTGAATCCAGAAGAACTGCAGTATCAGAAGGGCTCTTTCTCCACTGGTACGTTCTTTTAAAATTCAGCCTCATGAGAATCTAAGTCTGAAAAGAAACACTGAAAATATTTGTTTAGGCCAGTGCTTCTGGCCAGTTTGTTATAATGCATGACATATGATGCAACTGGCCAATTATTTCAATGAAATATTCAAGCTGATAGTTTTTGTTTTCCAGCAAATTGACCAGTGGTTTGACAGAATCAACCTTTTAAAGGATGATTTGGGCAGCACTTTCACTGCAGTGCTATATGGCTCAATAGGAGGAAGGAAGACCTATTTTAAGCTGGAAGGGGCTCCAAATATGGGCTTTATGGTCAATCAGAGGGCAAGATGGATTGAGCAGGAGAATTTGGCCTTTGGGTCACCACTTTTGGGTCCCAAAGGTAGAACTGAATTCCTAAAGTTGACAGATCATAGCCAAGAGGTGGACTTCCCTGGTGGCTCAGATGGTAAAAAAATCCACCTGCAATATGGGAGACTTGGGTTCGATCCCTGGGTTGGGAAAATCCCCTGGAGGAGGGCATGGCAACCCACTCCAGTATTCTTGCCTGGAGAATCCCGATGGACAGAGGAGCCTGGTGGCCTACTGTCCAGGGTGTCGCAAAGAGTTGGATATGACTGAGTGACTAAGCATAGCGCAGCCAAGAGGTGGACTTGACTCATGTTGAGAAGTTGAGTGTTAAAAGAAGGCTGGTTTCTGAGGGGCACCTGGGAGGTGAGGAAGGGAAGGGGCCAAGGAGAAGCATCTCAAAAACTAGAATGGTTCAGGATGGAGTCTGTGATCCAGGTGAAGGTGTCAGAAATCTGTTGTTAGTGGGGGCTTGTCGCTGTGGCAGGCTAGGACCTCTGCACATGCTGAGCCTTGATGAAACAGTGGCCGTTGTCACTTGGACACAACCGTCTTGGGTGCACAGAGTGTGACTCTCACACTGCTGCACATTACAGATCCTTGGGGAGCTTTTTACAAATTTCCATACCTTCCAAATAAGTTGTACTTCAAACAAATGAGGAGGTTTGTAGATGAGACCTAGGCATGAGCATTTCTAAAAGTATCCCAGGTGACTTCAAGGTGCAGCCAGGTGAGACGCAGTGGCCTGGAGTAGGAGACAAGGCACAAGGCCCGAGGGTCCTGTCTGCCACTCACACTTACAGGTTATGTGGTCTTGGATGCGTCACCTAACTTCTCCGAGCTTCAGCTCTTCAGCCTGAAATTGAAGGGGTTGGACTAATGATCTCATTGATAGTTAAAAAAAAAACTCCATGATTCTCTGAGGGCCGGGGTCTGTGTCCCCTCCCCTTCAATATGGACTCTGTGACATTCTGCCTCATAAGAGTATGGTGGAATTGAAGTGGTGCCAGTTTTGGGGTCTTGGTCTTAAAAAGCAGACAGCTCTACTTTCTCTCCTAGCCATCACGCTGATAGGTGGCCTAGGCCGCATGGAAAGGCTGCGTGTAGGTGCTGAGAGATTCTTCTGAGGTCCCAGAGGATCTCAAGCATCACCTGTCAGACGTGAAGATGTCTTCAGATGATATTGATCCCCAGCTGTTGATCACTCTTGGCTTTAGATCTCTTAGGCTGATGCCCTAGAGAGACTTTGTGGATGGAGACACGCTGTCCATGGCCCACCCCCTGCGATTTCCTGTGCAAATTCCTGACTCACATAATAAAATGGATGTTTTACTTTGTGAAGTTTGGGGTGTTTGTTATGCAGTAATGATAGCTAGAACAATTAGCATTGCCATTTAGGCAATATTGGAGATTGACAATACAGTAAAATGTTTAAGGGGATGGATTCTGGAGGCAGACTGTCTGGGTTCAAATCCTGGCTCTCCCTTTCTCACGCTATGTAAATTAGGGTAAATTACTTACCTTTTCTATGTCTCTATTTTCTATCTGAAATGGAATACTAATAATACCTACCTCATTGTGTTGTCATGAGCATTAAATAACTCAATACATTTAAAGGGTGAGTCCCAGAGTGTAATACAAGTATTACAAATACTTGTAAATGCAAGTGTTTACAAAGATTATAATGAAGGTGGTGGTAAAGGGCGTGGCTACATGTTATCTGCAGTTTGTAAAATTCTGGGACAGTCAGGGTAGGTTTCGTAAACTGGGTGTGACCTGCCTTTGCCCAGCGCACACCCCATGTTTCTAAGTACATCCAGGGATACACATTGTTCTTAGCTATTCAGCAGGTGTTCAAAGGCACCTTGGAATTGTGTGTCGTGTCTCTGGACCTGTCACTGTCACATTGCTCAGAAATTGGATTCTGCAGAGTAGAAACATGTGGCTTGTTGGCAAGGCAACTGGTTCAGAGCAGGGACATTTCCAGGCTGAGAGAGCTCGCCTTTGTCAATTGGGTTACAGCCCTCATAAAAACCTGTTTGTTTGTGTTCTTTTCTGGATGCTCAGAGGTGTCAGGCCACCTTGAGTGGTGAGGGGAAGACGCCATCTCTGCATGGGTGGCTCCAGCTGCACCTCTTTGTACATCCTGGCTGCTGAACCAACCCCCGGACCTCCCAGGTATGCAGAGCACCTGGGCTGGGGATGGGGATAAGATCTCCAGTGGGGAGGGCATGCAGCTCCAAGTACTTCTGCCTTTTCTATTTTTGCTTTCAGGTAGACAGGGAGTTTGCAACTCCTGTGCTCCTGCATACGGTGTCATCAATTTCCATTTAAAAACCAGAAGGGTAGCCTTCTAAAATATCGAGTTTTGGAGGTGACAAATAGAAATTTATGGCATGAGGGTTAACTGCTGAACTAGGATCTGTCAGCAATGCCATTATGAATGAAATGAAAGGATATGAGAGCTGAAAAAAATTTAGGTGCTCAGGGTGGCATGGTGAGACTTGGTGGCTGATGACAAATTCTTGGTTTAAATGCTGACTCGGATGTCTCTGATGGTCCAGTGGTTAAGACTCTGTGCTTCCAATGCAGGGGTTGCAGGTTTGAGCTCAGATCCCATACACTGAGGGAGGTGACCTCACCCCCAAAATACTGGCTCTGCCACTCATGGCCCATGTGGTCTCGAGCCTCCCCTGATGATATAGAAAGGGAATGCTGATGGCATCGTATCAGAGCACTTTGAAGGAAAAGCTTGATAGATAACGTGACTATACAGACTGGATTGGAGTATCTTCATAAAGGATTCCTCTGCTTGATTGTCACGATCACATAATGTTCTTTGCTTACTCATTCACTCACTCATTCATTCCCGCTCCGGTATTCTTACCTGGAGCATCCCATGGATGAAGGAGCCTGGTGGGCTGCAGTCCATGGGGTCGCTAAGAGTTGAACACGGCTGAGCGACTTCACGTTCCCTTTTCACTTTCACGCATTGGAGAAGGAAATGGCAACCCACTCCAGTGTTCTTGCCTGGAGAATCCCAGGGACGGGGGAGCCTGGTGGGCTGCCGTCTATGGGGTCCCACAGAGTCGGACACGACTGAAGGGATGCGGCAGCAGCAGCACTCATTCATTTATTCAACAAATATTTATCAAGCATCTCCTTGATAAACTGTACCTGTTTCTGAGGATATAATTAATGAACAAAACAATAAGATTCCTTTATTTCTGAGTTTAATTTTAATGGTTAGAAACACAGACAAATAATAAAATGTGATCTCTTACCATGATAAATGCTATGTTAGATAAAAAAGCAGGTGAGGGAGGGACTCATGTGGGGAAGCATTTTGGTTTTAAATCCCACATTGGGACTGGCCTCTTTGAGAAGGTGACATTTGTGTAAAGATTTGGAAGAGGCAAGGAAGTGAGCCACAGAGTTACCTGGGGGGGAAAGCTTTCTAGGCAAAGCAGACAAGATGTACAAATGCCCCCAGAGGGCATCTGGTGTGTTTGAGAAACAGTGAAGAGGCCAGTGAGGCTGGAGTGGGTGAGTGGGAGAGAAATGCTAAGGAGGGCATGCTGGTTTCAGAACCAGACCATGTAGGGCCTCATAGGTCATTCCAAGAACTTCGGCTTTTTCTCTGAAAAGGATGGGAAGCCCTTGGAGCCTCTGTATGTAGCCAGGGAGGGATATGATTCTACTTGAATGTGAACGTGAAAGTTACTCAGTTGTGTCTGACTCTTTGCGACCCCATGGTCTATACAGTTTATGAAATTCTCCAGGCCAGAATATTGGAGTGGGTAGACTATCCCTTATCCAGTGGATCTTCATGACCCAGGAATTGAATCAGGGTCTCCTGCATTACAGGCAGATTCTTTACCAACTGAGCTATCAGGGAACTACTTAGTTTTTAAAAATGTAATTCAAAGTTTTAAAAACAGCTTTGTTGAGGTAAAAGCAGCAAACAGTAAACTGTACACATTTAAAATGTGCAATTTGAGACTTAAAAAATTGAATTATGATGAAATAGACATAACATAAAATTTACCATCTTAACCATTTTTATTTGTTTTTACCATTTTTAAATGTACAGGTCATTAATACTAAGACCATTCACATTGTCGTATGGCCAGTATCACCATGCAAAATGAAAAATTTATACCCATTAAACAAGAACTCTGCGTTCTCCTCTCCTTTCCAGCCCCTGGCAACCAGCGTTCTACTTTCTGACGACTCTAGGTATCTCATAGCAGTGGAATAATGCAGTATTTTGTCTTTTTGTGAGGGGCTTATTTCACTTAGCAAGGTTCATTCATATTGTAGTACTCTTCTGAAGAGAAGTGTTAATTTTGATGAAAATGAGCTTGTTCTTTAAGGGGTCATCCAACTATGATTTTAAAAGGATTCCTCTGGCTGCTGTGTTGAGAAGAAAGTGAATGGTAGGCGAAGGTGGAAGTGGGGAGACCAGTTAAGAGGCTGTAACAAGAAGACCAACAAAAGATGATGATGGTTTGAAATGGGCAAGGGTGGTGAGAAGAGGAGGGATTTGGGCATATCTTTTTAAAAATTTAATTAATTTATTTTTGGCTGCACTGGGTCTCTGCCACTGCACATTGGCTTTCTCTAGTTGCAGTGCAAACATTTCTTATTGTGGTGGCTTCCCTAGTTGCTGAGCAGGGGCTCTAGAATGCAGGCTCAGTGGTTGTGGCTCTTGGGCTTAGTTGCTCCATGGCATGTGGGATCTTCCTAGACCAGGGGTCGAACCTATGTGTCCTTCATTGGCAGGTGGATTCTTTACCACCAAGCCACCAGGGAAGCCTGGGAAATGTCTAAAAGACATTAGAGCCCATGGGATCTTCTGAACGGATTGGATGCAAGGTATGAAAGAGAGGATTTAGTGAGGCTCCAGCTGAGGACTTGGGAGGTTGGTATTGCTATTAACCTGAGACAGGAAGGGTATGGGCAGAGCAGGGGAGGACAAAGACTTGGAGCTTGGTGTCTGACATATTAAATTTGAGATGCCTGGTAATGTTAATTTGAGATCCCAAGTAGGGGAGTGTTTGGACCTGAGTCTGAGCTCAGTGTGATTCAGTCTCTGGTCGTGCTGGGTTCTGTGTCATCCCCTGACATTTCTCTTCTGAATTCATATCCTTTGCTGAACTTGTCACTTCCTTTATTGGAGCTCAAATACCAACTGCATAAGTTCTGACTCATGTAGGCAGTTGCTCATGATTCAAGCTCGAGACCTCAGCCTGGATCGGCTTCATTTCTATGCCTCATCTATACCGATTCCCACTTGTCCTTCACAAGCCTGTCACAGTGACTGCACCGAGACTGGAGTTACTTTCTACCTATGCCTTTGTAGTGGAGATTTTTCAGGCCCTGCTGACTTGTGGGAGGGAAAGCCAAGGAATCCTCTAACTTCTCCCCTTGTTACTCTGAAGCCTATCTCTCCCATGGTTTGAGTTGTTCCCAGTTTGTAGGTTTAAAAACCTGGGGAGCTAACAGCTGCTAAGTCTTTGCTGAACAGTCATGGTAGATTCTGGTCACATGACCAAAGGGAGAAGTAACCATGCTTTCCTTGGTTCTGCAGATGAACTTCTTCACTGCAGAGTGTCTCACTTGGAATGGTGCTCTTCATTGGGAGCAGACTTGGATCTATTTACCAACTACCTGGAGATTTGCTTGGGAAGCTTGAGTCTCAGTTTTAAGATGGAGGAAAAAAGAAAAGGAGTAATCTGTAAGGAAGACTAAGCAAGAAACACTAGTATATTATTGTTGTGCTGTGCTTAGTCGCTCAGTTGTGTCCAACTCTTTGCAATGCCATGGACTGTAGCCCGCCGGGCTCCTCTGTCCACATGATTCTCCAGGCAAGAATACTGAAGTGCGTTGCCATTTCCTTCTCCAGGGGATCTTTCCATCCCAGGGATCGAACCGAGGTCTCCCACATTGCAGACAGATTCTTTACAGTCTGAATCATCAGGGAAGCCCAAGAATACCAGAGTGGGTAGCCTATGCCTTTTCCAGGAGAACTTCCCCACACAGGAAGCAAACCAGGATCTCCTGCATTGCAGGTGGATTCTTCTACCAGCTGAGCTACCCAGGAAGCCCAGTATATTATTGAGGCCAATAAATGCCTGCTCGGTCCCTTGGGCAAGTGAAACAGCGCCGTCGACTGTCCAGTTCCCCACACACAAGATGTCTCCAGGGGGCGCATATGCTGAGTTTATTATTTCAAAGTATCCTAGAGGCAGTGATCCCAGATTTAATATGAGGCTCCTCCAGAGAAGCCAGTTCCTTTTAGGAGAATTTTGCATATTCTAATTTTGTTTCCCCCCAGATTTCTACTTACTGTATTAAAGCCAAATTAATTCCAAAAAGGGAGAGGGTTCTTTTGCTCTTGCCTTACTCATGCAGCATACGTTTTCATTATTCCTTCCTCTTTCTGGTCCTCATCGACTTGCAGACGTGTTTATATTGTGAAGGTGTATTGAATTGATACAACGTTGTATGATCGTTATTCTTAAAATTTAATGAGTGCTGCTGTGTACCATACCCTGAAAGTTTCATTGGATCCTCATAACCACTTTTGAGGTATTCTGATTAGTCTTCTTTTCTAGATAAGGAAACTGAGGCTCAGAGCAGATATTCACAACCACCTACTTCAACATCGAGAAAGTCTGAAATTTGGTAGCAGGTGTTTGAGAGCCACAGAATTTGTGAGATTATTTTTGCAAATCACTTAATGTTTCTGTCTTAGATAGTGATTCCTTGGGATCATTGAGAACTGAAAGGAGTTGTGTGTGTGGAGGTGCTTGATAAACTGTAGGCTTTGTTATAGTTCTAAACAATAGTTTATATCCCTTCATTGATAATCTTCCTGTTGTTGGGTTTAAATGGCCTTTTATTCACTTGTTTGTTTTGGTTGCTAGACATAACATTGCAGTGAATATCTCATACAGTTTTTCTTTGGGTCACGTGGCACATGGATTTTAGTCCCCTGACCATGTTCCCCTGCCTTGGAAGCATGATGGAGTCTTAGCTAGTGGACTCCTAGGGAAGTCCCTCTTATAGTTTTAATTTTTATTCTTTAAAAGCTCCTTAGGATAAAGGGATATTATGGAATTTTAAGATGGTTCATGATATGTATTGCCAAGAGGTGATATCAGTTTATGTGAATATCAACAGTGTGTGTGGGGACTGCTTTAATACTGTGTTGTAACCAGTGTTGTAATACTGGATAGTTTCTGAAGTTCCTCTGTGGATATGAGTGTAAGACACATTGTTTGAGAGGGCATTTTTTTGATTGGGCAAAGTGGGATGTTTCCCCAGAGGCTTGTTTACTAGCAGTATCTCTGTTTTTATGAATTGTCTTATCCACTTCTCTGCTAGTTTATTGGGGACTTCATGTTTTGGTATCAATATGTATAAGCAAGCATATTGATAGTAATAAGCACAATATAGGCATGAATCCTTTGTTATATTTGCTGCAAAGATTTTATCTAGATGATATTTGCTTTTTGATTTTAGTTATACTAGTTCTGTTCAATGGTTGTTTATTTCTGTGATGTACAAAGTGCCCATCTTTCATAATTTCTTTCCACATAACTTACGAAGCGATCATCCCCTATGCTCTCTTCAGCAGGACATCTACTCAAATGGGAATGACACAGAGAAGAGTAGAGTGGTCCCTGTGCAAGGATAAATTCATAAAGCATTTTATATTTTTTGTGGCAAAGATTCAGACACGACTTAGAGACCGAACAACAACAAGTGGCATAAGAATTATATCTCAGTGACGCTGTTACCAAAAAAAAAAAAACCCACAAAAAATAAAAAATGCAGCATATCTTTTCCTCTGAAGTATTATGGTAAAACAAGTTTCATAGAGAGGAGTTTATTTAAACTTTTCATATCCATATTTACCTGTGATGTGTGCTTGTGTGCTCAGTCTAACTCTGTAACCCCATGGACTGTAGCCTTGCTAAGCTTCTTTGTCCATGGGATTTCCCAGTCAAGAATACTGAAGTAGGTTGCCATTTATTTCTCCAGGGCATCTTGTCGAACCAGGGATCGACACCATGTCTCTTGCATTGGCAGACAGATTGTTTACCACTGAGCCACCAGGGAAGCCCCTCACTTGTGATATGTGCTTATAATTTTCTTTTTGTGTGTTTTATTATTATCAGAGTTTAGGAAGAAGATCATGCTTACTTACTGGACATTAACGTAGTCTTACCTCTTTTTGCATTCTGGATGTCTTACACAACATTGAAACCATCTGTTTCTTAAAAGGATGCAAATTGTTCTGGTGGAAACATTGGGACAAGCTGCATTTTTTGGTTGTTATCAAATAATTTCTTCAATCTCTTCCTTATTATTCTGTTCTGATTTATATTTCTTGAGTTATTTTTAGTAATCTATGTCTTTCTAGAAATTATTCATTTTATCGAAGATTTCAGCTTATTTGCCTACAAGAGTGCATAACATTCTCTTTGGGTTTAGAGAAAAAAAATCTATTTTCTGTTTTTTGTCCTATCTCCTTTCTCATTTCTAATTAAAAATGTTCCCCTTAATTATATTTGTCAGAGGTTTGTTTATTTTAGTAGTCTTATCAAAAAACCAACATTTGAACTAATTTATCATTCTACAGCTTTATGTTTTACAATGTATTTATTTCAGCTTTTATCTTCATCTGTTGCTTCTTTTGAAATTACTTTCCCCTGTAATTTTTAAATTGAAGGCTTTGTTAATATCAATTTGGATAATCCCAGCCTGAATAGGATTCTGAAGCCAGAAATAAGTTATGGGGAGAGAAAATGATGTATTATCAGTACGTGTTTATCAATCAGGGATCCACAAGAAGCAAAGAGTCTGCACCAGTGATTGCAATAGAGGGAATCCATTCAGGAGCTAGTTAGGAGGTGCTGCAAGCGCTGGTGAGATGACACAGAGATGAGCAACAGCAGCAAGCTGCTCCTCTGGGCCGAAGACACAGGAGGGAACGTTCCCAAACCTAAGGGAGCCAGAAGCCTGGGTCTGCTGAAGAGCTGCCGAAGGCATAGCCGGGTTCTGGAGTGCAGGAGGAAAGGGAAGAGAACAACCTGAAGTTTACTATCCTCTTCTTCCCAGTCTCCTCCTGGGTGCCTCTCTTTGTCAGAAATTAACAAGAAGCCAGTTGGCAAAGGAGCCTGAGAAATGCAATTTGTTAGAGTCAGGCTGAACAGGGAGGGCAGCCAATGGACCCAGGAGTGGACAGTGACCAGCACAGATACTCTCTCTTCAGTGCAGGTGAGGTCAGAAGGGTTTGTGATGCCAGCACCAGGGCAGTGCCATATCTTTGCTAGGTCCTGTGAATCTCAGCTTCTGTACCCCTTTCTCATTCTCCCCGTCTCTCCTCTTGCTTTTGATCACTGAGCCCATATTAAAAAGTTAAGGCAGCTTCTGCCCCGGCTCTTTCCCAAGTCGAGTCTCTCTCCTTTGGCTACCTTACAACCTATAGCCTTGATTCTAACTTGGACCTGCATGCAGGGATACCCACCCAGCTCTTTATCTCCGTTTGTGATTTTGTTGCTCAACTCTGGACCTGGGCTTCTAGCAGCCTATTGGCGGAGGAAATGGCAACCCACTCCAGTATTCTTGCCTGGAGAATTCCATGGGTAGAGGAACCTGGTGGGCTACTGTCCCCAGGGGAACAAAGAGTCGGACATGACTGCACGATTAACACACACACACTCAGACACATACAGTGGACATTATGGATACCTCCAAATCCTTGTAAATTGGATTTATTATGTTCTCCTTCTCCCAGATCTCTTCTGTCCCCTGCATTCCTCTCTCAGTTGATAGGACCTCCTCCATCCCAGCATCAGAGCTGGCCAGCTGAGAGTAACCCCTTAAGCCTTCCTTCTTTCTCCCATCCCAAACAGGCCTTCACACACCTGTTCAGTTCTGTGCCTTGAGATTTCTGTTTCTTTCCTCTTATCTCATTGCACCTGCACCAGCTCTGGCCTCATTGTTTCTCCTCTGGCTTCTTCTAATTGTTGTCCCTTTCTGTATTCTCCAGCTCCAGTCCATTTTTCATATTAATGTGAAAATGATGGTTTTGGAAGTACAAACTGGCTGCGTTACTCAAACTGTAAACTCCTGAAGGACCTCCAGGTGTAGAAGATTGGCCCCAGGTGTCTTTGCTCTGGGATTGGCTCCTGCCTCCTCGGCCCCATCTTTTACCGTTTTTCATCACTGCTGTCTGGACTATTCTATGTGCTTTGAATCTTACTCAGTTTCAGGTTCCAGCTTTGGATAGCCCTTCCTGTTACACCCCCCAACAGTCGATTACTCCCTCCTCCATGTTTCCCAGCACTTTGCTACTATCTCTCCTAAAACTGTTAAATCTATTCAATAAACTGAGTTTCACAAAAGGAAGGACTGAGTTCTGTTCATCTTTGTCTTCCCAGTTCCTAGAAATTTCCTAGAAATGCCCAACACACATACATATGTACACACGTAAATAAACAAGTACAATGAAAAATTATTTAACAAACACTTGCATAATGTTTACAACCAGGCATTGTTCTGAACACTGTAACAAGTTAAAACCTTTTAATCCTTATAGCCACCAGAGGACTCAGAGGCTGTTATAGGTACCACTTTCCAGATGAAGAAACAGAGGCACAGGTTGGGTAAAGCAGCTTGAAGCCACACAGGGAGTGAGCGGCCGAGCTGGGGTTTGGATTCTGGCAGTCCGGCTGCTGACTCTGGCTCTATCCAAGTCTCTACGGCGCCTCAGCAGTGTTAACTGTATGAAGAGGATGTGCTAAGAGGCTACTTGACAGGCAGACAAGTCCACTCTACACTGTAGTAGTCCCCAGCGGTTCTGCGTGTGGCCATTTCTTCATCTTAGTGTGTGTGCATGCTCACTCGCTTCAGTCGTGTCTGACTCTTTGCAACTCTGTGGAGTGTAGCCTGCCAGGCTCCTCTGTCCATGGGATTCTCCAGGCAAGGACGCTGGAGTGGTTGCTATGCCCTCCTCCAGGGGATCTTTTTGACTCAGGGGTCGAACCAAATCTCTTAGGTCTCCTGTGTTGGCAGGTGGGTTCTTCACTGACAGCACCACCTGGGAAGCCCTCTGCATCTTAGGGGATCCCCCAAAGCCATGGACAGTGGGTTCAGTGCAGGGTGACTTCTTTGCAGGCTCACAGGTCTGCTTTAAGTTTTTCTCTCTGTAGCTGGAGAGGCCCTGGGCTAATGATCTGAAGGAGCCCTTATCTTTTGAGAGCCAGGTGCCTCAGCTAGCCCAGGAGGCCTGAGGATTAGGTTGCCATTGGAGTTTTTAACCTTGAATAAATCAGACTATTTCTTAAAATATTTTGGAGACCCTTTAGAAGCTAATATGTGACTGTATTCTTCCCAGGATAGCATAGGTCCTGCCCAGAGAGAAGTTGGTTGAACTAGAGATTTATACGTCAGTTCCAATTCTGAAGCTTGTTTCCACTTCTGTTTGGCTCCTCAATGCACAGGATTTCTAGAGTTCTCCCTATGAAGAGACTAGATCCTATGAAAGGATCCTAGTATTTAATGCTTCTTTATTATGTGTCCAGCACCACCCTCTACCATGAAGATGTGAGAGAAGTATAAATTGGCATATGGGGGGGGTGTCTCCTAGTATATATAGTTGGAGAGAAGAGTTAAGGCACATGCAAGAAGAATTAGGACAAGGCATGATTTTATATATTACCATACAGTAAATTAGTGTGGATTCAAGTGCCAGATTGCATGATACCAACAATTAGAGAACAGAACGGCTTGTTGTAAGATGCAGATCATATGTTATGAATAGTAAATAAAAATCAAGTTCGAGAAAGTAGATAAATGAAGGCTGGGGAGTGGATGGGGAGGTTTTAGAAGAGTGAGTTTTGATCTGAATAAGGCAAGACGATGATAAATAATAACATGTAATTGAGAGCTTTCCTGAAGGAGGGCATGGCAACCCACTCCAGTATTCTTGCCTGGAAAATTCCATGGATAGAGGAGCCTGGCAGGCTACAGTCCATGGGATAGCAAAGAGTCAGACACAACTGAGCAGCTAACATAACAACACGAAAGGTGGTGCTGGTGGTAAAGAACCCATCTGCCAATGCAGGAGACATGAAAACGTGAGTCGAGAAGACCCTCTGGAGGAGGGCATGGCAGTTTACTCCAGCATTCTTGCTGAGAGGATCCCATGAACGAGGAGCCCGGAGGGCTATAGTCCATAGGGCCACAAAGAGTCAGACATGAATGAAGTGACTTAGCATGCAGTCTCATTTTACGTGAGGGAAACTAGACCTCTGATTTGCTTCAGTTGGTGTTATTTGGGTTTTCTGCTATGCTCAGCCAAACCTATTGCAAACAAACTTATTTATAATCTTCTTTGACTAGAATATAACCTTCATGAGTCCAAGGATTTGACTTGGTTCTTTGCTGTTGATGACTTTACTGTTACTACTAAATCCTGAGTACTTATGATATTATCTGGCGCATAGTAGGTGCTCAATAAATATTTATTGACTAATGAATGTATGGTAATAGAGAAAGTCAGATGAGATTTCCTGAGGTGCTATTTGTGGAGTATGGATCAGCCAGGGTAGGCTAGGTTTTGTTGAAGTAGTAACACCAAAATATCAGTGGTTTATACAATAGGAACTTATTCCTACTTAATTATAGTCATCTTCAGGTCTCTGCAGGTAGCTGTCCTCTGTGTCCACTATTCTTGGCTGCTTTGACCTTGTAGCATCTTTCCTCAATTTCACTGTGCTTCAGAGTTCACCTTGGCAAGAGAAGGGATCATGGGAAAAATCATAATTCAGTTTTGAAATGCTCCTGCCTGGAAGTGACACATACCATTTTTGCTTATGTTTCATTGGCCACAATTGGTCATATGGCTGTGGTGAACTTCAAGGGGACCAGATGAGGGAGAAATGGAAGTATTGGTGAGCAAGGGAGTGTCTGCAATAAAACTTTTTGCAGCCTCTGAAACTACTGGGGAGGGAGCGGGTAGGAGGCCTGAGTACACTCTGACAGGGAAGAAACGATAAGGAAATCCAACCAAGTATGTCAGTCCAAGCAGGGAGAAATGAAGCCATATGTACATTGATGTTTATTCTTTTTTTGTTTGTTTCTTCTTTTTTGAATTGGGGTGTAGTTGCTTTTGCCAACAAAGGTCTGTCTAGTCAAGGCTATATATGGTGGTCATATATGGATGTGAGAGTGGTCATATATGGATGTGAGAGTTGGACTATAAAGAAAGCTGAGCGCTGAAGAATTAATGCTTTTGAATTGTGGTGTTGGAAAAGACTCTTGAGAGTCCCTTGGACTGCAAGGAGATCCAACCATTCCATCCTAAAGGAAATCAGTCCTGAGTGTTCATTGGAAGAACTGATGTTGAAACTGGAACTCCAATACTTTGGCTGTCTGATGCAAAGAACTGACTCATTTGAAAAGACCCTGATGCTGGGAAAGATGAGGACAGGAGGAGAATGGGACAGCAGAGGATGAGATGGTTGGATGGCATCACTGACTCAATGGACATGAGTTTGAGTAAACTCTGGGAGTTGGTGATGGACAGGGAACCCTGGCATGCTGCAGTCCGTGGGGTCTCAAAGAGTTGGACATGACTGAGCAACTGAACTGAACTGATAGTTGCTTTATAATATTGTGTTGGTTTCTGTACAACAAAATGAATCAGCTATATGTATACATACATCCCCTCCCCCCAGCCCCCTAGTCCCACCCCTCTAGGTTCTCAGCACACTGAGCTGAGCTCCCTGTGCTGTCCAGCAGGTTCTCTCTAGCTCTCTGTTTCACACGTGGTAGTGCATATATGTCGATCCCAATCCCCCTACCTGTCCTACCCCCCTTTACCCCCACACCCTCTGTGTCCACACATCCTGTCTCTACGAAAGTGACTCTTGTGTTTGTCTTTTTCAAGTTTGAGGATAGCAACTTCTTGACCACATGGGCCAACTCATCGAGGATTGTTGAAAGCATTCTCCTGTGTGTGTCACTCTGGACCTCATCTTTGGTGCCTTCAGACTACATTTTGCCCTCCCACTTTGTGCCGCTGATGGGGGCTTGCTCCCTAGGCAACACATTATAAATCCCGAACTACCATAGCATCTTTGCTCTCATCCAAACTGTGTCCCATCCCTTCAGGATTTTGAATAAGCCATAAACTAATTCAAGCTAAGATGTGATAGTTTGATAAAATAACTCACCTAACATATTTGCATTTTAATGGAGGCTCTCAGTGCCTTAAAGCAGAAGGGTTGTAATTTCAGGCACCCTGGTAAGCAGGTTGGGAAAATATTTTTCTCCAGAGGAGCCTTTTAGTGCTCCTTAAATCTTATCACACTGCTCTGCAGACAGAACAGGACTGAGTTTTCTCGGCTGATTTCTGTCGTGCTCCAAGCCAGATACCACCTGGGGAGAGGGTGCGGTGATAACAACACAGGCCCTATTTTATTAAGTGTATTGGCAAGAGAAGAAAGGAAACCTATTCAGAGGAGATGGACTCAGGTGTGCAGAGAAAAACAAATACAGCATCCCACTACTCTGTCCCCTGATAAAACATCCGTCGCCATTCGAATTACGCTGCTTTTCCATAAAAGACAACTTGTGCTTTTTGTGCGGTTGTGGAAACAGCTAGGTTTCTTCCCCACTGTTTGACATTTTCCATGCTTGTTGCTAAATCTTTGACAGAAGCATTAGCTAGGCTGAAGAATAATAGTGTTGTAAGAAAGCTGATAATGGCCTAGGAAAAAAAAGTATGTATAATACATACCTTGACATTGAATCGCTGAATACTTTAATAAGTAATGCACACAAACGGAGGCCTTTTGTGTTGACATAAAATGTAAGCTCTACCTTTCTTCTCATTGAGAAGCATAAAGAACAGGAGAGGAAAATAGATGGAAGAAATTCAAATATTTTCCTTTGGGGACTTAGATATGCCAATGTACTATACACCAAGAGGTTCTTTTAATTTCCTCAAGTGTTAGAGAATGAGAATGAAGAGAGAGAGGATATAGTATGTGTCTTGCAGTTTTTTTATTTTTAAAAAAATATTTATTTGGCTGCATGAGGTCTTTAGTTGTGGCAATCAGGATCTTTAGCTATAGCCTGCAAACTCTTAGTTGTGGCATGTGGGATCTAGTTCCCTGACCAGGGATGGAGCCCCTGCATTGGGAAGACGGAGTCCCAGCCACTGGACCACCAAGGAAGTCCTTGTCTCTTGCATTTCTTGATACTTCCCAGAAACCAGTTCCAGATGTGAGAACTTATACTGGAGTGGCTTTCAGAATCCCAGGGGACTCGAAAGACTAACAGCAAGTGCAACTGAAGTCAAAGGGACCCAGGCTCCAGTAACCAGGAGCCAGCCTCTGTGCCAGAGTGAGTGCATATGATCTGAGATTAAGCATCTTCTGGGCTAGAGCAACTGGCAGGACACCCGATCATAGAGCCTTCAGGAAGGGGAGTGAGTGAGAACATGAATATTGTTGAATGCGTAAAGCAGGTTCTGGTGACTCCTACAATTTTTTGACTTAGATTTTTTGTTTTTGAAAAAAAAAGTCTCATACATTTTCATTGTCAAGACTATCCTGCTAGAGTATCAGATGATAAATGTGAAACCTTCTCATTCTTTTCTCCCATTTTCAACATTTCTCCAAAAACTACAACTGCCTTCACCTTTCCTTCCCATCTTTTGCCCAACCTTAAGCAGTTATTGAAATACCTCTTTCTTAGTACCAGCTATTTCCCTACCCTGTGATGGCATGGAATTCTGACTCCAGATATGCCTAGGTGCCTCCTGTAGATCTTAACTCTGCCTAGAAACTGATTGAATTAGAACGTATGTTGCAAGTAATCAAAACTGGGGCTCACAGTGGCTTGAACAACAAAGACAGTTGTCTCGCATCACAAGAGGTCTGCTGTTAGGAGTTCTGTGGTTAGAGTTGCTACTGTTGTCATTGGGCACTGAGTCATGTCTGAGGCTTTGGGACACCATGGACTGTAGTGCGCCACTACAGTTCCTCTGTCCATGGGATTTCCCAGGCAAGAATACTGGAGTGGGTTGCCATTTTTTCTCCAGGGGATCGTCCCAACGCAGAGATGAAACCTGCATCTCCTTCATTGGCAGGAGGATTCTTTACACTGGGCCATCAGGGAAGCCCATGCTTAGAGTGATAGCTTCCCAATCAAGGCTCTTTCTGATTTTCCATTCTGCCGCCTCTGGGTATGGACACTATGGCCTCATGCTTAACACCTCATGGTCACCATATGGCTGCTGTAGCCCTTCCTTCCTTCAAGAAAGGAAGGAGGGATTTGATTGACAAAAAGGATCATCTTTTTATTGAGGAGCAAAATAATTTTTCTGTGAAGTCCATCAACTCACTGGCTTTCAAATCTCATTGTGTAGTCTAGATCACATAGCTGTTCCTAGCTGCAAGAGGGGCTGCAAAAATCAGTATCATGACAAGACAAATACTAGGATTGTTCACAGCTGACCTAGACTCATCCTGATTTGCTGCCTGGAAATGCATAGGTTTTGCTAATGAGAAAAGCGTGAGGATTGGCAGGCAACTACAGTGTTTATCTGTGGGTAGATGACACTTTTTTTTCTCCTTATTTATTGTTAATTGAAAGATAATTACAATATTGTGTTGGTTTCTGCTATACTTCAACATGGATCAGTCATAGGTACACATATGTCCCCTCCTTCTTGAGCCTGCCTTCCACCTCCCACCCTGCCTGGGTTGTCACAGAGCCCCAGTTTGAGTTTTCTGAGTCAAAAAGCAAATTACCAATGGCTATCTGTTTTACATATGTTGGTGTATATGTTTCCATGCTACTCTCTCCAGTCGTCCCACCCTCTCTTTTTTACCTCCACCCCAGCCCCTGTGTCCATAAGTTTGTTCTCTGTGTCTCCTTTGCTGCCCTGCAAATAGGTTCATCAGTATAGATAGTACATTTTATCCAGCTCCTGGTTTGTGCCACAGAGGTATATCTTACCCTGCAGTATTGTATAGGTATGTCCCTGGGTAGTGGCTGTAAATATTTATACATGAAATAATTATTTTTTCACTGATTTCCATTAAAAAGACTAAGATAAGTTTCTATGGAAAGCATTTTTGCCAAGATTATACCAAATCACATTCTTATAATGGTGGTACTATAAGATACTGAAATAAAAAACTCAGTAGATAATTTCCATATTTGAGCGATAGATGTGTTCCAGCAAAGTGCCCCTAAGATGACTTTATGTAAAATGAACCCTCAATTCCCTTTAACCATTTTTATGAAGTTGGAGACATATTCCCATTGGAAAATATGTTTCTGTAGGTGGTATATGAAACTAAATAGCAGATCAAGTTTCTATAGGGTAGCTCAGCTCCCAAATGAGGCTTTGCATTAGAACTACCTTTCAGGGTTTTCTAAAACTATGACATTCCTAGATTTCTCTTCAGATTTGTGGGAAGGAGGCCTGGCAGCTGTGGATTTAGAAAGCTTCCTAAGTGACATTGATACACAGGCAGGTTTAGGAATTATATGTAATAGACATAAAGTTATAGAACTTAATAGGATTTTGAAATAATGTGGACCAATTCCCTCATTTTATGGATGCGGGAAGCAGTTATGAGGCTTGCTAGTGGACATAGAGGGGCTCGAGACATAGAGGGACTTGAATTCAGCCCTTGTGACTCTACTGTTTATGCCCTTGTCAGGACATCACCCTACAGGGGGAGGGATTTAGAATAATCCATTTATGTGTGATGAAATTTGCATAGGAAAGAGAGACCTTCAGAGTTTGATGCTATTTTCCTTAATCAAGAATCTATTACTGGGTTTGCCCTGTGGTCCAGTGGTTAAGACTCTGTGATTCCACTGCAGGGGGCATGGGTTTTATCCCTGGTCGGGGAACTAAGATCTCAATTCTGTAAGACTTGGCCAAAAGAAAAAGATAAATAAAAGGAGAATGCTTAAAAAAAAAAAAAAAGAGTCTACTGCTTGCCTTCATGTCTTTTTCTCATTTCTTTGATCAGAACCTCCCTCTGAATGTAAGATTTTCTGTAGAAGCCATCAAACTCTTCATTCTTAGAACTTCTTTCTTTGGGTCAAAGGTGTACATTGCCTTAGAGAGCCAGGGTACATAATTATAATTCACCAGGACTACTATTGAATTCATTCATAATGTGAATGTATGCATTTCCTAGGTTGAGTAAGGGGACACATAAGCTCATAAACCAGGAGCTCCTAACATGGGGGTGAATTTGTCAGTTTTTGTTATGTACCAAACCACTCCAAAAGCAAAGATATAAGGCCACCAACATGTGTTATTTCTCATGATTCGTGGTTTGACTGAGTGGGGATCCTGAAGGGAGGCTGGCCTGGCTGCGGCTGGATGGTCTGTGATGGCCATTCCCACATGTTTGGCAGTCAGCTCATTGCCAGCTGAGATAATAAGATGACTTGACCACTTGTCTCTCACCGTTTCCAGGATCCAGACTTGATCTCTGTGCTTTGTTGCTTCAGTCATGTCTAACTCTTTTGGGACCCTGTGAACTGTAACCCACCAGGCTCCTCTCTCCATGGGATTCTCCAGGCAAGACTACTGGAGTGGGTTGCCATTTCCTTCTTCAGGAGATCTTCCCCACACAGGGATCGAACCCGCATCTTCTACATTGGCAGGAGGATTCTTTACCACTGAGCCACCTGGGAAGCCTGGTTGTTCATATGGTGGTGGTTAGAAGATCCCAGGAAAAAAGGGAAAACTCCAACGCACAAATACTTTTCAGGTTTCTTCCTGTGTCACCTCTGTCAAAACAAGTTACCTGGCAAACCCTGAGTTCATGTGGGAAGGGACATAGACACAGAAAAGGGGATTATTGTGGCTATCTTGGCAAACACTCTCCTGCAGGGACATGGCAGGTGAAAAGGGAGCCCATGAAGACCTGAGCACTTACTTTGTGCCTGGCACTGTGCCTAGCAAGTTGGAGAGGATTATCAGCTCAAAGTCACATCCTACCGAGTGAATGAGCTGTCATTCAACCCTTGCTCCAATGTAGATCCAAAGTTCATGCTTGACTGTACCCGAACTCTATCTAATTAGTCTAAGTTTCTTACATCTACAAACCTTCACAGAGAACCAAGAACTCCCTTTGCTGCTGCTGAAACATACAAACAAAAAAGAATGACCCTTTGAGATTAGAGGTTATGTGCTTTTACTTGACCATTTGTTCTTGATTATGTCTAAGGCTAATTGTTTATCTTATGGATGGTTAAGGCTATTAGGACCTTAACTGCTGCTAGCACATTCTGAGGTTTGGCACATCTGGCTTGGATGACTCACGGGGAGTGTTCAGATTGCCTTTGAAAGGTGTTTATTTTTCCTCATTAAGTCTGTATGCAATCTTTTCTTTCTGAACATGATGATTTCTTCCTTCAGGCTTGCTTTCAAGAGGAGTGCCCTGGAGCAGGTGCCTTGTTGCATCCTTACTCCCCACATGTGACTGAGTCCATTTTGCATCATTATCTCTTAGCAGAGACTCTGTGTGGGGAGTTTTTATTGCATGAGAAGGTGTAACATGCAGGACATCTGAAGGCCCTGAACAAGTTGCATCCTCTGCCTGTAAATCCCTTCCTGGCTTAACAAGTGAGAGGACCAAGGAGATGATGTATAAGTCCATATCCACATCTAATTGCAATTTGTACTTTTGGCTTCCTGGGTTGCAGGAGAAGGGCAAGAGTCTGGATTAGCTTGATGTGAAAGTTTGGCATGATCTTGGACCCAAATACCTCTCTGGCATCATTTCCTGCCACTGCTCTTCACAGCCAGGCTGTAACACTAGATATTTCCTAAGAACCTGTTTCCTCCTGCCCTCACAACTCTGACCATGTGGTTTCTCTTCCTGGAAGGACCCTTCTAACTTAAGGCACTATTTCCTTATCTTTATCCTAGACCCCAGCTCAACTCTCAGAGGTAGCACCCTCTGTGAAGTCTTCTACAATCTCTACCATTTCACACAAGCTCCCAACAGTGTTGAGAGTTATTTTCTCTGCCATCCAGTGTCCCTTGTATATCTCTAATGAAGCATGATCACTCTGTGTTGCAATTTTATGTCTCTCCTTTGGGCTGAGAATTCCCTGAAAGATCATGGCTTGGTTCTCGGTGTGTCTAGCTCCCTAGCATAGTCCTTGGCATGTAAATGATGCCATATGTGATGAGATTGAATGACTGCCCCTTTCCTATCTTGGAAAGTCTATAGTTCTTCCATCATTTTCTTTTCTGTTTTTTTTTTTTTTTTAAGGCTGCACCGAAATGTTAGTTCCCTGACAGGGATTGATCCTGGGCCCTTGGCAGTGAAAGCCCAGAATCCTTACCCCTGGACTGCCAGGGAATTCTCTGCTCCAGCTTTTTTCTGATACCACTACTGACTTCCATCTCATAATGCTGGAAGTATGTATTGTGATTGCCACTCCCCTTACAAGTCACAGGGGTGATGACTTCAGGTTTGGCAGAAAAGTGGGGTGTCTCCAGCTTCTGTGTGCCCACTATTGAATTCTGGGAAATTCCCAGCTTCTTGTATCACTGTTTTCACTAACCTCTGGCTTGCGGTGATTTCAGATCCTTGAAACTGTCTGGTACTTGCAGAGAATGATCAACTCTCACTCTGGCTTCTGACACATTAGATGGGTCAAGGGGTGCTTCTATCAGGGAATGTGCCAGATGGATTGAAGGAAGGGAACCAGAGGAGGGAGGGAAACTTGGAGGGGATCATAGAAATCAGGAAGATTCTGTGCTTGGGTTAGTTGGAGGAGGATGGTGGTGCATTTGTAGACTTGTCTAGGATGGAAAGAGGACCAGATTTAGGAGATAAGACGGTACATGTTTGGTCATGCCGAATTTGAAGTGTTTGTGGGACATCATTGTGGAACTGTCCAGCAGGCAGTCAAAAGCTTAAGGTTATAGGGAAATAAAGGTCAGAATTACAGTGAAAAAGACTAGGCTTAGTGAAGTTGAGGGGCAGATGGAGTTGCCAAAAAAATATATACAGAGACAAGGAGATGCTGGCAAATGGGTACTTGCAAAACATCTAGTCTAACAATGAGCCAGAGGGATGGAAGAACCCCAGAAGAATATAAAGCCATTGAAATTTATGGGGAAGAATTTGTTGAGAAATTGTTTGGAGACTCTCAAAGGGAACTCTTACTTATATATCCTAAATGAAAAAATGGAATTCATCCTTATGTAATGATACCCTCTTGAGCTGTGTGCCTGGTGTTTTCAAGTTTGCCTTTGAAGGCTGGTGGTTTCACCCAGACAACCTGATCAGCTGAGTCAGATTTGACAATAGGCAATGACAAAGACTTTGCATGTTGTGGGAGTTTGGTGTAGATTTCAATAAGATGGGAGGGTTAGGAGTGTCAAATGACACAGAGAATCCTGAGGTTTTAATAGAAACCTTATAGGTAGAATCCTTGACTGCTTTTTAAAAATAGCATAGTTTTTATTCCCTAGTCCTTCCCTATGAGCAAAAGGTATATTTCTAGTTTTCAAGTATGATAACTGGATCCAATTGGGATGAATGTTATGCTTTAATTATCTGATTTATTTTTGGTGTTCATTCAGCCTCAGAAAGGCTGCTTTATTGACAGCTATTTTGTGTTTTTTTTTTTTAAACAAGCAATTAGTGCTTAGAAAATTCATTGGGAAATCTTATTTATTATGGTAAAATATATAAAAATTGATAATTTTCACCTTTTTAAAGTACACAATCCAGTGGTATTAAGTACATTCACAATATCATGACATTATCACTACCATCCATTTCCAGAACTTTATCTTCATCCCAAACAGAAAGTCTATCTCCATTAAAGATTAACTCTGGATCTCCTCTTCCTCTGATCCCTGGCAACCACCATTCCCCTTTTCTATCCCTATGAGTTTATCTAGTCTTAGGTACCTCATATAAGTGGGATCACACATATTTATCCTTTTGTGTCTGGCTTATTTCACTGAGCATATCCTTAGGAATTCTTGACAGCTCCCTGGAATTTGGCAATCCCGATGTCTTGGCTGCAGATTTCTGGAGTATGTGATGTAATTCTTCAAGTATTTTCTCAGAGGCCTTTGCACTGCTTGCTCTTGAAATGGTAAGTAGAAGTTTCTCTCCAAGGAAGCCACCTTGCACACTTTTAATACAACTTTGGATTGCAGCAGTTGTGTGATGGTGATCCTGGTGATGGTTTCACCTTTTGAATTGTGGTACACAGCTATGCTGATCCACCATGAAGGCGCCCTACATCATGTACTCCTGGCCATGGAGGAGGTCCTGAGAATCCTTCATTATGTGATGGAACGCCTGGGCTTCCTTATCCTGAGTAATTGTGACCTCGTCCTGTGAACACGTGTCACATGTCAAAACACTTCTTCATTTTAATGGCTTTACTAGAATTTTGTTACAAGCTCCAATTTTTTTTATTATTAGATTCAACAGACATAAAATTACTCTGCCAAATTGCCTTAAAAAGTTTCTAAAGTTTCTAAATGCTTATTCCCAATTTCCATAATTTATCTCCTTGTGACCCAGGAATACATGGTCCCCAGACCACACCCTGAGTAACATCCCTGTAGTAAACATCACATGTGGGGTCAGGTTGCTTGGAAACACACTGAAATGGATTTTTTGAAAGGTATTTTCTCTCAATAAGACTTTCCTTCTTACTGACTCTTGACTGTGGGAGGGGATAGGATTGCTTGAATTAATCTCCAGCTATTACCCAGCTTCTGCATAAGAGGCTGTCTTCCTATTGTTCTGAATTACGTTTGTGTTAAGAACTCTGATATAGAGACTTCCCTGGTGGTCCAGTGGCTAAGACTTCATGCTCCCTATGCAGGGGGCCTGGGTCTGATCCCTCGTCAGGGAATTAGATCCCACATGCTGCAGCAAAGATCGAAGATCCCAAATGCCTCAACTAAGACCTGGCACAGCCAAATAAATAAAAGTAAGTATTAAAAAAAGAGCTCTATGAAGTAATACAATATCATTGGCTAGAATAATCACTGGAGCTTTGCAATTGTCAAATTTGTATATCTCAATATACTGTGGGTTTTGTTGTATCAATTCCCAAGATGGTTCATGCTACCTAAAAAAATCCTCTGGACCATGTTGCTGAACTAAATGGTGCAGTTTTACAATATATATACCAATTTCCAGCCCACTTTTTGGGTCTTATTGACAATATTTAAATCTTTGCGTGATTCCTGGTGCTGATGGCTGGATATCTTCAATAACTCTATGAGTTAATTCAATGCTTAGTCTTTTTCTTTTTTTTTGGTTCCTGCTTTTCTTTCTTTTTTTTTTTTTAAATTTTCTTTACTTTATTGTGTTGGTTTTGCCATACAATGACATGAAACCGCCATGGGTTTACATATGCTTCCCCTCCAGAACCCCCCTCCCTCCTCCCTCCCAATCCCCTCCCCCTGGGATGTCTTGGTGCACCAGCCCCAAACATCAATCCTGGGCTGGCGATTGATTTCACATATGATAATTAACATGTTTCAATGCCATTCTCCCATATCATCCCACCCTTGCCCTCTTCCACAGAGTCCACGAGACTGTTCTATACATCTGTGTTTCTTTTGCTGTCTCGCATGCAGGGTTCTCGTTACCATCTTTCTAAATTCCATATATATGCGTTAGTATACTGTATTGTTGCTATAAGCAAGGTGAAAAGACAGCCTTCAGAATGGGAGAAAATAATAGCCAATGAAACAACAGACAAACAATTAATCTCAAAAATATACAAGCAACTCTTGCAGCTCCATTCTAGAAAAATAAACAACCCAATCAAAAAGTGGGCCAAAGAACTTAACAGACATTTCTCCAAAGAAGACATAAAAATGGCTAACAAACACATAAAAAGATGCTCAACATCACTCATTATCAGAGAAATGCAAATCAAAACCACAGTGAGGTACCACTTTACACCAGTCAGAATGGCTGCCATCCAAAAATCTACAAGCAATAAATGCTGGAGAGGATGTGGAGAAAAGGGAACTCTCTTACACTGTTGGTGGGAATGCAAACTAGTACAGCCACTATGGAAAACAGTGTGGAGGTTCCTTAAAAAACTGCAAATAGACCTGCCATATGACCCAGCAATCCCACTGCTGGGCATACACACCGAGGAAATCAGAATTGAAAGAGACATGTGTACCCCAATGTTCATCGCCACATTGTTTACAATAGCCAGGACATGGAAGCAACCTAGATGCCCATCAACTGACGAATGGATAAGAAAGCTGTGGTACATATACACAATGGAATATTACTCATCATTAAAAAAAAATTCATTTGAATCAGTTCTACTCAGTGGACGGAACTGGAGCCTATTATCCAGAGTGAAGTAAGCCAGAAGGAAAAACAACAATACAGTATACTAATGCTTAGTCTTAAGTTGCAGGTAAATAACCTCCAGTATGCAGATGACACCAACTTCATGGCAGAAAGCAAAGAACTAAAGAACCTCCTGATGAAGGTGAAAGAGGAGAGTGAAAAAGCTAGCTTAAAACTCAATATTAAAAAAACTAAGATCATGACATCCAGTCCCATCACTTTTTGGCAAATAGATGGGGAAACAATGAAAACAGTGACAGACTTTATTTTCTTGGGCTCCAAAATCACTTCAGATGGTGACTGTAGCCGCATAATTAAAAGATGCTTGGAAGAAAAGCTATGATAAACCTAGGCAGCATATTAAAAAGCAGAGACATTACTTTGCCGACAAAGATCCATCTAGTCAAAGCTATGGTTTTTCCAGTAGTCATGTATGGATGTGAGAGTTGGACCATAAAGAAAGTTGAGCGCTGAAGAATTGATGCTTTTGAGCTGTGATGTTGGAGAAGATTCTTATGAGTCCCTTGGACTGTAAGGAGATCAAACCAGTCAATCCTGAAGGAAATCAGCCCTGAATATTCATTGGAAGGACCGATGCTAAAGCTGAAGCTCCAATACTTTGGCCACCTGATGTGGAGAGCTGACTCATTGGAAAAGACCCTGATGCTGGGAAAGATTGAAGGCAGGAGGAGAAGGGTACGACAGAGGAACAGAGGATGAGATGGTTGGATGGCATCACTGACTCAATGGACACGAGTTTGAGCAAGCTCCGGGATGGTGCAGGACAGGGAAGCCTGGCATGCTGCGGTCCATGGGGTTGCAAAGTGTCAGACATGACTGAGCAGCTGAACAACTACAACACATCTTAAGTCCAAGCTCTGGTTTTTCCAGTAGTCATGTATAGATGTGAGAGTTGGATTGTAAAGAAAGCTGAGGGCAGAATTGATGCTTTCAAATTGTGGTGCTGGAGAAGACTCTTAAGAGTCCCTGGGGCTCCATGGAGATCAAATCAGTCAATCCTAAAGGAAATCAACCCTGAGTATTCATTGGAAGGACTAATGTTGAAGCTCCAGTACTTTGGCCATCTGATGCAAAGAGCTGACTCATTGGAAAAGACCCTGATGTTGGGAAAGATTGAGGGCAGGAGAAGGGGGCAACAGAGGATGAGATGGTTGAATGGCATCACTGACTCAATAGACATGAGTCTTCGCAAACTCTAGGAGACAGTGAAGGACAGGGAAGCCTGGCATGCTGCAGTCCATGGGGTTGCAAAGAGTCTGATACAACTTAGCAACTGAACAACAGTCTTAAAGGAAGCTGGGATCATGAGAAATATTATCAAGACCTTTATTGGGACTCCACAGCTAAGTAATACTATAGTAGTATATTTCTGCTTACAGGGTCATGATTAAAATCAGAAGACAGCCTCTTAGCATATGAATCTCAGGATCCAGGCCCATGGGCTTCAAACACCTCAACATAGCAGGAGGCCATGTGGTGTAGTGTGTAAAATATGGATGTTGGAATTTAGATCTGGGTTCAGTTTCTCCTCTGCCATTTATAATCTATGTGAATTTGAGCAGGTACTTAACCTCTCAGAGCCTCATGGATTAAGAATGTTAGGAGGATTAAATGAGAGTGTATAAAGCTTGGTGCCTGTGTATAGCAAGCACTCACATGTTGATTTCTCTGCTGTGGTCTCAAAAGCAGCTTTTGAACGCTCAGGTTATAAGGTGGAAAGCACAGTCAACTGCTTCACAGTAGTGGTTGAGAACAGATTTATACTGCCTGCTGTGGCTTTTTTTTTTTCCCCTAGAGAGTTTGTAGTCCTTGTCTCTTAAAGAGATTGTGTTTGGTAGCAATAAATAGGCTTTTAGCAAAATGGCTCTTTAATCCTATTCAGGCATATTCTGTACTCACAATAGAAATGCAGATGAAAACTAGAATGAAATATGGTTTCTTATCTCTCTGTTGGGCAAAGATCAAGCATTTGATGCCATACTGGGTTCAGGAGGATGTTGGACAGCATTGTGGAGGGTGGGGTGGGGAGACTAAATTGGAACAGTGTTTATAGAGAGCAAATTAGTAATATCTATCACAATTCTGAATGTACATTTTACTTTTAGAAGTATATTTATGCTTGCTCATATGCAAAATAAAGTGTTTACTGATGTCATGTCATTTCCAAGATATATTTTTAAGTAGAAAATGCAAGTGGAGAGGAATGTGTGCAAGTTGCATGGTATGCATAGTATTTTTCTTAAATTAAAAAAATCATTCACATTAAAGAGTATTTTGGGCAACCCAGATATACTTAACTGTGGAAACACAAAGGGAGAAAAATGGGACCACAGGGATTTCCCTGATGGGCCAGTCACTAAGACTCTGAGCTCTCAAGGCAGAGGGCCTAGAATCCATCCCTGGTCAGGGAACTAGAGCCCACAGACTGCAACTAAGGGTTCTCATGCCACAACTAAAGATCCCTTATGCAGTTTTTTAAGGAATCTCCACACTGTTTTCCATAGTGGCTGTACTAGTTTACATTCCCACCAACAGTGTAAGAGAGTTCCCTTTTCTCCGCATCCTCTCCAGCATTTATTGCTTGTAGATTTTTGGATGGCAGCCATTCTGACTGGTGTAAAGTGGTACCTCATTGTGGTTTTGATTTGCATTTCTCTGATAATGAGTGATGTTGAGCATCTTTTCATGTGTTTATTAGCCATTTTTATGTCTTCTTTGGAGAAATGTCTGTTAAGTTCTTTGGCCCACTTTTTGATTGGGTTGTTTATTTTTCTAGAATGGAGCTGCAAGAGTTGCTTGTATATTTTTGAGATTAATTGTTTGTCTGTTGCTTCATTGGCTATTATTTTCTCCCATTCTGAAGGCTGTCTTTTCACCTTGCTTATAGTTTCCTTTGTTGTGCA